>JARBXR010000061.1:0-185834 GCA_029100535.1 Stemphylium beticola | reverse complement strand
ATCCGTAGAGCTGCTCTAGCCCAATCAAGTCAAGAAATCGGTCTCAGATTGTCTTGACTTGATTGTTGCGGAGTCTGAGGACGAGCGGTTGGTTGGGGATTTCGATGCCCAACTCGATAGTCTGAAAAGAGGGAATCCGTCCTTGTCTCCTGTCCCGGATGGGGGTGTAGGCTAGAGCACCATGGAGCCCAGTATTGCCAAGTCGCATGTTGCATCAAACTTCACAAACACCAAACGACCTGTTATACTCTTCACAGAGAGGGCCAAAACATCTTTCTTCAGAATTTTACGTTGCAGGAACGAAAGCGTAAGAGTATTGAGACTTTCCGGCCATAGGGGCTGGGGATTGTATTCGTCCAGCGATAGGCTATCTCAACACCAAAAAAGCCATATGAATTCAGACTGTAACGCCTCACACAATAGCCATAATCTTTAGAATTGCTAATGGTGATATCTACAGGGCCGGTTGAATAGCCTTCTTGGCTTTCTAATTCTCTCCCTCCCTAGGCTGGCTACAGCCCTCGCCTGAAACTCCAACTCCTTCTTCCCGGTCTTTGCCATCAAACATCGGCCTCGGGCATCGCGTTATCATTCGCCCAATCCTTGATTTTCTCAAAGTTCCTGCACACATGATGGCTTTCATAGTCGGGCCAGTATCCCTTCTTGCCCTCTCGGGGGTGGAACGTGAATACGTTAACATCTGAAAGGCACATGAGGTTCATGCGCAAGATCTCTATACAGTGATCTACTCCTCTGTTAGACTTGTCGACTTGAAGAGGCCCGGGTATGACTTACCAAGATGCCCTCTCACATTCTCCGGCTTGTCGTTGGTATCGCTCCACCAAAGCTTGGGGTAGTAGTCCGGATACGTCGACATGCGAAGCAGATTCAGGCAGTGAAGTTGGTGGAAGACTTCAAGGCCGACACGATACCCCGTCTCGCCTGTTTTAGGGTCTGTGACTTGCAGGGCGTCGGCAGGCTTTTGCAGTTTGGGGAAGTCGGCGGCAGAAACCATTTGGTCGGGCACTAGGTAACTCTGGTTAGGCATGAGAACATTGGAAGATTGAGCAAGAGGGCGAGCCTACGGTATGCAATGTCCATCCATGCATTTTCTACGTCATCGGTGATGCCAACGTATTTGGAGGAGTTGAGTGGGTTCGGGAGTGAGAATTGTGTGTGCGAATATTCTATTTGGTGCATTGCGGGTGCTATTTACGGTCAGTAATGGTGTTCGCGCGTGATTCTCGAGTGCGACTTCATACAAAAGATGTCGAATTGGTCCATCAGTTTTGCGGCCGAGTGGCCAGATGTATCCTTTTGCGACACGACGGCGCATATCAATGAAAGCATGGATATTGTGAAAAGAAAGAGATTGAACAACGTGAGGTACACGAAACTTTGCCGCCTTTTCGCATCGTCTCTCTGATGTTGTGTGGTGATGAAGGGGGCATTCTCAGAGTCGGACTGCTGAGAGCTTGCATCTGTGTACTTCTCCATGATGAGCTGTGGGTGCAATATCGATTATAAAGACGAGACTGCCGCAATGCTGGTGAAGGCGTAGACAGAAAAAAATGATAAGTCGACCTGCGATAGAAAGGAAAAAGATGCCTGCTCAGCACTCGAGGAAAACGAACTTGGACATTGTCAAAGGCAAGAGTCATGAGGTGGCAACTGGAAGAGTCGCTGGCTGTTCCCCATGAAACGCCAACCTTCGATACATCTCTGGTATCGCAATGAGCTGGGTCAACCGAAACACGGAACACGTCAAACAATGCCGCGATGCCGTGCATGCCGCCCCTCACAAGGCATTCGAAGCCTTTCTTTCCAGGCAACAATAGCCTGGTGCGCTCTTTTGCAACACTGCCAAACGGTGACAAGCTTTTGGCAAGCCTTACGAGACGCCGAGAGTGGAGCCATCTCACGTTCGTCGTTGGCTGGAGCCGCTGTTAGTGTTTCAAAGTAGACGCTTAGCCAAGAACTGATGTTCATAATACTTCACCATCGTTTCAGCTTGGCGCGCTAATCGAAACGAGTATCGGCTGTAGTTACCTGTTCGACTTGATACACATATGGAACGGGCGTGTTGATGGTGGACCGGAGATAATGCCAAAAGTTGCTCTTTCGAGTGAATACTCGGGTATGCTAAATGCCGCAGCGCTACATGAGCTTTTCCACGCCTAAATTAGAGCCAATGACATGCAAGCTCGAGGCCCGGTGGTGCTTTCGGATTTCTTCAGGGCAGCTTCTCGAACAGGTGGTAATTGGATCAGTATTCAAGATTGGTGCATGAAATTTCCAACCACAATGTCATTTTCAAAACACGAGCAGGCCTTGTCGGCTACTGGCGGCATCATTGGTGGAGAGAGGAGCCCGTCAAGACCTATTGTGTTTGACTGTCCGTGACACACGCCCTCCGCGATCTTGTTGCAATAGTAACAATGGTAACTGACTCGGGTCGTGCTTCCGCTTCTGTTCCACAGGCAATGCAAGGCGTCTCAGGGAAAGAAAGCACGAGCAAGTGTGCAGCCGCCATGGGAAGTCAAGGCCAGTTATAAAGTGTGGCCTCATTCCTAGAGAAAGAGCATCAAGCGTTGAACGTGCTCATTCTTTCTCATAACCTGCTCATTCTAGTTTCATATTTCCTTCTCTGCTGGCAGATCCATACATTCGTCCCAATCCGAACACAGTCAAACTCTATCCACAATGAGATTTACCGCACTTACTCTTTTGGCCCTGGGTGCCTCAACCTCTGCCTATGTTGTGCCAAACAACAAAGTTGTCGATAATGCCGTCAACGCACGGATGCCGGTTGGTTTATCTTTCCAGTCCGTGTCCAAAAGCTTTACTGATAATTTTGTAGGCAAGCGGACCCGTTCGCACTTCTAACCTCGTATCTGCCCTTGCAGAACGTAAAGTCGAAGCCCGCCACCATAAGGGTAAAGGCGGAAAAGCGGCTGGCGGCAATGCTGGCGGTGCGGGAGGCCTCGCCAGTCTGTTCGGGCGTGATGCTCAGGAGATGACTGATGCTGAAGACGATGCTCATTGGGCCGACCTTCATACTCGCTCTCCCCATCACAGAGGAAAGGGCAAAAATGCTGGAGCCGGAGCCGGAGCCGGAGCCGGAGGTCTCGCTAGCCTCTTTGGTCGCGACGCTCAAGAACAAGAGATGACCGACGCAGAAGATGATGCTCACTGGGCCGACCTTCATACTCGCTCTCCCCATCACAGAGGAAAGGGTAAAAACGCTGGAGCCGGAGCCGGAGCCGGAGCCGGAGGTCTCGCCAGCCTGTTCGGTCGCGACCCAGAAGCACATCATCGTGGAAAGAACGGAAAGAACGGAGCGGGAGGCGCTGGTGCTGGTGCTGGTGGTCGTGCCAACCTTTCCAACCGTAGCCCAGAGGCGCACCACCGTGGAAAGAACGGAAAGAACGGAGCGGGAGGCGCTGGTGCTGGTGCTGGTGGTCGTGCCAACCTTTCCAATCGTAGCCCAGAGGCGCACCACCGTGGAAAGAACGGAAAGAATGGAGCGGGAGGTGCTGGGGCCGGCGCTGGCGGTGCTGGGGGTCTCGCGAGCCTCTTCGGACGCGACACACAAGAACAAGAGTTGGCTGACGCCGAGGATGACGCTCACTGGGCTGACCTTCACACTGGCGACAACTAGAGAACTACTGTGTCTCAACCGGCCTTATCTGATGGTGGAAGAGATGACTGACTGTACAGAGCGGACGATTTCTTATTCTTATTTTGTATCTCTCCCCAGGGACGACTCTCGTTTATGCGCATGAGCTATATTAATGTAAATACGAATGAACAGAGCTGATCATATGTTTCGATAACATCATGAATGTGATGTTCGATGAAAACGCGCTCGATTCCTATTGGGTTATACATTGCCGTATTGAAAGAAGACGGGACATGGAAGAATATGTTGAAGGTTTCCAAGCCCTATCAAGATCAGTCGGACTCGATTCCTGTTCTTTGCGATGTCCGAACGGTGGTGATGGGTTTGGTGGACGTTGTGTGAGTGAGTAGGGATCATTGGGTGACTAATGGCCACCAAACACCTCGGGATTCAGGGATATGTGCCAAGGCGCTAATCCACAAAGAGATCGACCGCGACTTGCGAGCAGCAACGGGCCAGTCACGTGGTGAAGCTTAAGGCTGGCGAGACTTATTGGCGTCACAATGGTGACTACGGCAGCGTTGTCGGCAGTATAGCAGTCGTTGCTTAAGACACATGATAGCGACAGGCAACTACCAGGCCAATCACAAAAGTAGAAACACAGTGTGTTCACGAAGCCGTGTATCTCCACGCTCCTGTAACTGCTCGCGCCCTGCAAAACTCTAGAGCTTATCGTCCTCCACGCTGTTAGATGCGAACATGAGAGTCGTTAAGAGCTTTTGTTGACGCGCAGCTGGTGCGTCTCCACTTTCATCTAGTGCACAGCTGTCACCTTCGAACCCGCAAGTTGCTTCTTCGCATTTTCAATCCTCTCCATCTCGATTTCCTTTTGCTTGTCGTCCAGATTACTAGGCAGCACACCGATAGCGCGATCGCCGAATAGCAGATCGATCTCTTCGAGCGTAAGTTGCTTGGTTTCCTATAGTAGCTGTCAGCTTGTTCCTTGTTGCGTGCACGATCGTTGCCTACCTTGAACATTAAACAGATCGTCGGCAGCGTGACACAAACGTTGAAGGCGACGAAGATGAAGTAAAACCTGTAAGTTGTCTCACCCAGACCAATGGGAGATACTTGGTTCCAGACAGTACCGACGAGCCAGTTTCCAACACCTGTCGCAAAAGCGGAACCGCGTCCACGAATACTCAGCGGCATGATCTCGGATGCATAAACCCAGGAAATGGGACCGAATGATACACTGAAGATGCACGACACTAGGAACAGGAAGAAAACGCCGGCTCCAGATAGCGAGTCTCTCCGTGATCCTTTGGCCCCTTCAACTTGCGATCCGATCACAGCCTCGCATATCAGCGCGATAGTGATACCGATTGTACCAAATATAAGAGGCTTCTTACGGCCGACGCGGTCGAGGATGAAGACGATGAAGATGAGGTTGCAAATGGGACCAACGAGGTTGTAAAAGGCAGTTACAAGAAGGTTCCTGTCGCCCGTAATCCCGAGATTGTCGTACAGAATGGTCGAGTAGTAACCAATAACGTTGATACTATCAGTAACATTAGCGAAATGAAGATAGCTAGTGGTTCGAAAGTACATACCCAGTCATCTGACCGAAGAACTGTACGAGCGTAGCATGCATCAGCCTTGTGCGCCATTGGGGTACCGTGAACATCACCCGCCACCCTGGTGCAGCAATTATACGTTCGGCATCGATGGTGAGTTGAATCTCGTTGAACTCGGCTTGGACCCAATCATCGTTGGTTCCGTCGTAGTGCAACTTCCGAAGCACTCTGAGCGCCTCTTCTGCGCGATCCGTCTCCACGAGGTATCTGGGGGACTCCGGGAAGAATAGTATACCAACAATGAGAATCATGCATGGAACGCATTGAAATGCGAGCGGAAAGCGCCAAGAGAATGAGTTCGATGCGGGCACTTTGGAGGAGCCATAACCGACCCAAGACGAGACGATGAAACCCACACCGATCATTTGCTGAGTGATACCAGTTATGAGACCTAGTTCGATCAGGAACGGAAGCGCCAAAGGATATCCAGAAGTACGAACCTCGAGTTTTGGGATGCGCGCACTCTGTTTGGTAGATGGGCACCGACATGGAGAGCAAGCCTACTGCCCATCCCGCCATAATTCGTCCAACCAATATCATAGCAAGATCCTGAGCAGCGCACTGCAGTATTGCGCCTACCAGATTGATGGTAGCGGCTATCATGATGGTCTTTCTTCGACCAACGCGGTCCATAGTGAACCCGCCCCTACCACCGATTAGTGCAATTCTAGTGTTTGCCCAGTCCATTAGCTTACATCAGCGAGCCAAAAAACGCCCCTCCAGAAAACGTCGCATTAATGGCACCTATAATGGGTGACGCTTTGTCTGTGTCGAAAAAGACAAGGAAGTTGGGCGATTGGATGACAATGGTCATGACTCCCGAGTCGTATCCGAAGAGGAAACTACCCGTGCCCGCGAAAATGGCCAGGGCCAAATTGAAGAAGAGACCCATTGCTGCTATTTCCGATGATCAAAGCGACGGAGAAGAGGTGCAGTACTGATGCTGTCTCTGAGCTCGGGGAAGACATTGGGACCAGGTATATATTGTCCCGCGAGGCGATGCGTGCGCGCCATCGACGCATGGCGGTCATCATACCCTGTCGCCAGCCTCGCATAAGAGGCATTCAACCGGAATCGCGCTCCTAGCTTCCACGGACATTTCATGAATAAGCTTTGGCAGAAACCTGTTGGCGGAATGCTACTTGTTGACCATATAAGAAACAAATCCGGGGAGAGTCGAAGGATCTTGGGGTACAGTAGCGTGAGGAGCGGGGGTGTATGTTGAATTTCCGCCAATAAATAGCGTGCAGTGCTACGGCCTGGACGGCTCGCTTCGCGGGCCTCTGTAACAACGTTGCAGCGGCTCTACTTCAAGTCTTACAGCCATCCGTTGCATGATGAGAGTGTACCACGGGATGCATGACCCCTCATGATTGTCGGTCCGCCTTCCTAACCCAGTTTCGAGACCTTCCATTCCCCGCTCAGCACATCCATACCTTTGGGCTCACCATTCGCATCGACCTCTAAGACACCCTTTTCGTCGCCCTTGGTATCCACCAACACTGCTTTGTCCCCTGCTCTCACGCCATACAACCTGACCTCGCCACCAGAAGCGAGCCAGTCATAGCCGAAACCGCCCTCGCCCTGTATTTGCCCGAGCACCAAGACAGTGCCCTCTCGAACGAACAATGGCAATTGGAGGAAGCCATACTTTTCCTTGATCCATCGGCCACCCTGTTTCTCTTTGCCGTCCCAGAAGCTGAACCAGCGACCGGCCGGTAGGTAGTACTCGGCATTGCCGTCCTCTTCAAACACAGGTGCAGCCAGGATCTGACTACCAACCATGAATTGGCGGTCCAGATACCAGGATGTTGGATCATCCGGGAACTCAAGCGCAACTGCGCGAACACTCGTCGGCCACCCATTGGCGACACTTTCCTCGGCCTGGGCATAGAGGTACGGCATGAGGCTGCGTTTGAGTTGCACCCAGTGTCGCAATACCTCCGTGCAGTTTTCGGGCTCTGTAGAAGAGTTGTCGACTAGCCATGGTACGCGGTAGGAGTTGGAGCCATGTAGTCGGCTGTGTGAGTTGAGCAGTCCAAATGCAACCCAACGCTTGTAAATCCATGGTGGAGGGCTTCCCTCGAAGCCACCGATGTCGCTGGTCCAAAAGGCAAATGAAGCGAGCCCTATACTCAGTCCCCCACGCACGGACTCGGATAGTGCAGCAGGAGTGGACTCGCAGTCGCCACCCCAATGGAGCGGGAACCGTTGGGCGCCAGCGCAGGCAGTGCGGGCAAAGAGTATAGCCTCATGCTTTCCGTATCGCTTCTGGACTGCTTCATACACGAGCTTGTTGTAGATGAACGCATAGTAGTTATGCATGCGGCTGGGGTCCACCGTCCTGTCGTGCCATTGGACATTGTTGGTAGGAATACGCTCGCCAAAGTCCGTCTTGATGGAGTCAACACCGACGTCAAAAAGCTTTTCCATGCAGTCTCGGAACCAGTCGCATGCCTCTGGGTTTGTGAAGTCGACAACACCCATGCCCGTCTGCCAAAGATCCCACTGCCACACATCCCCATTCGTCTTTTTGAGTAAGTAGCCCTTGTCAGCGGCATACTTGAACACTGGGCTAGCTTGACCAATGTATGGGTTTGTCCAGACGCTGACTTTGCTGATGAGTCCATCGTCTTTCATACGCTTTATCTGTCCTGCGGGGTCCGAGAAGGACTCGGGATCCCAAATAAAGTCACACCAGTGGAAAGCGCGGAGCCAAAAGCAGTCAAAGTGGAAGACCTCAACGGGGATCTTGGATTCGGACATCTTTTCAACAAAATGACGGACCGTCTTCTCGTCATAGGAGGTCGTAAAAGACGTACTAAGCCACAGACCGTATGACCAAGCTGGGACGCGGTTCGACTTTCCAGTGAGGATGGAGTACTTTGTGAGGACTTCCTTTGGCGTAGGTCCATAGATGAGGTACCTTTGCGGGTTAGTCATCGTCTATCAAAGTTGGTGGTAGCCTCACCATTTCAGGCGTTGACCTTCTACGGTAGTCTGCAGCCTGGAACACCGCTCACTCCCGATCTCCATATCGATCTTGTCGGGGGTGTCAATGAAAACACCATATCCTCTTGAACTCAACCAGAAGGACACGTTCTTGTAAGCCTGCTCGCTCGATGTACCTCCATCTTCGTTCCAAAGCTCCACATTCTGGCCGACCTTGTTCCACGCACCGAATCGCTCACCAAGCCCGTGAATGGTTTCACCAACGCTCAACTCCGTTTGGGTGAACATGTAGTGTTTATGAGTCCCCAAGTCCCCTGCAGTCTTGGGTGTGCTCAAAGATGGCGAATATGCGAGTCCCACGCTGCGATGACCGAGTGAGGTCAGTGATTTCGACCCATCGGTAGCATGAAATTTGATGTCGAACGTGTGAGCGTTGGAGCTAACAGTTGCACTCAGTGCTCCCGACGTGATTGTAGTTCCCGTCTCTTGTTTTGCAATCTCAGTCTTGCATTCAGGCTTCCCATCCGGAAAGAGGTCGAAGTCTGGGCCTAGAAGCCTGGCACCAGCGAAGTGCGTGACTTCAAGCGAGATAACGCCATCGAATTGAGCCTCAACCTCGACAGATATGGTGCTCAGATTGAGTGTGTCGCCACGAGAGAATATCTTTTTACTTGGACAGAGCAGTGTAACTGCCCTGTCGTCTTCACGGGGTGTAACAGTATATATCTCTTCCGCATGCTGAACCGTGAAGCGGTCATTGACCAGCCACATTCCTATGTCTCATTAGCGGAGTTCAACTGTGATGGCCCATCCCCCATACCATCGCGAAACTTCATGTTGCTATTGTTGTTTGCAACCTCTGACGAAGACAATGTTTTCGTTGATTAGTGCCCACCTTTGTCACATCAAGATGTCCTAGGATAGCCAGACGCCATCAGGGCGTTCGGATGTGCGGTCCGGCCCGTGGGTGGTACTGGAAGCATGTGGACGGCCTGCTCGGTAGCAGATTGTCCGCTGCCCCTCACGCTGCGGGGTAATACTGCAAACACCTCATCGATCGACATTGTAATTCGAATGCTGGAGTCCGAAATACCAGTCAGATCATGCTGTTCTCTCGTGACAGTGGTGCGAAAAATTGACGCCCAGTATAACAGGTGGCCGCGCTCCAATTCCGCCGGGTTTAACGATCACTGCGCCCATGCGCCGGATTTTACTATAAAGATCGCCTGCCGCCAACGCGGCTCTAATCTCGAAGTGAGGCGAGTTTGGCGAGGCCTTTCGGTTTTGAGGTGCTTTTTCGTCGTTATGGCGCGCGCCCGACTCTCGACAGACTTTCCACGACACCCTTTGCAAGGGGGAGGTCAAGGGCTAAGTCGTTCGGCCCCACATCAGCAACCGACGACTGTGGCACAGGATGATTGTTCCACATCAACGGCACCTGCCGAGCTTCCTTGCAATACCTGTTGAGCCTGCGGCACAGTGTGAAAGCTGCACGATGGTCAACAATCACACCTAAATATGTGAATTAGAAGTAAGGAGGACGACGAGACACACGTTAGAGTCAGTATCAACCGCTAAAGACCAAACCCGAGCGAATCGTCACTTATCTGCCCCACTATCCACTACGCTCAACAAGGCACGAAGTGCACGGGATCGCCGAGTACGTCTTAGGATTCGCGCAAAGTTTCGGCGTAGTCATTATGGGCTGTATTCCTTCTCATTGTGCGCTCGCGCATTGACAGTAAGCCGGCCGCATCTTGATTTTGAAAAGTCTAAACCGCCGTGTGATCCCGCGGGCAGTATCGTATCGAATAAGATCTGAGCTACTACAATACTCCACTCCCGATATCATCTGCATTTATATTAAACTCTAACACGATCGTGTCTTACCGGCTTTCATTTTCGTTCTCACACTTTCGAAGCTGTGCGCGCTAGCCACTCAAGAGCGACAAGATGCCGATCTCGGTTCTGGTTTTCTATACGCGTCGCCCCGAAGTGACACCGGACCAGTTTCAATCTCACATGGAAGAGATTCATGTTCCCATAATCAAGGAAGTCTTCAAAGGCCACCAACCGCTGTCTTACTCGTTGCGGTAAGTAAAGCTCCAGTGCCAATGAGATGACATACACTGACTTGATCTACGACTTGAAGATACATCGTACGCGTCAAATCCGGAGTTGGTGATCGATTGGGAGCGGTGACCTCCAGCACTGGACGAGCCGATCCTGAGGCGCCAGTAGTTCTAGTTGGAGAACCAGCTGATCTAGAATGGGACGCGATGGGTGAAATGATTTTCCATGATGAGTTGCATGTACAGCAATGTTTGGCTCTGATGAACGAGCCTGATGGCCAGCGGATAAAAGAGGACGAGGAGGTGTTTGCGTTAACGGAAAAGACTCGAGTCGTGCTCGTGGGCGAGAAGACCGTTATGATGTGAGCTGGAGTGGGACGAGTGACGGTTGCATTGAGCGTGGTTGGAGTAAGTCACTGCATTCGTCGGATCTGTTCAAAAGGCTGACGCGGGTTTACCAGAAAAGCTACTACTCATGGCGACCATATAGTTCCAGGGGTTGCGAATCCCTGCGATGTGATGGATATCCGATGGGTTGGTGAGGGAGCCATAGCCGGAGGATGTGAGTGCAGATATGGTGTAGAATATATGCAGAAACAGTAATTGTAAACGATACTCACAACTGCCTTTGTCGACGAAAACCCTTGCCCTTTGCCAGAATGATTGATATAGACACAGAAGATTAGTGCGCTTCACCACGGCGCAACACAATTGTGTCTGATCAGTGTCGAATCGAAAATTGATGTCATGACTCTGGGACGCGAAAAGAGAGGAGTTGAAAGCAACAGTCAAACTCCGCGTCGCAACCCTGCCAAGCCTTGCGACGCGACAATGGCGTCATGAAAAAAGCTCAGGTGTAAGCCAACAATCTGCCTGAAACGACCTGCAACCTTATGCGACTATCTACACCGCGAATATCTGAAGCATCGTCACAGGAACTACTGTCATTGCGAGAACAACGCGCCTTCTAGGTCACAGCCGCTACATTCCAAGGGACTGGACGTGCTGCAGGCAAGGGCGTGATTGCCTCGGCTCTTTTCCCTGGTAGTAGAAAGAGGAAAGGTCTCTCAGAAATGCACCATGCCAAACGAAAATACACCGGAGATTTTAATCAGAAAGGCAGTTTCCAATCTTGGCGTGACAGGGCCAATGCCGAGTATTGGTATCAAAGGTCGAGATCCCCCTGACAACCGACGGCTGAACAAGCCTCGGAGTACCCCTAGATGTGGTAACAACGTGCCACCGCTCGCATGCAGATGGCGACCAGGTACCTGCATGGTGACACGCGGGTACCTCCATCTGTGAGCTCCGCATCGCCATGATTGGTGTAGTACGGGGTCGGCCCGTATACACGACTCGGCAGTCGAGCGAGATCAATCCAGGTCTATCAATAAGACCAGGCCAGCGTTACCAGTGGCGGCAATCGCTCTCCCTCCCTTTCCTACACCCACATCATTGGTGTACAGGGTTGCGCAGTCATCAGACTTTAGGACACCAAGGCTAGCTTTCTGAAGTTTCAAGAGACACATCTATTAGCTATGCTGAGCTTCGCACGCGCGACTAGCGTAGCTACCTATGGCTTGATCATTATCAATCAAGTAACAGCAGCGAGAATTTCTGAAGGACAACCAGGAAACGCATCCTATGATTATGTGGGTAAGACTTTCTCCATCATCAACCAAAAACTTTTCCCCCTAGTCGCACGAACTCTGACTAGATACCAGTCGTCGGCGGTGGCACAGCGGGTCTCGCAATAGCTGCACGGCTGTCCGTATCCGCCTCGGTCGCTATTGTGGAGGCTGGTGGATTCTACGAGCAAGATAATGGCAACCAATCCGTAGTGCCATATTACGGTCTCACAATGCCAATTCTGGCAACTACGGAAGACTATCCTCGTCAGCCTCTTATAGACTGGGACTTGGTGGCCGCTGCACAGCCCTTGGCTGGTAATCGTCGCATTCACTATGCGCAGGGTAAGACTCTGGGAGGAAGTTCAGCAATTAACACTATGGCATACCACCGCGGTTCGACCGGCGCATACCAACGCTGGGCCGACATGGTTGGGGACCAAAGTTACGCCTTCGATAGGGTCCTCCCGTACTTCAAGAAGTCAACCACACTCACACCACCTGACTTGAAGAAGCGCAATGCGCCAAACGCTACAGTGCGTTATGATCCATCGGTATTCGACAACTCACTTGGCGGCCCTCTCCAGGTTTCTTGGGGCAACTGGGTCGACCCAGCGCAAAGCTGGCTTGCACGCGCTTTACAAGGCATTGGGGTAAAGTCAAGTGTAGAAGGTTTCAGCAGTGGAGTGCTAAGTGGAGGTGCATGGGTGCCCACTACGATTGATCCACGAAACTCAACCAGGAGTACCTCCAAAAGCAGCTACATTGACACATTAGTGAACACGTCATCAGGTCCAGTCGTTTATCTTCATTCTCATGCTAGTCAGATACAATTCGACAAGCAGAAGAAGGCTAATGCAGTAGCTGTCACAACAGCAGGAAAGCGTTACGTGCTTTCGGCGAAGAAGGAAGTTGTTCTTTCTGCTGGGGTGTTCCATTCGCCCCAGCTTCTCATGCTCTCTGGTAAGATGGTAGAACAGGCAGCCCGGTACAATACAACTGCGCTAACACGGAAGCAGGCATCGGACCAGTAAAGACTTTAGCCGCACACTCCATCCCAGTGGTTTCCGATCTCCCGGGTGTAGGTCAAAACCTTTGGGACCAGATTTTCTTCAACGTGCTGCGCGGCATTTCCGTCCCAAACACCGGCACGTATCTTGGCACACCTCCTCAACAAGCCGCCGCACTGCAAAGGTACTACTCCAACGCGTCAGGCCCATACAGCTCTGCTGGCGGCTATCTTTCTTTCGAAAAGCTTCCGTCCAAGAACCGGGTCGGGCTATCCGCTCGCACTGTGAAGTTGCTAGACGATTTCCCAGCAGATTGGCCAGAGATTGAGTACATCGCCTCTGGCTTTCCAAGTGGTAGCTCGAATTACTCCACCATTGGTTCAATCAGTGCCACGTTGCTTACACCCTCGTCAAGAGGAAATGTGACGATCAGCAGCTCGTCTATCTCGGACCCACCAGTCATCAACTTGGGCTGGCTGACCGATCCCGCAGATGGCGAGGTGCTTGTTGCAGCTTTCAAGCGCGTACGTGAGGCCTGGAGGAACCGCGCCATTGCCGATGTTGTTTTCGGTCCCGAAATTGCGCCCGGTGAAGCAGTCACGTCAGATGCGGATATTCTAAAGTTCATCCGAGTTACAGCACAGCCTATTTGGCATGCGAGTTCGACATGCGCGATGGGCAGGTCTCCTAAACAAGGTGCTGTTGTAGATTCCCGGGGTCGGGTATTCGGTGTGAAGGGCTTGCGTGTCGTCGATAATTCGGTCGTCCCTTTCAGTCTTCCAGGTCATCCTCAAAGCTCTGTATACATGCTAGCGGAGAAGATTACTCTTGATATGATGAAATAAACGGACTCTGCCCCGGATAGACAAGAACATTTGGGTCACCGCGCACACAAGCGGCAGTATCACGGCCACTGCACGGCGCATACTTAGCATGAAAATTCCGGCGACGCAATAGTATATGGTTCACCTGCGCTATGATACCTCGGCTGAAATTTCTTTACTCTTTTTTTCAGCTGTCGACGTTGCAGATTGGGCATCGCTGCGCGAGACAGAACTTTCGGAATCCACACCACACACGACAGGTTGGTATGTAGCCAAACCGGGGTCATGGCTTTCTGACTCGACAACTCCGATACGCGATATTGGCTTCATGTCTAGTGGTTGCCGCCTCGGTGCGTCGTTCAGGCCGATCCAATTGTGGTCATGGGCTTGACCTCCCAGGCTATCGGCGTTGGCTCTTACGCGTCGCGCCGCCCACTGCTTCTTGACGAATGTGTGCAGTGTAGGTATGCATGTGCATATGATGCCCATCCACATTTCGACGAGACTGTTTTGGTCAGCAAGACGCACGTGGGTATCGCGGGTGGTAGACCGACAGCCAGATAAAGTTAGTGACCATTCCCCATGTCCCGTCGGTTGCGACTTTCCCCATACCACTAACGACAGCTTCCACTCGGATCAAGCTAACCACCAAGACCCTATGTCTCAATCAGTATGAATTTTAGTGAAGAACCATGGGATTTGACTCACAAAGAACCAGTCATGAGCAGCAGTGCCACACCAAGCTTCCGCCGTTTCGGCAGTCTGAGATCCTTTACAACGAAGAGTGGTAAAACCAGTAGCGCAAGATCGGTCACTGCGTTGATACAAGCCGTACTCAAGAAGAAAGCATCAAGGTTGATGCAAGAGCCCGTCGTAATACTGAAGTCCCAATACTTCTCTATGGGTTGGCATACCCAGGCGAAGCCGAATGCCGCAAGCAAGCTGTATATGACGGACACGACCATGACAGTGTAGACAGCGCCCTGAAAGATTCTGGAGAAGGAAAAACGGAGGTAAAAGAAGCATAGGGACACTTTGATAAAGAGGGTGGATAAGTTGTAGAAGATCGGGCCGGCTATGTCGCCAATCTGTGACAGTCGTGAGCTTGGGGCCTTGTAGACGCCAGGCAGTTCAGACATACCTTCATTAAGTTGTGGAACTTGTACGCAGGGACATCCCATATGTGCTTTCCAAGGCCGTTGGTCGTCTCTGTGCAGAGTTAGTTGTGGTGGGCTTGCTGGCTGCAGTGGTTTTAGCTCTCACGGTAGCTAGTGGTAATCGAAAAGCCCATGGCTAGAAGCTATGCCATTTGTCAATTGCTGATCACCTCGGATGGGGTTCGCTAAGATGCCGATGCGTACTGTTGCGAAAGCGATTGCATCTAATCACACTATGAGCTTTAATACTTGAGCCTCCAAATTGGCGGGTCACCTACAATCGTCATACCCGGTGTTGCGCAATATGCGAACTTTGGTGTACAAACGCACAGCGCACAAAGGTATTGTAACAACCGGACCGAGAACGCAAGCGATGATGACGCGATACGCGATGGAATCACCCGCCGTGCCAGTCGTGGCCATGCTGGTGGTCTTCCGCGAGAACGAAAGGAGGGGGTAAACATACAACAGCCTCAAAGCATCTCGAGAGCTGTGGGGAAAAGAAGAACGCATCTGGCGTCTCCGCCAAAGGGGGGAGAGGCGCCCATATTCAGGCATCAAGTCACCAATCATGTGGCGCTCATAGAGTTCATCTCGCGACAAGCTTGATCGCGGCTGAACATGCGGCTTCGGCGGATTTCGTATCACAGTATTGCCGGGTGCTCCCGCTTCCCCGCCGTGAGGCGCATGTCATTGAGGCAGTGTTAGGACGCATGAAGCCAGGTACAAGTGTATTAGAAATTGAAGATGCAGCTGTTGTTGTGCGCGTGGAATATCTAGGCCGATACTCAGTTGTCTACCTTGGGTCGCACGCAATACTAGGGTTGCCTCGAGTCTAGGTCCTCGAGACGAGGGCACCAGACTGTAGTGGGCAGTGAAGAACAACGATGGAGTTATATAGGTAGTTTACCTGGTTCCTGGCTAAAATCCAATGTTGACAGAATGTTGAAGTGTCGTAGTACCAGATGAGCCGGGACGCAAATGTGACGCGCCAAGCATTCACGTGATGCTTACCTCACCGGACATCGAATGTTTTCCACCTCGGATTCGTACGCGTATGGACCGCAGCCTAGCCCTCCATCGTCTTGTCACTCCAAGCTGCGCCACGACTACGTACCGCACCAGAACCATCCGCTTATGATGGATAGAACAGGCAAATTCACTAAATACCTACGTACTCAGGGTGGAAGACGAGGCTGTTGCAGACCCTACACGATTATCCTTTTCATGCCTTAAGACGACATGTCGCTACGATTTAGTAACTACATCCTTCAGGAGACGTTTGGCGGAGACAAGGGCCGGTATTCTGATCAAAAGGACGTATCAAGGCGTGGTTAGCGTCTGGTGTAATCGATACCGCGCGCTATGCTGTCACGCTGCCATTACTTAGACAAGGCTGAGAACAGCGAAGACTTCATTCTCGTCGGACTCCATTGACACGAATCTTTAGCATCGAAGTCAGGTGCGGTCGTAAAGGAGGCCAAAAGGAATGCGGATGCGAGCTGTAGCCGTAGCGCAGCTCTTGTTGCCGGTAACCGACGCACGGTCGATGCGGCATGTTTCATGTTTGCGCTGCGCGCTCTCCACATGCTTCCTCCGCCACCGTGTCTCCGTCCAAATTGCGGTAGCTGGACCGGAAACCACGATCTCGGATATGCGCTCTCGTCTGCATGACAGTCATGACGCCGTGTGGACGACCTGAAGAGGATTGGCCATCTTACGAGAATAATTGTAGTGCGCCGGGCACGCAAACCAGCGATTGTAGTTTGCCGGCCCTCCGCTGGAAGAGATGGAAAAGAAAAAACACCCTTTTTCGATAGACTGGTCATCCGGCACGGCATGACAGCACGCAAGACCGCTACAAGGAATAACAATCCTGCGTATCGCTGATGCAGTCTCAATCAAATGTCGGTGATGCGACACGGATTGTTAGGCACCCAATCGAGAGCTTTATCGCCATTCATTGCTGGAGAACGATGACTCTCATCGCAAATGTAATGTTGAAGTGGTATACACATTGCCTCGCATTATATCTTCCAGGCCACTGTAGTCCTTTCGTCGCTGGATTGATGTTGTTCCCGGAAGCTCGATCCGCGCATCCAAACGTCCGGCCCCGTGAGAGTGGGTATGTGGGTACAACATCGTCTCAGCTTCATGAACGGAACAGATACGATTGGGCGTTCCATTCCAAGGAACTTGACAGCGGAACCCACAGCTTTTCAAGTGCACGGCAAGGTTCAGGGTAATCACAAGGTGGAACCAACGAAATTTGCCAGCGCTTTTGTGACTTAAACACCGTTTCCATGCTGTCGCGATGTCGTTGAATTTCTGAACCTCTTCCGCACTCTTTCTTCCCTTGTCGTTATATTTGTTTTTCTCTCTTTGCAGCTGCGCTGCGTACTCTCATTACAATGTTTTTCAACTCGACTGACAACCCGCTGGCCGCTCGTCATATCCAGTCCGGCGACGATGTTCTATACACGATTGACTATTGGGGCTACGCGGTGCGAGACATGCCATGCACCAACGATAAAGGATCTTGCGAATATCTCGACTCCGTATACGCCAACCACGAAACATCCATGATCTACACCTTCATCATGTGGGCTGTTCTTGGCGCCATCTTACTCTTGACTATTCTGTCTCGACTACTTCGACCCCGAAAGAAGGACGGAGCGAAACAAGGCTTCCTATATCGCCTGACGAGACTAGGAGCATCTTCTATCCGCCGATACCTTGTGTCCGAATGCTCAAAATTCTGCAAGTACACTACGAGGCTGCAGGTTCTCATCCTTGCGCTGTTTTGCGTCTACCTGACAGCCTTCTCGTTCGCCGGCATCACATACAAGACATGGGTAACGCCAATCAAAGGTAGCGACCTGCACAACACCCGGAGCGGTGTCGGTGGCTTTGCTGACCGTGTTGGTGCCTTTGCATTTGCCCTTACGCCACTGACCATTGCCTTGTGCTGTCGCGACTCTATGCTCAGCATGCTCACAGGCATTTCTTACCAAAGCTTCAACTTTTTGCACCGCTGGACGGGCCGCATCATTCTCGTACAATCATTCGTTCATGCCATCATCTGGACTATTGTCGAGGGGAAGCTTTACCAGCCGCAACCCACCACGTACAACGAGTGGATCAGCCAGAAGTACATGATCTGGGGCTGCATCGCGCAAGGCTTCATCACGTTCTTGTTCGTCTTTAGTCTTCGACCTGTGATTCGCTGGACAGGTTATGAATTCTTCCGCAAGTCGCATCTCCTCGTCGCCGGCCTTTACCTTGGAGCTTGCTGGGGCCATTGGGAAAAGCTATCTTGCTGGATGATCGCCTCGCTTATAATCATGGGCTTCGATCTCGTTGCTCGTACTATTCGCACCTTTCTCATTCACACTGGTTACAAAGATGGTGGCGGCGGCTTCGGATTCCGCTCTATTCCGACGACTATGGAGACGTTCAAGGACCCCACGGGTACCATCGTTCGCATGACCTTCTCCCACAAGCACGGCGCTTGGGCGATCGGCCAGCACTTCTACCTTACCTTCCCCGCGCTCAACATTTGGCAATCGCACCCGTTCACGCCAGCGTCGAACCCAAACAATTCTTCTGTACAAATCCACACTTACATCATCCGCGCCTGCAAGGGCGAGACTGCAAAGCTTGCAGCTCTTGCTGAGTCTGCCGCCAACTGCTACCCGCGCCGCGATGCTTCCACTCCCGTCATCATGATGGGGCCATACGGTAGCCCTATCGTCAACGACGAAGTTTCCAACATCCTCGCAATCTCCGGTGGTACGGGAATAACCTACACGATTCCCCTCATCATCAACGCACTATCCGACGCCTCACCCGCACGCAACATCGAACTCGTCTGGGCCGTACGTCACTTGGAGAACCTTGCCTGGGTTGCCCCTGAACTCGCCTACCTAAAGTCTCGGCTCGGTCAGACTCGCTCTGGCACAAGTTACAGCCACGACGTGGAGAAGGAAGAAAAAGTCCCAATCGTATCTGTTAACTCCAACAAGCGCTTCCGTATCCGCATCTTCGTTACGCGACCCGAGACCAGGAAGCAGCAACCATCCTACAACCCGGATACCAAGGATAAGGAATTTGGCGATGGCGGCTTGCTTTCACAGGCTTCTTCTATTGACTCCATGTCCATGGATCGCGGGATCGAAGAGTTGACTAGCCAATGCCCCAACTTCAGCATCACGTGGCTCAATAATGCGCGACCAGATGTACCGTCTTTGGTCGATACATTCATGAGCGAGACAGTGGATGGTGGTAGGATGCAGGTCGTTGGGTCCGGCCCACCGCAGTTGGGCACGCAGATCCGTAGCGCTGTTGCGGCGAAGAACGTGCCCGGAAACGTCTGGCGGGGCGACGAGAGTAGTGATGTGGAGTGTGTTTGGGATGATCGGATGGGTTGAAGCATCCATGATGTATTTTCGTTGTAGATATTTTGTTGAAATGGTGGTTTTGTATATACATGCAGTTTTATAGAGCCATTTCCCAGGATTGACGTCAAGATATGGGGCACCCTATGTCCAATTCTTCATTTTTCTATTTCAATCGCGCATAAGTCATCTGGTCAAGTTTGAGACATGCGTTGGACTCGGAAAAAAAGAAAGTTGATCATGATCTGTAGCAGCTAATCACCGCAAGCGCAATAACCCAAAATCGCAGCAGTCATCCGACGTCTTCCGCAGGGCACCCAATCAGCAAGTCCCCGCGGCCATACTTCGTTGGAACGGACCAAGGGCTGGTCAGCCTAGATCCGAAGCATGTTGCGGATGTGCGCCCCCTCCTTCCAATAACGAAGGCGGCGTGTCCGCGCCGGTCCAAGAGTCTCCACTGCTGTCCTGCCCCGACAACGTCTCGTTGTATGCTCCTTGTGCGTAGTCATTGTCGAATACCATCAGATCATCAAGTTTTGGGATGTCGTAAAGAAAGTCGTCGTATTCCACCGAGTCTGTATCGTCCATCATTTCCTCCGCTTCCCCGTTGATCTCTTCCTTTAACATTTCATCGCTCTCGATGCCAACAATAGAAGCCCAAGTTGAGGTTGCGTGGGGTACTGGCTCTTGGATATAGCCACGATGAGAGATTGGATAGTGATGTTCATCTCGATTCTGGCTGGTTTGAGCACCACGAGCCAGCAGAAGATCGATTATAGAAGAATATTGTTGTTTTGAAGAATACCAAGGGGTTCTGTTTCTTTCTTCCAGCGCAATATCCAAAGCAGACCGACCGGATTTGCCAACGGTATGCAGATTGACGTCGAGATCTTTGTGTTGGAGTATCAACTCGACAATATCGATACGACAGTAGTAGATGGCATAGTGCAGCGGAGTGCACCCCCATTCGTCGTATCGATTTATGTCAAGAGCAGGATGTTGTGGCGCCTGCTGCTTTTGAACAAATTTGGTCAATGTATATGCCAGGCCAGTGTTTTTGGTAGAAGCAGCTTCGTGCCAAAGACTTCCTCTCTTAGGATCTTTCGAATACTGGAGGAATCTTGGATCAAGAAAGAGTCTTTTCATCACATCAAGAGTCTCCGTGGATGGCTCTTCGGGGGGCGTGTCCTCCTTCTGTGTGCTACGCAAGGGTGAATTGTTCGTGTAGTCGAGCAAAAGTTCGACAACTGACCAATGCGACAGCGAAGCAGCTTCGTATAATGACAACTCTCGGCGGTCATATACTTGCTTGGGGTCAGTTCTTGCGTCACTCAACAACACAGCCAAGATCTTAGCATGACCACTTTGGACGCTCAATTCCCATATCGGGCTCTTCGGCTCATCCCAAGTCTTTCTCACGTTGAGATCAATACCTGGCCGTGATAGGAAAACCTCCACGATAGCGACATGCCCATTAATTACTGCCGCCTGCAAAGGAGTCCGCCATTTCATGTGTGTGGCCTGAATTTCAATAGGAATTTTTCGCTCGTCGAAACCCTGCAGTAGTAACTTTGCAGCCTCAAGATGACCGTTCTTACATGCGGAGTGCAGAGCGTTTGTGGGTCCTAATCCTCTGTCATCATATTCTGCAGCTATGGTGTCGGGAAACTGGAGCAAGATCTCCACGACCTTATGATGCCCTTTCGCAGCGGCAGTACGCAGGATCCTCAAGCTTCGAGTTCGAAAGAGGCGCATATCGATCGCATTGGACTCCAAGAGAAGACGGACCATCTCACCTTGTCCGTTTGTTGCAGCGAGTCGAACTAGACAACTACGTTGGCCAACGGGTACATTCAGGTTTAGCTTGGAGGACTCCAGAAGGCATCGGAGCATGTCCTTCCGGCCCATATAGATTATTTGGAACATTGTGGCCGCTCCTTCCATTGCGATCCAGTCGGGCGTGATCTCTTGAATCGACAGCAGTCTGGCCATGAAGGTAGTTTGCGAGCATCTTGCAGCAAACATGAACATTTCGATACCATGCTTTTTGAAGAGCGCGTTGCCGTAGTGTCTTATAGTCTGTTCATATATCTCGATTTGCTGTTCCTCGAGCATGTCGCGTAGCGCGGTTGCTGTGGGCTGTGCTCCTCGGAGCAGCAAAAATATGGAAACATCCTTGCTCTTGCCTAGTATTGCTTCATGCAGAGGGCTCCGTCCTTTTTCATTCATCGGCTCCAATTCAGCATCTCCATTGATAAGGAAACAGACCATTTCATATTGGCCTGCTCTGGCAGCACAATGCAGTGCAGTGGAACTATCATCAGACTTCACAGAGATGTCGAGGCCCAATTGTAGCAGCCTTTCAACGAGTTTAATATTTCCCATCCTGGCCGCTGACATCAGGGTCGAGGCATTCGCCAATATTTGGTTGTCTTGAAGCATACATGTTGCTTCTAGCGAATGCGAGGGTAATTGATCATATCTCTGTCGAACAATTTTCTGGCGGTTTCCAGAATCGGTGGTAATTTGCGGGTGTTTATTGCGAATATGTTGTTTCACGTTGTCTCGGCGGGAAGCCTTGAACTTACAGCCCTCAACCGAGCAAGCATGTCGGTCTTGTCCAGACTCGTGACGGGCGCGTACGTGTCGTGTCAGGTCCGCTCGCAAAGCAAATCCCTTCGGGCAAACTCGACATTGGAAGGGCTTAGAATGGGTTTTCAGGTGTTGGCTGGCGGTCGTTCAGCAAAAAATCAGAGCGTGCGGTTCCTGATGCTTACTTGTAACGGCCAAGGGTATTGAAAGCTTTCGGACACTGAACACACCCGAAAAATTCGTTGAAAGTCATGTTCATGAGACGTTCTCTTTTGCACATTCTATAGCCTTGCAGGCAGGAATTAGGGATATCAAAAGTACATCGATACCAGGAAGGCTAGTACAGCCAAGGAAGGGCAGAGCGACCGTCCAATCACCGTGCGGACGCCCTGTAAAGCACCCGCTCATCGTTGGTCGCCCTTTCCAGCTGAAGGGCATCCTCATCCTGCCGCATTTCCAACACTGGGAAATCGTCTTGTCACTCCCAACCCCCAACCTCTCTTCGCCGTTTTCGATCTTCCTTTACCGCACATTCATCATTCATCACCGTACATTCTCTGTCTCGATCTGCCTGTGTGCATCTAAACGCTACGAGGCGAACTACATCAGCACTATTTGCATCTCGATTATTCACTTGCGATCGGAATTATTCCCTGCCTCCTGTCGACCGTCAAAACTTGACTGTCGCGATGTCACAAAATCAAGAGATGGGAGAATTCTTCTATGAGGGCGAAATGGCAGCCTACCAAACTACAGAAGCTACGCATGACCGTGGAATCACCACAAAATTTGCATCCGAGGGTGCATTGACTGGCCAAGCACTGAACGAGAGGTAATTGCCACTTTTTTTTTAACATGATGCAGTTATGCCTTTTCCTGCACCCGAAGTGAGAACGTGCAGAGACACCAGCCCCAAACAGGCCTCGCTTGGTACGACCCTATTAGCAATGGCAATCAGCCCCTTCAGCCCGGACATCAGGGCATAATCGAATGGGGACTGTTCGATGGGAACACCATTCCTTCACAAGGGCCCAACTTGACCATGCCACTGGCTCCTATGCCCAACACCTTGTTGGATCAACCTTCTGTCGCAGACCCATTCCACGATATATTCCAATATGTCGTACCCGACAAGAATGGCTTCAATACCAACGTATTCACTGCGACCGTGCCTGGCGCTCCCGCCATAGCCCCCGCCAACCTGGCCCCCAACGTGCAGCAGCACCCAGGTGTTGGCGCCACATTTCGCCAGAGGGTTCCAGAACCCCGCATCCCCTGCGAGTCTCAAGGCTGCACTAAAACCTTTCGCCGACGAGGTGACTGCAACCGTCACATGCGCAAGCATCAGCCTGCGTCGTTCAAATGCTTCGTGAACGACTGCGGCAAGAAGTTCTATCGCCTCGACAAGCTTCGTGACCACGCCCGCCAAGGTCACACGATTGATTTGTAGGTGGGCATCGGTATGCGCCCATCGCCAAATACATTGCTGACACGGGAGGCGGTGAGACTACAGGAAAGCAGACAATAATGGAAGGCTGAAAGGTCGAAGGATGATTGGGTTTCCTTATTCCTCACCAAATTGTGAACCCACGGGGAAGTTTTTCGGTTATTGTGAAGTCAGTCATTACTATTCGTAAAATTAAACACCACACTTGTTTATCCTGATGGCTTTGATGAGTTCGTGATGGGACTGTCGTGAGGCTCCAAGGCTCACGATGGCAAATTCCAAGGTTTACTGCCCAGGTGGGGATCACGGGATCTTTTCATAGTCTATACCTATTCGAGACTTGGCCCCACTGGAAGCCTTACACCTCTTCGCGGACACATTCTCGGGGTTACTTGGACCCTACATTTCTACGACTACAACGCATAGGGTTTTGATATCAAACTGCAACAATGATTGGGACCACTATTCTTTTACCTTCTCATCGACATTGGGAGTGCCGAGTTGCCTGCCAGACCACGATGACCTCATAGTCCGCACGAGTTTGCGATCGATCAAACCCTTTCAAAGATTCATATATCAACTTACGAATCTACTAATGAGTAGTACAAGGAAAACAAGCTGTTCTCGATCATTGGATGGCTAGAGGGGTGTCCGCGGCGAGATCCAAGACGCATACGACTGCTGTCGCGCAACATGGGCATTCTTGACCGATCACTACTGACTTTTAGCACGACTAATAACCGTTCCCAAGAAGTCATGTGTAAGAGGCGATGGATTACACTTATGATAAGCGTTTAGCTTCCCCAAAGTGATCCTGGTGCAACAATCCACTCAACGATTAAGGCATTGCTCGGGATGGTACTCGTCACACAGCTGAGACGGCAAAGATCCATTCTCCCAACTCCACTCTATGGAAATGCCAATTTCTCCAACTCCAGCTGATATCATTTCTCGGTTCAGTCGGTACTTCGTTTCGATTCTTCAACCCCGCAATATCATTGTTCCCGCCTGTTCGTTCCCCTAACGCAGCGTGATATGCACCGCCTTCTAGCCGGCCCATTCCCACCTATCCAACGACCCATCCTCCACATCAAACCAGCCAGCGATCTACGAGCACCCTTGCGGCTCCTTGCAATCGACACATCGGCGATTGAGCAGCAGGCGTAGTTGCCTGTTGCAGTTAGCAGGGCCCCGCAAGTTTGGACCCTGAAAAGACGTCACCCGCCAAGGTATGATGGCATAGCATCGGCCGCCTTGGTTCAAATACATGCAAGTCGCTTAGGACAAGTTGTGACCGAATTATTACAATTTCTTTTCTGCGACTCCGGGATTCACACTTACCAAGGTACAGACCCTGAAGATAGGGTCCTCCGTTACGGGTCCCCAAGGCCCTGCGTTTGCTGATGATGCTATGCAGGGCAATTGTAGGCGCCAATCATACCGTTGCGAGGCCCAGTACCAGAGCTCGAATTGAAACTGCATCTTGAAGATCTTCGCGTAGGTCCGCACCTTATTGATTCAATCTTCTTCAAAATAAAGAATTTTACTGAGACGTCTATAGCAATACTACCACCATGGCTCAACGACCATCTCTCATGCCGCCCAGCGAGGGCTCATTCCTCTCCTCCGGCAGCTTCACCCCGTCGGGCCTTACACCCAACACGCGCACCCAAGCTGAAGCCGCCTTCACTTCCAACAGCACCACCCAGACAGACTCTGCAGCTCCCGATCCACGCCTGATTCCATTGATGGGCGCCGGGGGCGGCAACGAGACATCAGCCGACAACGGTCCAACCGAGGCCGTCAAGGCATACACGGGATACCGCCGACCGGGCATCGTCCGCGCCAGCTCTACCAACTACGAGAATGCGCTTAAGAGGGCCCAGGAAGCTTCAGTGTCATCGGATTTCTCAGCCGACTCCGAGGTACCCGAGAGCAACGTCACCACTGGCCAGACAATCGCGTCGCCAGCTTCAAATCAAACCCCCTTCCCGGCTCCCGGTCAGGGTGTTGTTCCCCTCAACTACAACTCCCCCGTCGGCGTCGCTCAGGGCGATTCCCTTAAGAAGTCTCGATCGCGCGGTCTCAGCCTAACTGGTCTTGCGCAACAACAGGGTTGGAGTGAGCAGGACTACAAGCGCATCTACAGTGCTGAGCTCATGGAAGCTGATCCTAAGAACGCTGCAGGATACGGTTCAGGACCTAAGCCTGAGGCTCTATAGGTCTCTTGTCCTGCCGCGCTAGCTTCAAGCTTGAGAAAAAAGCATCTATGGCCTGCGGGACTCATACATGCCGCTACTACTAGGATATCATATCACACTATTATATGCAAGGCGTTGGGCGGAGTTTCAGGCATAATCAGACCGCGGATCGACGGATCTTCTCTCAATGCGTCGCTTAATGTCTGGCACGACTTGACACTCTTTGTGATTATGCAAGTTTGCAGTGATGGCCATGTACGCTGAGTGTTTCTGGGTCTTAGCAACATTGATTATTAGTTATGGAACCATGTTCTCGTCGTCCTTGCTGAATTCCGCACAATCTATCTTCAGCCCGGAGCATCGGTATGCTGGACCACCTTTTCTGCACTCGTTTGGCCCTGCGCAACATGTCTTGTCCCTACACTCGTCCCAGCATGTACGTCCTTCGCAGTCATCTTTGCACAGCTTCCTCTGCGTCGCTGACTTCCTGTTCTTCTGGCCACATCTTCTCTCACATTTGCGATGGACCGCCGCCAGATCGCAGATCTGGAGACAACCATCGCGGAACCTATTGCAGCTTCGCGATAGCTGTACAAATACACTCTCAGCGGGCGTGAGCGTCTGGTCCGTCGAGTCCATCTCGCCGAACGCGGGTGGAGGAGGCGCACACAGGCCGTTGCCCTGACACTGTAGCAATGAAACAGGCCAACATCGTGCCACGCACGCTGTGTCAGGCGCAGCTATGGCGTGCAGCTGTTCCCACGAAAAGCCTTCACACTGTCTCGTATCCCAGCTCACGCAGTCCGGCGATAGAAGACGATCGGCGTATCCATCTATCGTGGCGGGAAGGCAAGTATCGTGGATACACTGGACCCAGCTCTGAACACATTCCTTGCACCTTGTAATCTGAGCGGGAGTAACGGGCGCGGAGCGGGCAGTGAGGTCTCTACAGATGCGACGTTCGCATTGGCCGTTGACGCGGCAGTTGAGAGGACCGGTTTTGCAGAGGCCAATCTCACATTTCAGGGTGACTTCGTGGTTTGTCTCGAATATGCCGTCGG
The DNA here is from genome assembly GCA_029100535.1 of Stemphylium beticola. Classification (NCBI taxonomy): domain Eukaryota; kingdom Fungi; phylum Ascomycota; class Dothideomycetes; order Pleosporales; family Pleosporaceae; genus Stemphylium; species Stemphylium beticola. The sequence continues at coordinate 159,234 of JARBXR010000061.1, read as the reverse complement.
AAGAGCGCTCGCATTCGCTCAGGTACTCCTGGCAGTCCATACAATTTGCGCTTTTAGCCTCGCCTACCTTCTTCACTTTAGCATTCGCAAGAGCATTAGGCTGAACATCCCTAGGGGAGGGCGTGAGACTGCAAAACGGGCAGTCTGAGCATTGCTTGTTGGTGTATAGGCTATCAGCGGCTGCCTGGTGGGAGAGATTTGCTTCGACATTCAAATCTTCAAGGCCATCCCCTGTAAGGTGGCGGTAAGCCGCGTAGCATTGCGGGTTACATGTGGTTACTGCGCCGGTTTCGACGGGCCCATTTAAAGCGTAGGTGTAGCTGGCGAATAGGAGCGAATATGCGCCAAGTGCCGTAAGAGGGTGCATTATCATCGGCGATCGGTTGGATGGCAGCGCAGAGTTTGCGGGGAAGACTGAAGCGATGGGAAGGCGCGGTGGGTGTGGTCCAAAGTAAGAAGGCGCGATAGGGATCGAGGGAAGGAGCCACCCACGTAGAGAAGGCGCTTTCACCTCCATGACTGTGGTAGTGAGATGTGAGTGCAGGAATGTCCAGGACAAGATGGGCTGTGAAGAAAAGTTGAGTGGCTTTATTGGCATACAGAAGTAGTGTCTATTCAACGCTTTTGATGAATATGCTGGGAATACAAGACGGGTTCGCTGGGCTGCCAGCGCCATGCTATGCTCTGAAATCACTTTTACTGTACCTGCATGCTTCGAAACAGCTATGCCGACGCGCCGAGATACTTCTTCATAAAGTCGCCTAAAGGTCGAAATAGCGGGTATCGTGTGTTGAGGTCTGCGTTCTTACCGAGCCACAGGGCATAGACACCGACTACGACAGCAAGACTGACGGCTCCGTACCGGCGATAGTACCAAAGACGCAGTTTGACGTATCGCATGTTCTTGGCCACACGGCGGAGGGCCTGTTGTCGGCGGAGGTCCTTTTCTTGTTGTGCGAGGAACATCTCTCCATCTTCCAGGGATAGTCCACGGAGACTAGTACTCGTGGCAGATGATTTGAGCACACTGGAGGATGAGATGCGCCACCACTCCCAACTATCAAGCGAAGCGGGCGGCAGCCTCTCATACAACTCGACGGTGCGAGCAATGTGGAACTCGACGTCAAAGGGTTCTGGGAGCTTACTCAGCATGACATATAATATGTCCTCGTCCTCCTTGTCAATCTCCAGCAGCTCGTCTCTCTTGGAAAGCACGACAGCAGCAAAGAGGTAGATAGGCATGACGGCATGCCGTGCCAGAAAGAAGTCAAACAACCTCGTGATATCCTTGTAGTCTTGTATATTGTGGGCGAACATGGTAATGGTGCCAGCAAGGGCGAACGAGGGCTGGCTCTTGGGGAGATGGTCGTACAAGACGGGATCGGCAGTGCGAAGGATGGGTCGAAGCAGCTCCAGTTGGGCGAGGGCGGGCTCGAGCGATGACAGCATGAAATCGCGGATACGTAGGAGGCTTAGACGGGCGACTGCGGCGGGAGCATGCTCAGGGCCGAGCACGAGGAGGAAGACCTGGACGATGTCATGGTAGCCCTGGAAGTAGCACAACGTGGGGTGACGGCGCAGGACGTCGAGGATGACATGGGAGAGATGCTGCTTCCTTCGATTGAGCTGCTTCTCTGATTCTGGGACACTCAGCATGTGACAAGACAGCAGATGCCAGCATGACATAGCATACCATTCTTGGGGTAGTAGACAAAGGCCCGATTGACGTCGAGGCCAACCTGATGCTCGTCCTTGTGCTCGGGAAGGCCCGCCCTTGGCTCCTTCCCCGCGTCGTGCTCAGAGCATCCTAGCAGGAGGGGCCCTATTCACGTCAGCCTAATGCGGGAAGTAGTGCGAGAGGACCATTGCCTACAGGCAGTGCACCGCAGGCTGTCGCTGACGAGGCCAAACGACGTCGTCGCGAGATGCGCCAGGGCGGCGATATCACCATGGTCGACGGCAGCGCGGACCAAGGATTCCTTCTCCTTCTCGGCCGGCGACAGACTGATAACAGGCGTGGGGTGGCGCGAGGGGAGGCTGCCGGAGCTCGAGCTCACTGAGCGCGATAGGGAGCGTGAAGAAGTGCGTGAGGCCATGGCAGTACCCGCATCTCGAGCTGCTGGAAGTCCCCCACCGTGCGGCAAAAACGAGAGACGGCGTGATGACGTGGCCAAGATGTGCCTCGTACGCGCAGAAGAGCGCCGAAGATGATGCAGGAGGAGGCCAAGGTGGATTGTCTACAGCGTACGGGTTACATGGTGGGTTACGCGTGCAATTCCCAAGTCCCAGGTTGACCATGACGGGGGGTCGCGCCTTCCTGCCGTAGGGCCGACACGCTTGGCACCCCACCACCAGCTGTGAATGGAATGTCGACAGCTTCCCCTCGGGAACCACGACCAGCCAACCGCCCGCAGGTGAGCCCGCAGCTGTGCATCCCGACCGAACCATTCACCTTCCCTTCCCGGGCCTGTCCGCCGCCGGCCCCTCTAGCTCGCGCCGTTGCAACTTTCGTGCTGCATACATCCCGCCCTCGGGACCAACCAACGCTAGAGGGCCCCCTCGCACCCTGGCCGCTTCACACTCGGCCTTGCAACCTTTTCACGCCTCCATCACGATCCACCCAAGATCGTGTCCTCTGCTGCACGATCATCTGTCCATCTAGATCCGTACGCCATCCCGATAGTCGACGCTCCGGCTCCGCCTGTCCCCTTGCTACTCTCACGTGCCGTCAAAGACTTCATCCGCAACACCTGCGCTCCTTGATATAGTACGTAGAGCGCTAGAGCCGCCTCTTGTAGCCGCCCGCCTGTCTTGTCAGGACATCCCGGCTGCAGTTGCCTTAACCTGTTGCTGCTATTCCTTCCGTCATCATCATCATCCAATCCAGTCTTTGCAACACCACGCAGGCTGTCGATTGCATCAATTGATCCCGGCTGCTATTACTGAATCACTTTGCCTCATCAGCACTGTCTGACGAGCTAGCCTGCCCAGACAGGCACCAATATGTCGTCAGACTCGTCTTTCGACAGTGTGTCTTCGTAGCTTCATCCTACACCGGCTTGAGCCGGTCTTGTGCAAGACTGCACAACTTCGCTTTTACTATTTCCCCAGGACTATCGAGGCGAACATCTTGTTCAGCTCTCGCCACGTTCTAATTATCCACCATGGATCAAGCTCACAGTCACGTGCTTGTCAACGGTGAGTGGGTTTCTATGCCCCTCAACCCCTACCAAATCATAGCCAACGCCCGCCAAGATGACATTGAGATGCGAGATGCACCCCCGAGGCCTACTACCCAGGTACCAGAGTATGGTATACTTTCGCACACAGTTTTTGCTACTCCCATGAGTAAGCTCATCTTGGCCGCCAACGTACGCCACAAAGACCTGATGGACATTGTAATCATTGGGGAGGATTGCGTACACTTGAAAGAAATTTGTGACCATGGCCACGTTCGCCATGTCGCTACCAAGTGTGACTTCAGCGGCGGACGCATCATTACTGCAAAGGTTTTCGGCCATCCTCGTGAGGTCTCTAACGGAAAGGATGTCAGTCTTCCTTTGCCCGAGAATCACTTGAGGCACAAGTCGAGACAGACAAAGACAAGCGAAGAGAAAAATCCTCTCCCTCCTGAAGTCGTCGTACTCACGCTCTCCAACAGAATGTTGATGTTCCTGTGGGCTTGGCCGACACACACGGGATCTGCTGCCTTTATCCAAAAAACGGTCAGACTACCCGCGGGAAGCTCGCATTTCGATCGTCTAGGCACATTCCTTGCCATTGATCCAAAGTGTCGTGCAATAGCAGTGGCAGCGCATGAGGGCCGGTTTGTTCTCTATAAGACCAAACCTATGGAAAAGTGGAAGAGGGAAATGGGCGCAGGTGGTAACTTGACGACCCCTATTGAAGACGAGCGGATCATAGCGGTGCAGGGACAAATCATGCACATGGATTTCCTGTCCTCCGGAGCCGGACAAGATGACTTCCACGTCGTCCTTCTTCTCGTCATCGTTCTCGAAGGCAAGACAAGGCTTTCTTGCTTTGATTGGGATTGCAGGCAGGACCTGAGTAGGGTAGCTGCACGCACGGAGCGATATCTTGTACAATACGGTAAGTCGAAGATGGTACGCAGACACCTTTCATGCTGTTGCTAACTCGCTCAGAGGATATTATGCCCTCTCTGCTGATACCTCTTCGCCGCAGTCCCGATTTCGTCTTGGTCTTCGATGAGCACGTTTCGGTATACAGGAATATTTTGTCTGGAGACCCGGCCCGTACCGTCGTTCCCATCGACCCAGACGTACTTCTTCCACTCCTGCCAGGGGACAGCAGATTTAGACCGCGTTGGACTGCATGGGACAAGACACAACGAAACCCAGATTACCCGAAAGAGGCCTTCTACCTTGCAAGAGAAGATGGGCGTATCGTGTACTTGGTCCGAGGTCCGGCTGGCACAGTAGAGATGAACGAGGTCGGCGCATGGTCACATCGGCTTGACACTGCTTTCGCCTGTTTAAGCATTGACAACTCCGAGTTTTTGATCTCTGGAGGTGCTGGTAACGATGGGCTGTTATGTAAGGTCGGGCCATGGCCCACTGAATATTCGTATACCGAATTCCCTACGAGCGCATTCTCTTACGTCCAATCGATGCCCAACTGGACACCCCTTACTGACTTTGGTGTCACCAAACTATCCAGTCCGCGTGCTCCGGAGGAACGTCAGCGCTCTTCAATTTTTGTCGCCAGCGGTAACAACCCACATGGCGCGATATCCGAGCTTAGGCACGGTGTGCAAGCCATTATCGATGACAGCTTTAGTGGTATCAATGGTTGTGCTGGCCTATGGGTCGTCGATCACGGCAGCCATGTTGTTGACATTGAAGGGGCAATGAAGAGACAGCATTACGCGATATTCGCGATCACGCTACCTCCAGAGACTCTTGTGATCCGTATCGTGCGCACCCAGCCAGAGAGCGACATGGACTTTTATGGAGCGTGGGAGCTAGGCTCATGGGACAAGTTTCAGACACCCAGTGACGACGACCCGCTCGAGGATAGTCTCATGCGGGAAGAAGAGACTATCTCTGCTTGCCCATGGTCGAATGAGGTCTCCCTTCAAGTCACAAGGCAAGAGGCACGCACTCTTCTTCGACCGACATTGCGGCAAGTCGACTCGTTGATATTTGGCACGTCGTTGTTATTAGCTGCATCTCGCCCCGCATATCCTTTCATTGTGATTGCTTTTCGGGAAGAGGGATGCACGTATATCGAGATAATACTGATGTCGAGCGGCGGTATCTTCGAGAGATCTGACGCCTTCAGACAACAGCTACCCTACGACCCCACTTGTGTCGAGATACTAGAAATCAACAGCATCCCGCACGTCTTCGTCAGCACTTTCGACTCCAAGATCATGCTGTTCAAGCATGAAGATAGCAAAATATCTTTGGTGATGGAAGACTGCTGGCAGAAAGATGCGCCTAGTAATTCGCAGAGGCTTTGTGAGAGCGTCGCAATCTTGAGTTCGAGCACCCACCAAGTCCTCGTATGTGGCATGCGTGATGGTACACTATTGAGCTCTTCGTTTGAGATGCAAGGGCAAGGTGAGCTGAGTGAAAAGCTGAGCTGTAACACGGCTGACACCAACCAGACATACCCTCCCTTTCCTGGAGATCTACTCCCATGGGCGCCACATCGGCCAAGATCACCCGCAGTGAGACCGACCCATCTTCGGCATTTGTCTCATGCGGTTCAGACTTTTGCCGGGTGCGGTACTCCGGGAATGAGTCTTCGCACCTTGAGATTAACTCCATCTGGTTCACCGACCGCAACCACCCCGAATACAACCAATCTCAAGTATCGGCGATATATCAGCTACCTTTCCTACGGGAATTGGACGGTGTTGGAAGAAATCTTGGTGGTTTCTTGTTTGCTGTAGCCGGTGATCGTCTGGTTTTTTCGCAGCTTGACTCCGACGTCAGATGGCCAAGCGATGACATTGCCACACCGTTCCCACACGATGCCAAAGCCGTTCCACGGAAACTCCTTACAGTGGCTAAGCCCACAAACATATTGTATATGCAGAAGCTGCGCCGGGTCTTGGTGTCAACGATGGAACCGAAAGAAAGGCGAGCACCGCCACATGGCGAGCGGGTTCTGCATTCGTCGATCAAATTACTCAAAGTACGCGATGACATGCCTATACACGACACCGACATCAAACAGGAAGACGAAGATACCCTATCTGATCGACTCATTGTAACGACTTGCACTTTGAAAAACGCTGAGAGAGTGTATTCGATCATAGAATGGGGGTTTGTCAACCAGCAAAACAAGAAGTATTCTCTCATCATTGTCGGTACGGGGATACAAGAAAGCCCCACCAAGCAAAAAGGAAGGAGGCTTATCTTCAATACCGGTAAAACTGGGTCTAAGCTGGAGCTGCAAAAGCAGTCAACCTATGATGAGCCTGTTTACAGCATTGCCTTGTGGGACAATAAGACCATTGTCATATCAATTGGGAAGACACTATACATCGAGCAATTCGATGAACAGGATGGAAGGTAAGTACTTTCTGGCTTATTGCTCCTTTCTACAAGGCTGACGAGTTGGCCTTAGATGGTCTCAACGAGGAAAAAAGAACCTACAATCGGAAGGCATTCACGTATCCGTTAGCAGTCCATTCGTCTACGTTTCAACACTCGGGCATTCGCACATGTGCTTTAAAGTGATCGATGCTGAACACGCCGGCGCTTTTGAGTTTGTACGCGAGTTCTCTGACAATAGGGTGCGCAACTGCTCGCGACACCTGGTTATGGATGTACCGCATGCGAGCGATGGAAGCCATGAAGATCGTTTCGTGCTACTTACAGACAAGGAAAGTAGTTCGGTCACAGGTATCTATCAGCCACCCGTGTCAACCTACAGCAACGCATCGGACACGCTATTCGAAGCATGCCTACCCCGTTCTGTGGTTCGTATAGACCGTGGTGACATTCGCCCACCCTGGCGTCGTCCGAGTACCCGCGGCAAGATTACGGGAGTGATTGCGGACGACATTATCGGCGCATGCACCGATGGCACCATTTTCGCTTTCTCGATCCTGTCTCAGCCTGCGCGGCATTTACTGCGCTTGATCCAGAACCTCGTCGAAACTAAAAGGAGTCGTTTTAGTATGCACAAACACGACACCGTCAAGCCCCGCAGCGGTGACATTCTGAGGGTGCTCATGAACAACGCACCGGGGAATCAACATGGCAACATCATGATCAGGGATGTGGATCCAAGACATCTAGAACATTCGTCTCAGCGCGGACCAAAGCACAAACATATCGATGGCGACTTGCTGAAGCGGTGGCTGAGCGAGGATGGTGACGTCAAGAATCTGGTTTGCAACGATGCAGATGCTGAAATCGCTGCCCTATTCAAGAAGCTAGCTTCCAGCGTCACCGAAAGCTGGGGTGCCAACGATACAAGAAGGAGCACTGACAAAGGGCTGTATGAGCAGGTGAAGACTTGGATGGATCAAGTTCTCATGCCGGTTCTTTAACCCATTGATCGAGTGGAAAGCAGCATCAAGGTGGATAACAATGAAGTTTGAAAATGTAAAAGGGCACTGGGAGGAAGATTTAGATACATGGCACGGATGATTTTTCTCGTTTCTCATTTCCTACGTAGAAACACGTCTGGATTGGCTATCTAGCATTTCTTAGCAGGGAGGCGGCGGTATCGTGATACACATGCGATGATTGCGGGTGGGAAAATTGTCAACAAAAGCAAAATGCGCATGATGAGTATACAGAAATGACACCAAGTTTTGTTTTCTCGCCTTTCTCTTCTCGATAACATGTGTGATATGAGACTCCGACAGCAAAGTCGCAGATCCTTTATATGAAGCAGAGGACAGGAGGTATACACACTATCGTTATGTCTTACATGAATACATTTACAAATTCCTTGTCTTCACCCGCTCTACCTCTCTCTTTCTCCCGTTCTAATCACTTTGAACCCTCAGAATATGCATATCTCTATCCCTACATCATGCTCCTTTCCCCTACCGTTCACCATGCGCAACCCGATCAAACGCAAGAAACCAGAAAAGTCATTTACTTTCCTCGGTCTGCAGGATAAGCCGGTGCCTGAACCTTTGGTCACGCCGCCGTCTACACGTAAGATTTTGGCTTCTCGCACTGCTGCTCCTGCTGCTCGTTCTGCACAGTCTAGTACTGCCACGTCAAGACGTGGGAGTAGAGCTAGAGAAGATGGGAACACTGGACCTAGGAATGTGAGGGATGGAAGGCCCAGAGAAGTAATGTGGAGACAAGAAAGTGGGTTTGATCTAAGCAGACGAGGAGGCGTGCGAAGACGACGGACGCAAGGACGAAGCTTGAGATCTACGACGGCAGTTGGAAGTAAGATAGCGGGTTCAAGGTCGAGATCGAAGTCGAAGTTTACTGAACACATAGATGCGTCGCGCGATGATGATGAGGCGGGATCGAATCAGGCGCATCCGTATCTTCGACCGCAGGAGTATGGTGTCGTTGATCGTTCGCATCGTGAGGGGTATGCTGAGAGGGGAGAAGGTCAAGGAGGGGAAGGGAGGTAGAATCGGATGGGTGGCGTTGTAGAGATTTATCTGCACGATTGGAAAGTTTGGTGGGAGGGGATGTGTATGGAGTTGAAGGGGAGTTGAGGTATTTAGGGATGAGGGGAGTACTGTAGATGTATGAGGGATTGTTTTGCACCTAGCTTGATGACATACAGTACTTTATCCGTATCGCATAGAATAAAGGCAGCTTACCTTGAAAGAGTAAAGCCCATAAGTTGCATAGAATATGTCGCTACTGCTATATTGATGAACCAGGCCTCGTGAAAGTAGAAGCTCATAATTGAGTGGGAAGGCTTATGTAGCGGGTGTGCTTGGTATTCGTCCGGCTGCACTATAAGGTCCAGTAGGCCGGCTTAATACGACCAATATTTCGGTCGTCGCAGCGGCAACGTCTTTGGAAACTTGGTGGCTTCGATGGCTTCTTCGATCAAACACGAGCTTTGAAGAAATATTAGAGAGGTGATCGTGGGTAGAGGGCGAGCGCACTGCACGTTTATTGGTCCTGGGCCCTTTAAAGGGCGGTCGATGGATGGGGAGTTTAGGAATTCAATTGTTCAGTGCAACGCGTTTCCCTTTCTGGGCCTTGATGTCAAGATGAAAATTTGAGGTAACAATGAGACTATTGGTCACAAAGTTATCAAAAACCCTCCGCAATCAATGTAAAGTTGGTTTTCCATTTCTGTGGTGGAGTATGGCGACGTCCGTTTGATGTCGAGGAGAAGTATGAAGTGAGGGTTGGGAGTAGAGCTCGCTCAAAAATTATGTCGAAGCGAACCTCCAAGGCTTGATTCGAGACTTTGGCGCCAGCATTGCCATCTCACAACTGTACGGTCGGGACTTCCTGGATCGGTATCCACAAGCTCTCGAGGACCTGTGGAAATTCGACAACGAGCTTTTTCCCTTGCTAATGATCGGGACGCCACTATGGGCTCCATTGAAAGGGATCAAGGAGGGTCTTCCAGCGCGAGCCCGCATCCTCACCGAAATGGAAGCCTTGTATCGCCGAATCGATCAGTACCAACAGGGAGACCCCGTCGATTTCGGAGCTAACATGTCCGACATCAGCGAAACAGCATTAGGACAGAGCAAGATCTACAGGAGGGACGGTTGGTCGTTTCCGGAGCGCGGAGTGGGTGATATCGGACTCTTGTGGGGGCAAAATACGAATACGCAGCCCGTTCTCTTCTGGTTGCTAACATACGTATATTCCAACCCCGAGATCCTGGGACACCTCCGCGAGGAGATAGCTCCGTATGTCCGAATGTCCGGGACCACACCCGGAGAAATGACGTCTTTGGACATACCGAGCCTGTCTAGGAACTGTCAATTCCTTAAAGCGTGTGTGTATGAGACGTACCGACTTGCGAACGAACCGACTTCTATTAGATATGTCTCGCGCTCTGTTTATGTCTCGGACAGGGAACTTAAATACGAGCTCAAGCCAGGCACGTTTCTGTCGGTGCCCTATTCTCTGGACAATCGCGATGCCTCGTTGTACGAAAACCCCGAAAATTTCGACCCCCGGCGATTCCTAGGTCTGAGCCCTTTGTCTGGGAAACTCGTTGCTCGGTATGGGAGGATGAAGCCTTGGGGGTTTGGAGCTGGGATGTGCAAGGGTATGACCTTTGCTGAAAAGGAGATCACAATTTTGGGTGCCGCAATAATCAGCATGTGGGACATTGCGCCCGCAAACGGAACTTGGGAGCTTCCGTGAATGATGCCAGGGACAGGAGTGAGAAAGCTGACAAGAGACATACGCGTGACGATCACGAGACGGGTATACCAGACAACGTAATTCGCTGGTAATTGATCAGAGGCAGTAGTGAGCGACGAGTATGTTCGGCTCCGTTCGGCCAAGTCTCGGCGGCAATGTTTGTGTTGACGCTATGCTGACATTCGAAGTCGTGTTTGATCGTCTTCCCACCAGTGGGGGCCCGGGATGGACGGGCTATTCAGGAAGCGAGCTACGACTAACTAGCAGCATGTCATCTCTGCCCGATCATCGCTACCGCGCACTAATCATTAACTATAACTAACGTCGCCAACCGTCCTTCACCTCAATCTCTTGTCCGCAAGAGATAGAAACGCGCTCCTTCTCCACTGGCCGTGGTTTTAAGTTGGTGCGCTGGCTCGGGCCTTCCGGGCTACCACCCGGGCATCGTCCGCGCCACCCCGGACCCTGTTTCACCCCCTTTTGAGCCTAAGTACTCGCCAGCACACGCATCCTCAGTCACAAACGTCAATCAACGTTCCTTTCTCACGTTCATTCTCACTTTCATTCTAGCAATTTTTCCACTCTCCTTCAGCTTTAGTTGCAACCAGGTCCCTCTTCTTTGAGCAATTGTTTTGCAGTTTCCAATCGCCGCGCGGCTCTCACGCTCAATCAAGCCTAGTCCCCCAACAACTTATACGACATGCAATTTCGATAACGAGACCATAATTTGGACTTGTCCATCTGGAGCCATCTGCCAAAACCAATACAACAATGGACCGGCTCAAAGAACGATGGGAGGCTTTTGAAGAAAAACATGCTAAAATACGCACGATTGTTGAAACAGTGAAGCCGTACATTCCGCCAGTGAACTTCATCACGCTGCACTACTCCTACTTCATCATCGTCACAGTCATCGGCACACTGATATTTTGGGGTGCGTCGACGCCCTCAAGAAGCATAGGATGGTGGGACAGCATGTTTATGGTGATGAGCGCCATGACGGCTACAGGACTCAACTCTGTGAACGTCAGCCAGCTCAACACGTTCCAACAAGTGGAGTTGGCTGTTTTGATGATGATGGGAAGCCAGGTGCTAGTCAGTTACTTTACCGTTGCATTCAGGAAACACATCTTTGAGAAGAGATTTGAGGATATCGTTGAGAGTGAGAAAGAGAGACGGAAGGCGCGGAAGGGCGAGGTTGGCGCCTTGGTCGGCATGACGGGAGCGATGTTTGGTCTACCGATCATGGGATCATTCGGCAAAGGGAGCAAAGGGATCAACCCGAATGGAGAGATGAGAGTTATGCCGCTTGTGGCGCCAGGTACAGAGGATTTACCGCCCAGCACACCGATCCGAGACGATCAGGCGCAGATGGGAATGTCGCCGCTGTCGCCTGGTGCAACAGGAAGGAGCCCGCCACAACATATCGGATTCCTGGATCCAATACCCGAGCGTATCTCCCATGACAGACCCATGTCAGCAACAACCGGGCATTCCATCTACAACGTACACAGCCAACAGAGCGTGTCGAAGCGCCGGCGCTCAGTAGCCGAAGAATCCAAGCTAGACGACAGCTTCAACGTGCAGACCTTTGTCCAAGAGCAGAAACGAAGCATTGGTCGAAACGGCCAATTCTTTAATCTCTCGTCAGACCAGCGGGAGTATCTAGGCGGCGTCGAGTACCGCGCGTTAAAGTTTCTCTCCATGTTCGTCCCGACCTACTTTCTCCTCTGGCAGTTTTTCGGAGCGATTGCACTGGGAGCGTACATGTCTGTCTACGAGAAGGAGGCTTGCGCTGTTAATGCGCAGAATCCCTGGTGGGCGGGTATTTTTCTCGCCATCTCTGCGTATAGCAATGCGGGCATGACGCTGCTGGATGCAGGTTTTATACCTTTCCAGTCTTCGTATTTCGTTCTTACCATCGTAACGATACTTTCGCTCGCTGGACCTGCCGCCTTCCCCGTCTTCGTGCGCCTCCTCATCTGGTGCATGTCTACACTTCTCGACCTCTTCTCCCGGGACAAAGAGTACGGCGTGTGGAAAGAAGGGTTCGACTTTATCCTCAAATTCCCGCGTCGTGTTTACACCAGCATGTTTCCTGCACGAGATTCCTGGCTGTTCATCGCGACATTCGGTTCCTTCGTTGCAGTAGACTGGGTCTTGATTCTCGTTCTAGGTATAGGAAATCCGACGATGGAGGCCATACCAATCGGCCGCCGCATCTTCATCTCCCTCTTCGAAGGCTTCTCGATTCCATCAGGAGGCTACGCCATCGTCTCCCCGTCAGCCATGTACTTCGACGTACAGGTTCTCTGGCTCATCATCTTCTACACTGCAGCATACCCGCACATCATTACCATGCGCAAAACGAATGTGTACGAAGAGCGCTCATTGGGTATATACGAAGGCGATGAAGCGGAGCCAGAGCAGCTACACTCGGCCTCCAGCTCCATGTTCGACGTTGACGCTGCAACGCCCTCTCTACCCACGGCGACGACAACAGGCCTAGACAAGACGCCATTGATGCCCATCAAGACCCTAGGCAAAGTCGGTCGCCGCGGCACCGCCTTCGTAGGTCGCCAGCTCCAGCGCGGCATGACGTCCTTCAACGGAGTCGGCGTAGCCAACATACCGCGCACAACTTCTTTTGCGCCTCTAGCGCGATCAAAAACCATGGATTTCAACCGCACTCATTCCATCCACTCCCTCACTTCGCACCCACCAACTCATCCCCCTTCGCTCATCAGCCAGCAAGTCCGCGGCCAACTTTCCCACGACGTGTGGTGGATTGCTCTCGCGCTCTTCCTCATCACACTCATCGAGACACATCATTCCATCGAGGATCCGCGCACGTACAGTGTGTTTACGATCTTGTTCGAGATCGTGAGTGGATACACGACGATTGGTATTAGCATCGGGCTGCCGGATCAAGCGTATAGTTTTAGCGGTGGCATGTATGCTGGGAGTAAAGTTGTTATGATCTTGGTCATGTTAAGAGGTAGGCATAGAGGCTTGCCCGTTGCGCTTGATCGCGCGGTTAGGCTGCCTGGGAAGAAGTTGGGGGAGATGGAGGAGGAGGATGCAGAGATTAAGAGTATGTTTTCTCAATGAGGAAACGGCTTGGTGCACGCTACAAGTCCTATGGCCTAGATGGCTGGAATTCGAGGAACTGACTTTGCGGATAGTCTTGGGAATAGCATCTGATTGAAGATTTGTTCATTTCATGTCGTGATTCTTTATATTATTGTACATATTAACAAAGTCTCAAACTAGTCTCGGATAGCTACGAGAGGATGCAGCAGCCATTTACCACCTAGAACACGTTACCGAAAAATCTCTCCTGTAGACGGTCCTGCGTCCTTGGCATCGTCTCGATAGCCCTGATAGTCAGAGGCGCAGCGCGCTCGAGGATTTCTGGCATCCAAGCCTGTAGTTCGTCATCGTATCCGATACCATTCCTCTCATCCTGCCTCGCTTGTCCATAGACCTTGGCAAGTGCAACGAGTGTCTTGTATCTGGGCAACATGCCTGTTTTCTTGATTTCGTAATGTCGGATTTCCATTAGCTGGTAGCCTGGGCGATCTTTGCGCAGGTAGTTGGGATGGAGGTTGCGCCAGCCAGGGAACTGGGGCATGAGATACAACTCACAGGTGGCGAAAGCATCAACGATTAGACCATGGTAGGAGAGATGCTGGATATACTCGTTCCAGACAAGGCTTTGGACGGCGAAGCCGTTGGTGAGGAGATCGATAAGAGTAAATTGTGCTTGTCGTACAACGTCATCGCCAGATTGTGCCAGTAGACTACGAATATAGATACGAGTGGGCTCGACAAGGATCTGGCGATGATTATGGGCGATGCGAGACTCTTGATATCGGTCTAGGATCGAAGGGTCGAGTAAAGATGTGATTTCAGGGGCCGCGGTTGGCGGCTGCATCGCTTGTTGAAAGGTCTTGGTAAGTTTGCTTGCTGAGGTGCGTGCTAACTCCCAAAGTTCCGCTACTTTGGAATGTTTACCAGCTTTGTAATGGGCTTCCATCATGGCGGTGGTGAGGTTGAGAGGCGGTGAATGGTTGTCGGAGTCTTTTGCGGACGCTATAGCTCTCTTGAAGAGATTTTTAGCATGATGGTACGCCGAACGTTCGTTGTACAGTGAGATCATGAGACCGAGATAGGACTGCGGAATACCGACACGATCAAGTGAATCGAAGATCCGTTGATGCGCAGGCTGTCGGTGAGCCATATCGGTCATGCTTGAGGTGAGCATTTCTTCAAGTGCTTCCTCAACGATTCGCAGTCGATGTTTTGTACTTGTACCGCCCCATTCGTCCAGTATCTGGAGATTGACCGCACCAAGAGCCTGAATCGAGGCCATACGGGAACTCTCCGTTTGAGGAACTCGGTGCCTTTTCATTCTTTCGTAAGCCATAATTGCTAGCGGAACCTGTCGCTCTCTGAGAAAGCCGGTAATAACAATGGCGTAGTGAAGTGCATGGACCCGAAATCCGTGTGCCGGCATTGTTCTCCTCAGGAGCTTAAAAGCAGCATTCGTTTGCTTCACCTCTATCAGTCCTCGCATCAAACTAGCATATGTCCATTCATCCAAAGGGATGTTATTTTCGACCATTTCCCTATAGCGCTGTTTACTGCCTGCAAGGTCTCGATTGAGGGCATACTGCTGAATCAACAGATTCCAAGTGTGAGTGAGAGGATGTCCATGAAGCTTCCCTGCCTCCCAATTGTTAAGCATGGTCGCGGCTATGGCCTCGGCGCCTTCCGGGTCACCCGCATTCAAGAATGCCTGTACGTAGCCCGACCTTGCTCGTACATCCGCGTCCAGCTGCACGCCCATTTGCCTCGCCCTGGAGAAGATTGTTTCGAAAGCCTCAACATCTCCTCTGTGAGCGCAGAAGTCGAGGAGAGGCCCAAAGGTCTGCACGTCCGGAACAATACCGTTGTCCATGCAGTTGTTGAAGCACACTAGAGCGCCATCAAGATCGCTTGCCCGGACATAGGCAAGCAGCAGTATATTCCAGCAAACAGCATCCGGAACCATCTTGTATTCTGTATGTATGCGATTGAATTCTCTTATGGTCCCATCAAGATCTTTGCGTCGGGCATAAAGATAAAGGAGTGAGGAGAGAATTTTGATGTCGATGGCGTCCTCATAATTTGACTGGAGTTCGTCCAGGTATTCATGCACTTTTGTTATGTCGCCAGCATTGGCATATGCGTGAATGAGGTGCCTGAGCAGCCCGGGTCGTAGAGGCTGTCCGGGGTAAAAGGTGCGAATATCGTTGATGAAGCCCTCAACATACTCCCAGGCACCGAATGGGGTGTGTTGAAAGATGAGATTCCTGAGCATGCTCAGTGACGGTCTTGTATCAGATGTAGCGTCTGGATCTGCGAGACATCGCCTTCGATATCGATTGTATAGCCTACGCCAGATCTTTTCCCTATTGGTGTATCTTCGATACCTTGGGAGCTCTAGCATCTGGTTGATGGCATACTCGTAGCAGGCCCTAGTAGGAAGATACAAGGAGTGAAGATCTTCAAATAGTTGGAGGAAATAATTCGCAATGAAATCTTCGTCGGGTTTCTTCGTCTTCATGACTTTGTCCATTACGTGGGGCACAAAACTCATGACAAAACAAGCCAAGTCTTGCTCCGACTCTGGAGAGGATGTGAATTCGTGTTGGTATCTCCGAACGTAACTCAAAAAGGATTGAAAATGCTCGAGCAGTTCTGGCAAATGCGCCACGCCATGCCAGATCTCTGGGCGGGTATTTCCATGGCCAATTGCGCTTGCCATATGTTTTTCGCTAATGTGCGTTGTTTGGTGTCGGAAAGACCTGAAAACACGAAACGTAAGGTCCCATTGCTCGTCGGATATGGTGCGTCGAAGGATGACGTCGATGCCGCTATGCAGTGAGTCGATTCTCGGGTCGGAAAGACTGCCCTCTAGTAAATTTATAGCCGGGCCCACCATCCTGAGCGCAATGTACGCTATAATGGCGGCTCGATACGAAGATGTCGAACGGGCACTTGGCGGCAGTTCAGAGAAGACTTGCAGTACTCGGCTTGGAACTGCTACTTGGTCATCTCGAGAGAGGAATTCAAGGAGACGACATCGCATGTTGTTGTGTGCTTCGGCCTGGTCCGTAGGGATAGCCAAGTATAATTGCCATGCTAGCTCTTGCTGTCCAGACTCTGATGAGTGTAAAATCCTCTTCAACTCAGTGACAGCGTCAGACCGTCCGACCAGTCTCGCCGCTTCTTGCCTGGCCTCTTGTACCGCGTCTTCGTCTATGGTCGAACCCTCGTACAGAGTTTGTGGTCGAAAAGTAGAATAACGGCGCACGTTGGTCGCATACTGAGACGGGCGCTCGGCTCCTGGCGTTTCGTGTCGATTTACCGATAGTCGTTTGAGAAAATCGAGCGTCTTTTCGGGATATAGAAAATCAAGCGGGAGGCTCTTGGTGATCTTTGTGGCTGAAGGGGGTGAGTTTTGCGCCGTGGGATCGTCAACGTCACCACTTGGGAGTTCGAAAATCGAAGAGGCGGCCGAGGGTAGGAGTGCATTGAGGTCGCCTGCACCGTGGTGCCAGAAAGTTGAATGTAGCGTGCGCCGACTGCGTAGACATGGCTTCGGAGCGCGGAGGAGTTGACGTCCGCCGGATTCGAGGCATGTCGAAGCACGCTCAAGCATTACCTGGCTGGGCCTATGGCAGCAAAGATGGTGCCAGTGCAAACTACCGAGAAGTGTGAAATTTGCTATGGGCTGACGCGGTTAGCATTGGCAGCAAAGAGGAAAGTGGCACTGGACGCCGGAGTGGCTCACGATTGTGCATGCATGCCTCAGAACGACGGACGATGGCGAGTATCAACAGAAGGCGTGCCTCGAAACCGCGGTAGACAGCAGAGCAGGGAAAGGATGATGCAGGCGGGAGAAGGAAACTATGGTACAGGAAAACAAGAGAAGCAGCGAGGGTAGCGCGTGGGAATGGCCGACTAGAATGCAAAGTCGATGTGTCTATGATATGTCGAAAAGTTTACAGGCGCGCCATCACCTGAGTTTCCTATTGGCTTGGCAGGGCGGCGGGAGAGGCTCGCCAATTGCTGCCCCTCCACATGAGGCGCATCCCCACAGCTGCACTCTCCCTTACTACTACTACCACTACCAATCTCGCGACCATGGACATCACCAAGTTCGTCGCCGACTACCGCGAGTCGGCCTTTCTTCTGGGCGACTACAATACGTACCGCGATCAATTGTCGCGACGTCTCCGCATTGTCAACAAGAAGCTCGGTCGGACGACGCCCAAGAATGTCAAATATGCTGCAAAGGCCCCCGTGACGGCCGAGGACCTCCAGAAAAACAGCGAGTATGGAATCTGTATAGAGACGCTCCATCACGTGCTGACCGGTTCAGGGCCCTCCACCTTCTTCTGCTCAACGCGGAGCGGGCATGGGCGCAGGCAATGGCCATGAAGGCCTCGCACTCCGAGGACAACGCTGACAAGAACATCACGGGCTCCACCCGCAAGCACATTGTCTCGCGCCTGCACAAGGCCGTCCAGTACGCGAAGCAGGTGGTTGAGCTTGTCTCGGATACAAGCGCAAGCGGGGCGTCAGATGCAGATGTGCTGGAGGCTAGGGCGTATGCGTTTGCTCTGGCTGGAGCGCAGGAATTCGAGAAGCAGGCCGAGGGAGTCAAGAGCAAGAACGCCTCGCCGCAGCGCTGGAGCTCGTGTCTGACCAACTACTCTGCGGCTCGAGTCATCTACAGTTCTCTGCTGAAGTCTACCAAGAAGGATCTGTTCAAAGAGGTACTCGCGGGAACAATAGACCCGAGCATACGCTATGCTGCCTACCAGAGTCGCATTCCACGCACGGTGGGTGTTCCTGACGTTGCGATGAAATACTTCCCCAAGGACGACGCGACGCTGCTTCAAGCTGTGCAGGAGCTGGACCCGGCGGCTTTGGAGGAAGAGGAGGCTGCTTCGTCCCGTAAGTCTGAAGCTGCGCTAGCGAATCTCTCTAACAGTAAGACAGATTCCCAGATAACATGGCGCGGTCGAACAGCCAATGTCGTGGATGCCGCTATCGGGCAGGCGTTGGCATCTGTCGATACAGCCTCCAGTGCTTTAGACGAGACGACCAGTTCCTCCACCTCTCCCAAAGATCGAGCCAACGCATACGACGATATCCTCATCGCAAGCCAAGACGCCGTCGATGCCACACGAAGAGCGATCGAGGAGCTCGAGAAGGAAGGCGTAGATGAGGGTGACTCGCGCATGCAGGACCTCCGCGTGACGAATCTCGCTGTCAACTACGACCTCATATCATGGAGGGTTGGGCGCAACAGGGTGCTCGTTGGAAAAGATGACGGCCTCACATTCCCTGCGAACCCTCCACAAAAGCCGAGGCGGCAACGTAAAGATGGTAAGGAGTGGGTAGAACGTGAGGAGCCCACAGGCCGCAAGCTGGCACGGTTGCGGGAGCGTACTGCTCTGTACGATGCCATTCTACAAAGTATCGACTCGGTCAAGGAGCTCAGGGGTGCCGCCCGTGACACCGGCTTTGTTGCTGAACTCGATGGACAACGCGCCTACTTCCAGGCCTTGAAGTGTCTCAACCTGTCACATTCGTATGCCTTCTTATCGACACCAAAGCAGGCTTTAGCACTCTGCAGTAGAGCATTGTCACTGGCAAGCCAAGCCGCATCTGCCCCGCGGTCCGAATCTTCTTCCACCTCCAAAGCACCGAAACTGCAAGTCGCAGGGGAACAGGCTTTAACTCTCAAGGAGAACCTAGAAAACCTCAACTCGCACTATCGAGGTGTCGTGGCACTGTCACAGTTGTTCGCCAACTCAGAGACAGCTTCCAAGGCTGGACTGGCCAATGCGGCACCTGTTGTGGAGAGGCTCAACGAGTACCCCTCTTCGGGTTCCGTCGACCTGAAGAATCTCGTGACATGGCCTCCGAAGCTGAAGCCTGTGCCGGTCAAGCCATTGTTCCTGGATGTCGCGTGGAATTATGTCGAATATCCGGGCCGCGCACCGCAGGTGCAGCAACGAGAGCCGCAACAGGCGCCAGTCGAAGAGAAGAAGGAGGAGAAGCCGCAAGCCAAGAAGGGCTGGTTCTCCTTTGGTAGATAGTAAGCAGTCAGCATGCAGACGCAGGGGTTTGCCCATAGGGATCGCCGTTCCTGGCTCGAACTCAGTTGGCAATCCAGGCCCCATGATGCAGGAAGTCGTCGTCACAGTAATGATAGTACAAGCCTCCAATACCCATCAGTGTACAATTAGAGTCTCTGAGACACGCTGTTACTCCAAAATACGCCATGGTTCGCGCTACGGGCACTCACCAGATTGCACCCTCACTTTAGTGACAGCTACAGTGCAGATAGGCTCGATTGGTCTAGTAAATGGCGACCCCTGTCTGTTGTGGGGCTAGTGTGATTGAGCCTCAGGGGAACATAGAATAAGCGCCATCCCAGCGTGAACCACAACGCGCCTTGCCGGGACGGTTGTTTCGTTTCAGCGACGGCTGTTCGTGCTGGGCTCTGCAGAAGCTGACATGGCGGTAAAGAAAGCCGTTGAAGAGGCTGAATTTGGCATGTGTACCACAGTCTGCTTGTGATGCAGGGCTGAGCAATAGAGATGGCATTTCTTTTGAATCGGGTCACCAAAGATGCAGGCGTGTACTACGAGAGCAAAACGGGCCAGCTTAAAGGGGACTGGAGGGGCGCTTCGCTCTGAAGTCATGCACACTAGATTAGGAGTTTGATGAGCCCTGGATCCATGGATGGGTGGATATCGATAGCCTAGCTCGAATACGGGCTTTGACCCCCCTAATGCAAGCAGCCCTGGAGAGAAGTATCATACGGTACCTTGCAGCTCAATCTCTGGTCGTGCCTGTTCTTCTTAACACACACCCACACTCTTTCAGAACCATTTTGCAACTGTTGTTCTTGCGCCAGTCACTCTTTAACGTCGCTCACTTAATTAATCCCACATTCTTTTGGAGACCTTTGTTGTTCGCGTTTTCTTTGTAGCCCGTCTGCAAAGCGTACCCGGGCGCATACAAGGGATACTTTGCAGTATCGTAACCCGTCCGTTTTCAACGACTTCGAGGAGCGCCACGCGTTTCTCGATTCTAATAACTTCACCACGGCTTCCGCACTGGCTACCTCGATCCTCCCTCGGCCCCAGGTCAACGATTCGTTCCGCAGACCATCGATTTTGCAGGTTTTCGACCTGCCCGCCTTCAAGACGCCGACTGCAGCCAACTTCGAGGACAGGTTGCCGTCCATCGCCCACGATAGATCTCGACCCTCATCAAGCTCGACCGTGGCTTCACACACTCAGCAAAGGAACGGCAGTAATGCCTCGCCCATCCAGCTGCCCTCGTTGGCTACGCTAGCCTCGGCCGCGTCAAATTGCCCCACGTCGCATACAAACAGTAATGAAAGTAATGATAATACGAGGAAAGAGACGCCCGAAAAGAAGATGCCATCTCCGCCTAGGTACGTTGCTATGATTCGAGAGTGAAGGGGCCCCCGATTGGGTTAGCTTTTTACGGGCACCGGGCGACTTATCGCCCTGGCATGGCCCGGGCGCAACTTCCAGTTTTCCTCTCTAACATTATGGATAATAGTACCTCTAATGGCCTCAGCATGACTTATGCCACCTCTGCGCCCGCGACTGCTGGTGGACAGGCAGGATCTCCGGTACGTAAAAAAAATGCCATGTTTGCGGTGTTGTCGCGGATGCGGCCTGCTCTCATGTGTCTTATCGATAGCCTTCGCGACCCGCATCTTGTCGTGGACGCCTGGCTGGAAGAATACATTAGCTGAGCAGCTGGTCGACCCTGCTACTGCCAACCTGTTGGTGGGCAAATACAGGAGTCGCAGGGCTCAGCTTTTTCATTCTTCAACGAAGCATCGGACAGCCACATGGGCTCACCCGTGTAGTATTAGTCTTACTTGTGCTGACATTTAGTAGCCTGTCTGCCAGAACTGCTCCACGAGCACTACGCCGCTGTGGCGCCGTGATGAGTCCGGCGCTGTTCTCTGCAACGCCTGCGGCCTCTTTTTGAAGCTGCACGGCCGCCCACGACCTATTTCCCTCAAGACCGACGTCATCAAGAGCCGCAATCGTGTGAAGACTGGTGGGCCTGGCGGACGCAAGAGGGTATGATGGTTCTTGAGGAAATGGCTTCAAATCGCAGCTAACACATGACAGACAAGCGATCAAGGTGGTCTTCCTGCTGCGCATCCCGACGCAGATGGCCAGCTAGCCCTCGCCCAGCACCGCCGTGCCTCTGGCAAGATATCCTCAGGCCTCTCCGACCGTTCAAACTCGCCTATCTCGCGCACCGGCACCCCAAACTTCGGCCACCCGGCGAACATTGCACCCCAGCACATGTTTGAGCAGGCCCTCCACGGCGAATTTCACTCACCTTCGCTCCCTGGCTTTGGTCTTCGCGCCCCATCACCCGCTACCTCGTCGGTCAACGGCTCACATCTCGAGGCTCCTCTGCCCTATGAGACGCTTGCCGCACAAAACACTGCACTCAAGACTCGCGTTTCCGAGATGGAGCTCATCAATGATCTCTTCCGCAACCGTGTCAGCGAGCTCGAACGGAGCGAGCAGTCGGCACGCCAGACGGAGTCTTCGCTGAGACAAGAGCTCGAAGAGACCAAGCAACGAGAGGCTGACCTGAAGAGGCGGCTCGAAGAGATTGAAAACGAAAGCCCAAGACACAAGCGGATGAAGATGAGCGAGTTTGTAGACGAGAGCCGCGCAGGCACGCCCATCAGTGCAATGGTAGACTAAGGAGCTCTTGACGAGGGTGTCTTTCTTTCTTTCTTTTAAATCATCTAACGACTGTTTCATGCACGCGGGGAGTATACGATGCGGTTGGGGCTGAGATAGCACTCGTCGTCCTTCCCATGCTCGTTCCCCACAGGAGTTGAGCGTCGACGCTTGCTCTGATTTTGGTCCGCACGACCATCTAATGTCTGAATACCACTTCTTCTCGCCGTCGTCCTTTGACGGTGATTGTATTGTAATCTCTGTTTTTCTGCTCCGATACCAAGTGTTGATGCGGGGTTGCCATGGCTGTACGGCTAACTGGACGGCTGACGGGTTAGAGGCATGGTGGATGGGATGGAAATGGAGGGTTAGGGTCATGTTTACAGAAAAGTCTTGTTACTGGGGTTAGCTTAGTCGCCGCAATGGGATGTGCTGCCACTTGTTTGTTGGTGTTGAACTGAGAGTTGTAAGGTCTTGTAGTTGTCCTGCTGCCATTTGTTTGGCTATGTTGGATCAAGATCTGTGAGGTTATGCCGTTGTTAAGGCCCTTCTAGTTCGCCTACAGCCACGGGGACTTTCCCTTGGGGTCTGTTACACAGTTGACCGTTATGACGGTATTCTTGTGTCGTGATATGGAGTTTAGACATACGCAGCTTGATAACCTGTGTCGTCGTCAATTAGATATCTCGCAGATAATGGTGATTGATATAATGGAGCATCGATTCGAGTGCTATCTCTCCCTATGTTCTACCTCTTATTCAGAAAGCAATGCAAGATGTTCATGATGGCTCCAGTCTCAGTAAAGACCTTCTCCTCGGACACATCCTAGAAGGCCATTGCCGCACGCATGCAAATAAGATAGGGGATCTGATCTAGAGATAAAGACCAAGCATGTTCGATGGCAAGTCGAGTGCAGAATTGATAGTGTAGAATGACGGGTGCGTGGTGAGTGTGCAGTGTTGATCAAACTCGGTAATAGGTTGATAGGAATGTCGTCCTCGAGGTCTTCTCATCGCCATGACCCAGCGGTAATATTCATTCAATCAATCTCGACAGCTCTCCATGATGAACTTGTCAATTATTCAATTCCCTCATATTAAACCACCCCCAGGATACTCCACATCTACCAGAGACGATGGGGATCGGAAGTAAACGGGAGACGCTAGCCGAATATGAGCTCCCGCACGGACATTTATGTGGTAGGCTTAAACCGAACGAGTTTTTGCTCAACTCCTCATCCTCCCTCCACCACTCCCCATCCATTGAAGGACCAATTCATCTCCAACTCATCTCCACTCCGACCGTCAATACCATCACCATGGTTGCCATCGCTCGCTCCTTCGGCGCTGCCCGCGTGGCCGCCCGCGGCTTCTCCAACGCTGGTATGTCTCGCGCCTACGGCAGAGGCTCAAGCCATTGGGTTTGAGCTCTGCAAGCTCATCAAGCAGCCATTGACCATCATCTCGCAGCCCGCGCTCCCCAGCAGAACACCCTCGTCGCTGCCCGCAGTGCCTTCCGCAACAACGCCGCCCGCAACATCATCCAGAAGCGTGGCATCGTCGCCGAGTCCACCGCTGCCGCCATGGTCGCTGCCGCTAAGATCCAGGGTGCCGGTCTCGCTACCATCGGTCTTGCCGGTGCCGGTGTCGGTATCGGAACGGTTTTCGGTGGTCTCATCCAGGGTGTTGCCCGCAACCCTTCCCTCAGGGGTCAGCTCTTCCAGTACGCCGTCCTGGGTTTCGCCTTCGCTGAGGCCACTGGTCTCTTCGCGCTCATGATGTCTTTCTTGCTCCTCTACGTCGCATAGATGTGTGCATTGATTGCATCGACTGCCGGACATTTGGGGTCAACGGTATGGGGGTGCCGCAAGGTGGAAAACTTTTCTTGCGGATGGATGTGTGCATAGGGACGACTACTACCTCTTTTCCTACTCTAGTGGCCGGTCAGATTGTGTAAAACATGTACTTTAGAGAGCAATCTGAAGAGCAAGCTACCACCACGGCTCGCTTTCCTTATACACGCATACGTGCGCAAGCTCTAGCTATGGTAATGACACGTGCGGATGAATGATGTTAAGCTCAATGATCTCAATTGGACCCTCCGAGTGCATGCCGAAGCGTCTTGACACCCGTGCAGCGTTCAGTGACGAGATACAGCTACTTGAGCTGTCCGATATTGAAACTTGGTCATGCCAAGCCTTTTGCTGAACGTATGTGTGCGACGACCTTCCCCGCGCTCCCGCATCCCAATTGGAGGGACAGGCTAACATTTCTTCTTCTCATGTATACCCGGCGCGTATCTCCTCATCATGTTCTGGGGAAGATTGGGTGTCTGTGGAAGCCCACGACAGCTCCGCGTGCCCCACTAGAACGGTTCCGAGCTCAATACCATTGTCGACGATAGGTATGTTCGGTCTCACCTTTTTGCTGCCCATCACTGATCTCTGTAGGATGATATGATGATACTGCGTCGCCTCAATACATGCTCTTCTCGCCCCTCCTAGCCCGCAACGACCGTAGCGCCCACGAGTGCCACATGCGACCCCGGTCGATCATATCATAGCTCGATAGCGAACCACCGGCACATGTTGTCACGATTGTAGGGGAAAACATGGCATGTAGGCTTTGGCTATGTCACAGCGGTTCAAAAACGTAGATGTTGTGTCACCAATACGTTGGACGCTGGCCTTTTCCACGCAGACGTTGAGACGGGTCATGTCTGGGGACCTACACACCTAGGAGATTTTGATGCTTGACACGACCGCTGAAAAGCAAAAGTCGACGCAAATTCATGTGGAGGGGCTAAGGCTGTGACGTTTCAGATCCGCGTTTGAGCACATCGTGAAGCTATTCCCGAAACAAAACGCCCGACTACATACTCGCAAAACCGAAGATCGGAAACCAAACAACCACAAGCTTCCCTGTAGACTACAGAACGATTGATGCGATCAATCACTGAGATCTCCATGCCATCACTCGGATTGTCGCAACACCGTGAAACTACGGTAGGTTTCGAGACAAGCTTCAACATCCAACGTCGCAAAGCTTAGCTGTCACTGTCTCGCTGGCGTAGCTACTTTAGCTTGTAGTATTTAGTGCACAATCGCCTTTGCTGAGTTTAATTGAGCAAGTTCTCTTCAATCAATACTATCATCTTGTAATTTCTGTGCCGGTCACTTTCCCTTCTCTGTCCAGACTTCATTCCACCTTCTCAAGTACATTCCCAGTTTAAAACAGCAATCATGCGCTACACAGCTTTCATCACCGTCGCCGCTTTCTCCAGCGCTGTCTTCGCTTCGTCTGGTAAGTTTAATTTGCAGATGGCAGAATGATAAAGACGTCTAACACCCACCAGCCAAGCGCGACCCCCAGAATGACATCGCTTCCATCCTCGAAGCCCTCCGTGAGAACAACCCCGAGGATGCGGATGCCGCTGCTTCTGCCATGAAGATCAAGCTCCGTCGCCAGGACGACCTCTCCTCCATCCTCGCTGCTCTCGAGCAGAGCAATCCGGATGACGCGGCCGCTGCCCAGCAAGCCGCCAACGGCGCACAGAAGCGTGCTCCCCAGGAGGATCTAAACAGCATCCTCGCCGCTCTCCAAGCCAACAACCCCGACGACGCCGCTGCAGCCCAACAAGCCGCTTCCACTGCCACTCCCTCCCCCTCCAACACCAAGCGTCAAGACGACATCAGCAGCATTCTCGCCGCCCTCGAAGCCAACAACCCGGACGACGCTGCCGCCGCTAAACAGGCTGCGTCCAGCGGCAGTCCTACTGCTACCCAGAAGCGCGCTCCTCAGGACGACGTCAGTTCCATTCTCTCTGCTTTGGAACAAAGCAGCCCTGACGATGCGGCTGCGGCCCGTCAGAACATTCAGAAGAGACAGGATGGTGTTGCGGGCATTTTGGCGGCGCTGCAGCAGAATAGCCCTGAGGATGCCAAGGCGGCGCAGAGTTTGGGGAAGAGGTGGATTGCTTAGATGAGCATAAGTTGAGTTTGTGTAATGGGTTTGATTAGGGTTTCGGGGGTGGGGGCGGATTGTATATAATGAGGTTGTTTGTACATGGAAAGGGAAACATCATGGGCGTTCGTCTCACTAATGCACTCGTTTGGCCTGGAAGATATTGGTGCGTTTGTGATTCTGAAGTGAAAAGGCGCAAAAAAATAATGCCCCACTTCATGGTAGCTCAGACCAAAGTCAGAAAAGTTTATTCTTCTTCATTCATCTCTTTTCGGCTTTCGCCAACAGTGAGTGAGGTCACCCTAACCCGAGCAGTTGTCAGAGTCTCTCAAACCCCACATCCTGTGATGTTTCCGTAGAAATACAAAGCACCGGAGTCAGTCTGCAGCATTCTGCGATAGAAGGAAATTGACGTTTGCGCACGGGGAACAAAAGAAAGAGTTGATGACGCTTCAAACGACAGTGACGCCGTACAAGCTTCGCAGAGCTTCGGCTAGTCTCGAAGGATTATTTCTCATACTGTTTCTTATATAGCCAACCATGAGGACCTCACAGTCATTACTCGAGGTGTTTTCCCCGCTCATTCTCTCACAGTTTTGACATTGCACACGCGCAGCGTGGTCCGACCCAAACAATTTCAACACAGCCCCTCGCTCCCCACGTCTACCCCGCATCACTCCAAAGACTTCTTTGCTCAGCCACCCACTCTTTCCTTCCATCCAACAATGCCATCCCCACACATGCTTTCTTCATGTGTTTTCGCTAGCAATATGTTTTTACTAACCTGAAAATTTATCCAGTTTCTCCATCCGACACGATGGCCGAGTGGTCTAAGGCGGTAGATTTAAGCCCTGCTTAGATCTCTACTACAGAAATGTGCGTGGGTTCGAACCCCACTCGTGTCATTTTGCTTTTTTTTTGCACTTTAAACACTATGCTATGCTTCAAAATGTCAAGATGTTTCATTTTTGGCGGCTGCGGGGGATGGGGGATGGAATTGGGGGGCGGACGCATGGGCGAGGGAGGCGAGGAACGCCAAAGAGGGGCGGGGAACGTCAAACTTGGCGCGCGGAGTAGGTGGATGGGTTATGCAGAAGGGGCGTTGAGAGAGATTAAGGGGCTTTTGGTGGTAAAAGGATGGCTTGCTTGGATGCGCTGCGTGCTACGATGGATGTGCATCGAATTGCATTGCGCTAGGTAAACAACTGCTTCATCGCACCACAACCATGCAACGGTTATGGACCTTGACAGCGCGCGCAACACGACGCGATAACTTACACTAGACTTTCACTGCAGCTCTCGAAGATCTTGGTGATCTTACGGCATGCTAGATCAATTATACTCCCTGGGCTCAAACACACACACAGACTCAACATGTTAGCCTCGCATTTCAAACTAAAGTCGAGGAGGGTTGACATGGCGAATGTTTTGTTGAAGAACGCACTCACAGCTAAAGTAGCAGTAACACGGTTGCTCAAATATGGAGTAATACCCAGTCTTGAAGAAAAATAAAAGCTCTTGAAATTTGTGGTTGACAAACTGCTAAGGATGTATGACATTAAAATGATCCCTCACTATCCGCCACGTTTATACCCGCTTCTACTTCTCAACGTCTCACCATACTTTGCTAGCACAAATGGTATGCATGCGCCTAGGATACTCAGACACCCCAGTAACGTGCACGCCCATTGTGGTCCCAAGCCTCGAAACATCTGGACTGCGAAGAGAGGAAATGTTCCTCCAAGCACGTATCGCAAGATGGCGTTCGAAGCCATTGCACTGGCGCTATACAGCGGCCCGTATGTGTCGGTGATGTACATCATGCATGCCATGAATATCAACATGTTACCGCCGCCAAAGAATGCCTCCGCGATTGTCGGTACGATCCAGTGTACTTGGTACGCAGCCGACCATCCGAAGAGGAAGAGACCGATAGTCAGAATAGGCCCACCAGCGAACGCAAGTGGAAGACGCGTTTCTGGTGTGAGTCGTGAAGTCGCAAAAGCTGGTACTGGTCTCTTTTCCGATATCGCCTTCCGCACGCGAGGGAGATAGTACAGTTTGCTGAAAGAAACGATGCAAACAGTGGCGATGATGACACCGACACCTAAGCCCAGGAACGTGAAGCCCGTTGAGATACTATCGAAGCCGTACTCCGTCTCGAATACGTAGGGAAAGGCGGCGAAGAAGGCATAAAGCAGACCAAAGTTGAACGCACTGAACGCGTTGAAGGTGGCCACGATCGGCTCGGTAAGTAGCATATGTAACGGCCGGGTGAGAGTCTTCGACACGTATGTGCTGATGACCTTTGGCAACGACATGCCCTCAGTCGGCGAAGGTGGTAACAGCTGATTGCGTTGCCTCGCGCGCTGACGCAGAAGAACGGGCTTGTACGATTCTGCGAAGAAAGGTGCTGGGACAAAGACAAGCATAACAGTAAAGAACAGAATCAACCACGATGTCCAACGCCAGCCGCGATTCTGGGTTACTAACGCACCCAATATGGGTCCTAATGCCGGCCCAAAAAACGGCGTTGCAACATACAATGACATAGGCCCAGAGCGCTTTTCCGGCGGCCATATATCACTTAGCGTGCCAGATCCCATGCTCAAGCTGGGTGCTGCGAAGAAACCAGCCCAGAAGCGCAGAACAACTAACGCAGCCATGCTTTGCGCGAACCCGGTTCCGAGGATGAAAAGCGCAAAGATAGGCAGGCTGATGAAAATGACGGGTCGTCTTCCGAATGTTTCGCTTAGAGGCGCTGCAAAGGGTCCACCAAATGCAAGTCCAAGAGCGTAGATGGAGTATGCAAAGGTGGAAATGAGTTGTGTGGAGTCGAGCTCCGAGGCTGCTTGTTCGATGGCAGGCGTGAAGACCGAGGAGGCGAAGGTGCCTACGAAGGCGATCCCGGATATCGTGTATGTCTGGTACCATTTTCTTGCTGTACTCCAGTTGTGCGGGTTCAGAGGGTCTCCTGCGCCATCCCAATCCAACACAGTAGGACGCTCCTGCGATGATGAAGTTTTTGCTGTATTCGCTGTTGTCCCCTGATCAACACTTGGTTGCAGCCCCTTCTCCAGCTCCGGACTGGAACCGGTGTTTGCATCTATCGAGGGCTGGCGACTATGGTCCGAGTTTTTTTCAATATCCACAAGGCTCGGCGGTCTTGTAGATGCCGCGGTGTTGGTTTTTGACCACGAGACGGGCCGCGAGGCGGTTGGATCAGCCATGGATATTTGTGAGTATCTCGCGATGTACAGTCAAGACGAGCGAGGAGAAATCCGAATCGTTTCTTTACAGAATTTTTGTTCTCAAGAGGCAAGAAACGCATTGGCCTTCAATCTCCTTAGTCTGACCCATAACAGTAGCGCACTGATAACGAGCTGTGTCCTCCCATCGACGAAATGATCGTCCATTACGTCTGAGACATGGTATTGACTGCCCAATGAAAGTACGTCAGGGCATTCTTGCGAGATCTGGCCGTAGGCGCTTGACGATCTTAGATCGGAATGTGGTACAAGATTGGCATTGTTGAGCTTGACTGAGCTTGTACGATGCGAGCTTTCTGTAGGTGGATCGGAGTAAAGCTAGAGGTATCGTCGGGATCGTCCCGATCGCTCATCTTTATCTAGTGGGTCTGTTGACGACATATTTTCTGTTCTTGATTTACAGTTAAGTCCTAGCGTGAACTCAGCAAAGTGCTTTCAAGAAGTCGAGGAAATGCGCATGGTATGCATCTTGCGCTTTTTGAAGAGGTGGCGGTCTAGGCGAAAGAAGGTGTTGCAGACTTCGTTCGTGTTTCTTTGGTCATGGATAGCTTCACCATGACTTCTCGTAGCGTGCGCCGCCTCGTCATGTGCTTATCAGACATGGCTTGTGCATTTGCGCATCCATCGTTCGGTCTTCACCGCGTTCGAATGATGACAGATCAAGCAGAGGGCGACGTGTCACAGCACGAGTGCCGCTTTTCAGGTTTTTAGCTTGTGAGCCGATTGTCCAAGTTCCGACTAGAGACGCGACCAGCGACTCTGGTGCTTGACCCGCGGCAGCTAGTTCAGAAAGTTACCTGGCGCTTCATGAAGGGCGCAACCATTAACTTCTCGACGGGCGCTGAAGGTGGGCATGCATCGAGAACGAACTTCTTGGACTGCTGGTAGAGCCATAACAAGGTTCGAGGTCCATGGGATGTCCAACGTGGCGCAGGCGTATATGGCATCTTCGGCAGAGGGCACATACGCCCCAGTAGCATCTGGTAACGACATCGCATCGTACTGGCTGATTGGGCAGAGATGGGAAGCCCAAACATGGTGCAATGCAGCAGATGTAGTGAGGAGGTAACAGAAGTCGGAAAATTGAGATGGCAGGAGAAGATGTGGCGCATGTTGTGGCTTGTGACGATTAGCGCATTTGACTCAAATGCCCCTCCAGATTGTTGATAGAGCCCCTCCAAGCTGCACACAAACATCACGCAAACATGGCCGAACCTTCCGCGCCTGCACCACCTGCCAACGAGGAGGAGAAGGGCCCTTCGAAGCGCGCCCTCGAAAAGGCCGCCAAGAAAGCTGCCGCGAAAGCAAAAAAGGCTGAACATGCTCTGCGACCGAAAGAGCAAGCCAAGCCAAGCACGAAGAGCGAGCCGACCAGCATCTTCTCTGAAGGCTGGCTGAAGCGCATCTACGAGGAGAAGCCCGTAACTGAGGTCAGGACTCGTTTCCCCCCTGAGCCCAACGGCTTTCTTCACATTGGACACGCAAAGGCCATTGCTGTAGATTTTGGTTTCGCAAAGCACCACAACGGAAAGTGCTACCTGCGCTACGATGACACGAATCCTGAAAAGGAAGACGAAATCTACTTCACTGCAATCTTGGATATCGTCAGGTGGCTGGGATTTGAGCCATGGAAGATCACGTACAGCAGCGACAACTTCGACAAGCTTTACGAGCTGGCTGAACAGTTGATTAACAAGGACGGTGCCTATGTCTGCCATTGTTCACGTAAGGATGTATTTGAATATCCAGATAGGCTAGTCTGACCAGCCTGTAGGAGAGGAAATCAACAACCAGCGCGGCGGACCCGACAACCGTGGTAAACGCTATGCCTGTGCACACCGCACGCGACCGATCGAAGAGTCCATCACCGAATTCCGAGCTATGCGCGATGGCAAATACCAGGCTGGAGAGGCGTTCCTTCGCATGAAGCAGAAGTTGCCCGACCCAGACGAAGGTAACCCCCAGATGTGGGATCTACCCGCCTACCGCGTCGTCAAAGAGAACCACCACCACAGGACAGGCGACAAGTGGAGAATTTATCCCACATACGACTTCACACACTGCATTTGCGATGCCCTGGAGGGCATTACTCACTCCATGTGTACAGTCGAGTTCCGCCAGTCGCGTATTTCCTATGACTGGCTGCTGGAGCAACTGGACATGAAGGTGCCAAAGTCGGAAGAGAAGGGCCCCATGCAGAGAGAGTGAGTGACACGTCCATATGCTGTAATTCGTGTACTAATATGAGCAGATTTGGGCGTCTCAGTGTCGGTGGTACTATCCTGTCGAAGCGACGCATCCTCCAGCTCGTCGAAGGTACAACTGTTGAAAAGAAGAACGCAGATGGGACTGTGGAAACGAGAAAGATCGCACCAGCGGTACGAGGATGGGACGACCCTCGGCTATTCACCATGGTCGCTCTCCGCCGTCGCGGTATCCCAGCCAAAGCTATGCTGAGCTTCGTCGATGAGCTTGGTGTCACAGATGCGCTGTCTGAAATCGAACCTCCGCGTTTCGAAGCGTCCATCCGCAAGCATCTCGAGCGAACCGTACCGCGTCAAATGCTCGTACTCGACCCTATCAAGGTCATTATCGAAGACTTTGCTGCCGAAGACGAGCAGGAAATCACCGTACCATACGATCCAAAGAGCACTATCCCTGGCGAGCGAAAAGTCAAGGTCGGAAACGCAGTCTACATTGATCGTAGTGACTTCAGAGAGGAAGACAGTGCAGACTATTTCCGTCTGGCACCCAACAAGGCGGTTGGTCTGTACAACGTGCCATTTGCGATTCGCGCGACCTCCTTCTCCAAGGATGAGAGCGGCAAGGTCACCGAGATTAAAGCAATCAAGGTTCCAGGCGCAGAGAAGCCCAAGGCATACATCCAGTGGGTGGATGCTTCAACGGCTGTTCCAGTCACAGCACGTCTCTATAACTCGCTCTTCAAGACCGAGTCGCCAAACACGTTGGACTGGAAGACAGGAGGATGGGCTGATGATCTGAACCCCAACTCTGAGATCATCTACGAGGATGCAGTCATTGAGAGGGGTATCAAGGATCTCATTAGCGAGACTTCTCTGGATCTGAGTGGCTCTTCCGATGCTCTTGTTCGTTTCCAGGCGCTGCGAACGGCTTACTTCTGCGTGGATATTGATTCGACAGAAGACAAGATTGTGCTTAACCAAATTGTGAGCCTAAGGGAGGATAAGGGAAAATAGACGTTTGTGGACATCGCTTTACAAGTGTAGATTAAAGGTTTGCGCGCGGTGGGAGTCTGGTTATGTAGTGTTGCAGGATTGTAATCGATAAGCTATGTCGCGAGGGGAGCCCAGTAATTGCGCGTCCCTTCCAACTTCTAACCGGAAAAAACAACTACCCTCTTTTCGCATATCTATTTCCGTGCATGGGTACCGACATGCATTGCTACCAAAGTTGGTCGCCGTCAACACCACCCGGGCCTCGTCGCCCCTTCGCGTGGTCGCGCTATCTTGCAAGTGAAATTATCATGAGCTCAATATGGCTAGAACTGCTCATGCGGTAAGATTTCCCAGGTAGCGACCTAGACGCTTTCCACGGTCTCGCAGCCGTCTACCGAGATACCGCTTACCTTTCGGCATAGTTTGCGCCGGAACTCTGCAAGCCGCTACGGCACGTGCCCAGGGTCTTTACAAGATGGAAGGTGTACCCGTGTAACTCTCCAATCGCAGGTTGCCTCGTACGCCTCTACCCCGCTGCCGTAATCGACAGAAGCTTTATATAACCTACCGCCACCGCAAATAGTCATAAATCCTATGGATGCTTCTTGGCAAGTTCGAGCCTGGAAATGGTGCGTTCCTTCGGTTGTTAGGTGGATACAATCGTCGGGAAGGAATCTCTTCATTGAGAAGTGAGAAGTTGCATCTGCGGTACATTCCGCTGCGCACTTCTGGACATGTCGCTTCTCACAACCTAACGGGTCGCCTTCGGTTGTAGCATATGCATCCAAATCGCCAGGCCCCATTACTCTCTGTTCGCCGCCTTTTTTTTTTTGCATGACCGAATCGCCAATCGACA
Source organism: Stemphylium beticola (assembly GCA_029100535.1). Classification (NCBI taxonomy): domain Eukaryota; kingdom Fungi; phylum Ascomycota; class Dothideomycetes; order Pleosporales; family Pleosporaceae; genus Stemphylium; species Stemphylium beticola. The sequence goes on along the minus strand of JARBXR010000061.1, from coordinate 125,806 downwards.
CATTTTTCTGCGGTAGAACATGGAACGCGAATACGACTTCTTCGTCACAACGGAAAACCCTCAGCGGCCAAGGGGGGCGGAACGGGGTATGATCCGACGGCTGGTGATGCGCAATTTCTTCGAAACGAGAGAGGCCGGTGTGCAAGCAAATAAACTGGAGTATAGCTCGGAAAATACAGTCATGGCAAAGGAGAAATTAAAGAATAGATTTCGACTCCCTAAATCTGGGAAAGAGAATATTGGACCGCAGAGGAGGAAGATCAATGTCAAAGTCCAAGGAGATAAGAGAAGAAAGAAGAGATCATCAGTGCCAGCTACCGATCCAAATAAGACCGTAGTACCACTAGGCAACAAGATGACGAGGCGAGACAGTCTATTGGGAGAAACTAGTGGCATCAGCGATATACAAAGGACTAAAGCGACAGCCAACGGACCCGGCCTAATGATAGATCCAAGCGCTGATCGTATCGACCCCTTCGATGTCCTACCAGTACCTGGAACCACACAGCTAGATACATTGTTTCGATTATGTATGTATGATGCTCATGAGATGCATCCAAACTTTAGCAAAAATAAACGTAATGGTTCCATGCTGATACTAGCTCAGACAAGGGCGCTCCTAAGAACAACCCTATTGCCATTGATGCTAAGCATACATGGAGATCCTTCATTATGAATGATGCTGGCCTTTTGCACGCGACGCTAGCAAGCTGGGCACTGTACGGCACACTTGTAAAAGGACTCAGCAAGATGCGCATTTGTTTGCTCAAGCACAAGACCGAGGCAATCCAAGCCATCAATTGCAAGATTTCGGAATCTGGAGGTTTTGTCTCCGATGAAGTCGTCGGCACAGTCTTGACACTGGCCAGCTTTGAGGTCGGTCGCATGCTCAGACGTTAATGTCTCTCCAGAGTCCGCGTAATGACTTTATCTAGAACTTATATGGAGCATATGATGTTTCTCGGGTACACTTGGTTGCACTCAGACGTATGGTAGATGCTCGAGGCGGATTATCCGCATTTGGACATAACGATGGCTTGCTTCGCGGCATCCTCTGGTAAGCTAACACGCATGAGTCTCTACCCACCTGCTGATCCCTATGCTACTAGGGTCGACTTTCACTCTGCGACAGTATTTCGCACAGCACCTTATTTCCCGCGTGTGTGTCTGGATCCAGATGCACCTCCTCTACCTGATGAAATGATGGAGGAAGCAGCGTGGACGTCGCCCACTTCTCTGCTCCAGTTATCTCTCTCCGCCATTGACTGCTTCAACATATTCTACAGGTTGCATCGGCTCGCTCTGGCAACTACATCCCGGTGGTCGGGACGTGTCTCTCGCCTCACGCTCAGCAAGTTACTGTACGAAACACAGCTTACGATACTTTCCGTGCCCGATCGAACGCACGAATTTCTTGATTTTGATCAAACAGTTGAGGGATGCAATAGTGATGGAAATGGATTTCAAAAACACAGAGCAGATTCAGCAAGCGTAGTTGAGGCCCTTCTTGCTGCGACATTGATCTTCGTGTATGCAGCGCTTCGAGGATTGCCGCCTAATGCGAAGATATTCGCTATTCTCCTCAGGCGATTGCGCGTCGCTTTTGATCGACCCAGAGTCTCGATTTTCGATATCTGGAATGGCGAGAAGAATCTGAAGACATTACTATGGGTCTTGGTGGTAGCCTGTTCTGTGGCATCAGGCGCAGATCGAGCTTGGTGGCTCGCAAACCTTTTGGCGCATTGTAGGACAATGGGAGTCAGGCAACGAGACGAGCTAGAGAGTGTCATGCGGTGTATCGCATGGACAGATGTCTTCTTTGATGGTGAAATGGATAGGATCTGGGCAGAGTTGATCCGATTGCAACAAATGGGCTTAAACAGTGAGGAGGCGACTCAAGCCTTGGCGAACACGGTGGATCAAACTTTGCTGGTGACACAGACGTGGGATAAGAACCTTGGTTGGAATTACCAAGGTAAGGGTTATTGTGCGGTGGTGAGCTTTGAGGAGGGCAAGTGGAAAGTGGACGGTTGGTATATCTGACGAACCAATCCTACTCACTAGAAAGGAATGATGACATTGACTCTTTCTTCACATCGAAAGACGAACTGTGCACCTTTTGAACCCAAGGTCATCACATCCACTGGAATCGTGTAACATGATGTTGGATGCCTCGACGGACTAATGACGGACTGGTGATTTGCGCTAGTCCGCGTTGGATCCATGTTCGTGAATGTTCCACCACACGTGGGTCGGGCAAACTAGCGCCGACGGCTACGCGATGGCGAGGGATGGTGGGCATAACTTTCGGAGACTGACGTTCTTCTGGCCACGACACCACAACTATGGCGCCGCTTGTCGACAACCCTCAGATCAAGCAGGCCAGCCTGCACAACCCGCTGCCGTTGCAGCTGCACACATACATCTGGCCTTTTCTCATAATATGGCCAGCCTTCTCCGCCATATATTTCTCGCCGCAGCGCTACGAGCAATACATCCAATCGTCGGAATGGACCTTCGTCTGGGTAGCGAGCATCACCACCTTTCAATCGCTCTTCTGGCTCATGACGCACTGGAACGTTAACCTGAAGAGCGCATTCACCACCACCTCAGCCAACGACGTGCGCAATGCACAGCTTATCAAAGTGCAGCCTGTCAAGAATGCGGGTGCCGCCGAGATTGTGAAACTAGTTCGCGACAACGTTGGCGGAAAGCCAAACCTCTCGTTCCTGTTCCAGAAGCGACGTTTCCTCTACGATGCCGAAAAGGGCTCTTTCGCCCCGCTCGCCTACGCCCTCGACACCGAACCGAAGCCGCAGCTCAAGACATTCCAGCAGACACAGGGTCTCACCTCGCCCGCAGAGATTGAGCGCCTCACGCAACACTATGGCGATAACGCATTCGATATTCCCGTACCGACCTTCACGGAACTGTTCAAAGAACACGCCGTCGCGCCCTTCTTCGTTTTCCAGATCTTCTGTGTGGGGCTGTGGATGCTGGATGAATACTGGTATTACTCGCTGTTTACACTGTTCATGCTGGTCGCTTTTGAGAGCACCGTCGTGTGGCAGAGGCAGAGAACACTGAACGAGTTCCGTGGTATGAGCATCAAGCCTTATGAGATTCTGGTATACAGGCAGAAGAAATGGCAGGAGATTATGAGCGACAAGCTTCTCCCAGGCGACGTCGTCAGCGCAGGAAGGACAAAGGAAGACTCTGGCGTTGCATGCGACATGCTTCTCCTCGAGGGCTCCGCGATTGTCAACGAGGCTATGCTGTCGGGAGAGAGCACACCTGTGCTCAAGGAGTCGGTACAATTGCGACCTGGCGATGCGCGCATCGAACCTGAGGGCCTCGACAAGAACTCGTTCCTCTGGGGTGGCACCAAGGTTCTCCAGGTCTCGCATGGAAGCGACGCAGAGGAAGATGGCGGCGTCGTCTCGAAACTCTCCTCTGGTGTGCCACCACCACCCGACAAGGGCGCCATCGCTGTTGTGATCAAGACCGGATTCGAGACCAACCAAGGTAGCCTCGTCAGGACTATGATCTTCGCTACCGAGCGCGTATCCGCCAACAACGTCGAAGCCCTCTTCTTCATTCTCTTCCTTACCGTCTTTGCCATCGCCGCCTCGTGGTACGTTTGGCAGGAGGGTGTTAGGCTCGATCGCCAGCGCAACAAGCTACTCCTCGACTGTGTCCTCATTGTTACCAGTGTCGTGCCTCCTGAGCTTCCCATGGAACTCAGTCTTGCTGTCAACACCTCTCTTGCCGCGCTCAGCAAGTACGCCATCTTCTGTACTGAGCCGTTCCGCATTCCCTTTGCTGGTCAGGTCGATGTAGCCTGCTTCGATAAGACTGGTACATTGACTGGTGAAGATTTGGTTGTTGACGGCGTCGCTGGACTATCTCTGGGAGAGAGCGACGCTACGATTGCACCGGACGGTGCTCACACTGATCTCGCAAAGGTTACCGATGTTGGCACAGAAACCACGCTGGTGCTTGCCGCTGCTCACGCCCTGGTTAAGTTGGATGATGGCGAGACTGTTGGTGAGCCCATGGAGAAGGCCACCCTACAGTCTCTCGGCTGGAAGCTCGGAGCGAAGGACACTCTTCAAGCCACCTCGACTACCGCCAAATCTCACGCAGAACTCGTTCACATCCGTCGTCGCTTCCAATTCTCATCGGCTCTCAAGCGCCAGAGTTCCGTTGCTACCGTCCTCGTAAACAACAACAAGACTGGACGCAAGGTCAAGAGCACGATCGCCGCGGTCAAGGGTGCGCCCGAGACCATCCGCAGGATGTTGGTCGACACCCCACCAAACTACGAGGAAACCTTCAAGCACTTTACCCGCAACGGTGGTCGTGTCCTGGCATTGGCATATAAGTACCTGTCTGAAGACGGTGAATGGGGCCAGAACCGTATAAACGACCTCAAGCGTGAGCAAGTCGAGTCTGAGCTACACTTTGCCGGTTTCCTTGTCCTTCAATGTCCCCTGAAGCCCGACGCCATCGAAGCTGTCCGCGCGTTGAACGAGTCTAGCCACCGCGTCGTCATGATTACTGGCGACAACCCGCTTACTGCCGTTCACGTCGCTAAGCAGGTAGAGATTGTCGATCGCGATTGCTACATTCTTGACGCACCCGAGAACGATGACTCTGGCGAGAAGCTTGTCTGGCGTAGTGTTGACGACAAGCTCAGTATCCCGGTCGACCCCACCAAGCCTCTGGACGCTGAGATCCTGAAGACCAAGGATATCTGTCTCACTGGATACGCACTCTCCAAGTTCGCAGGACAGCCTGGATGGAAGCAAATCTTGCGATACACCTGGGTCTACGCTCGTGTCTCGCCAAAGCAAAAGGAGGAGATTCTTCTCGGTCTCAGAGACTGCGGTTACACCACACTCATGGCCGGTGATGGTACCAACGATGTCGGTGCCTTGAAGCAGGCTCATATCGGTGTCGCTCTGCTTAACGGTACCCGCGACGACCTCGACAAGATTGGCGAGCATTTTCGTAACACCCAGATGAAGAACGTCTACGAGAAGCAGTGCAATCTCATGCAGCGCTTCAACCAGCCTCAACCCCCCGTTCCTGTTATGATCGCCCACCTGTACCCTCCAGGCCCAACCAACCCACACTACGAGAAAGCAATGGAGAACCAAGCCAAGAAGAAGGGTCTGCTTCCTGCAGCCAACGGTGTGGCCAACGGATCAGCATCCACTGGTAACCTTGTTCAACAGCAACCTGGTCAGGTTCAACCTCCTCAGGCCGCTGCCAACTTCGCTCAGCAAATGCAGGAAAAGATGATGGCCCAGGAAATGGAGGAGATGGCTGGTGAGCCACCGACCATCAAGCTCGGTGACGCCTCCGTCGCCGCACCATTCACCTCCAAGCTTGCCAACGTCGTTGCCATTCCCAACATCATCCGTCAAGGTCGCTGCACACTCGTTGCCACGATTCAAATGTACAAGATTCTCGCTCTAAACTGTTTGATCTCCGCGTACAGTCTATCAGTCCTCTACCTGGACGGGATCAAGTTCGGCGACGGTCAAGTTACCATCTCAGGAATGATGATGAGTGTCTGCTTCCTTTCCATCTCGCGCGCCAAGACTGTCGAGGCCCTCTCCAAGGAACGTCCCCAGCATAACATCTTCAACACGTACATTATTGGTTCAGTGTTGGGTCAGTTCGCTATCCACATCATCACTCTCATCTACGTGTCTCAATACGTCCAGCGTGTGGAGCCCAAGGACCCCAACCCAGATCTGGAGAAGGAGTTTGAGCCATCCCTGCTCAATTCGGCCATATACCTGCTGCAACTCATCCAACAAATCTCCACCTTCGCCATCAACTACCAAGGTCGACCTTTCCGCGAGTCCATTCGTGAGAACAAGGGCATGTACTGGGGTCTTATCTCCGTCTCCGGTGTCGCCTTCTCCTGCGCCACCGAGTTCATTCCCGAGCTCAACGAAAAGCTCAAGCTCGTTCCCTTCACCACCGACTTCAAGATCATGATCACTTCCATCATGGCCTTTGACTTCATCGCCTGTTACATCATCGAGAAGGGTCTCAAGTTCTTCTTCTCGGATAACAAGCCCAAGGATATTGCAGTGCGCAGGCCTGACCAATTGGAGAAGGAGAATGAGAGGAAGAAAGCAGAAGAGTTGCAGGCGCAGCGCAAGAAAAACGAGGAGATGGTTAGGATGGCTGAAGCAAAGGGATTGATTAAGCGGTAGAGTAGACAAGTTGGGAAAAGCAATGGGAGTGACATATGATGATATAGATGTGGTAATTTAGGAGTGTGAAATCACATCTCTTTCTGCTTAATGTTCAATTCCGGATGCTTTGATGGCTGTGATACGTTGAAAACCTCACGGTCGGGCCTGCTCCCATTGACACTTTTTTTTAGCGAGTCGGTGAGCTTGGGATAGGTGAAGCGGCGTTTGCTTCAAGTACGGACTTACAGGTTGTCTGTTGTGAAAGGAACAACTTCTCCCACCTCCTCCGTCACTATACCCTTCTCAGGTCTTCTCCTCTTCTACTCCATTACATCCTTCTACACACAACTACCTCCAGCCCGCTCTTCGAACTCCTAAAATGTAGCAGCATCACAAACTAGCTACGACGCTCGTAGAAAGCGAAGGCATACACTGAATGCGTAGGGCATAGTGGATATGCAAGGTCAAGGTAAGTGCAACACAATCCTATTATCACAATTGCTGCTAACAGTCTGAAAAAAAAACCCCCCGGATTCGCGGTAGCGCGAAGTTCGCGTAATAGGAACACGGGAAGAAGCTCCAAGCAAAGCGAGCAGCGGCTGCCCGGCCGAGCTGGATATTCTTATGCTCGTGGAGCGAGACTGAACCGAGCCTTGTATTCGGGGTGCTGCTCAGCCGGGCCGCAGGTGAGTACAGCAGCTGCGAGAAAGCCTCTCGAGACGCGGGGGGAAGGTGCCGCTTCACAAACGTCTTGGTATCGACCTCACCCATAGCCCATGCCTGAAAACCCAGGGCGGGGCTTTTCAGTCGATCACACCACATTCGAGGGCATGATAGGTCACTTGTCGCAGGCTGCTGCACGTGGCGGGACAACACGGGAGAACCTGGGTGGAGAATGGACTGTCCAGTTACTCACCACAGGGCAGGACGCCACATTGGCGACATTGTATGTCTAGGCGGAGTGGTACAACTGCTCTCGCCTGAAGGTGAAGCAAGGCCCTCGGGAGCTATTATGTGACACGGCAAAGCTTGCATATGTAGGAAGAGAGAGGGACGAAGTGGGCGGCAATTGGTGTTGCTTCACGGCATGGATGCGGGGACCGTTGACGAAGATCGTCCGCAAGAGCAAGCAGTGGCTACTTGGTATCAAGTTTGAGACTGCGAGTTCTGGAAGTATAGCGATGGGAGCATGGTGCATGCGTAACATCGTCGTCTGGAAGGCAATGTGCGGCAAAGGCGTGGAAGGGGAGGTGACAGGTAGAGAGATGGTAAATGAAATCTACTCAGAAAGGTCCCACTGAATGCACACTATGTTAATACTCGTGGCTTGCAACAGTTCATGCAATCCCGCACAGAATAGAAGCCCGATAAATAGCCCTGAGATTCTAATTCCTACCCGTTTCTATAAATTCACCTCAAACTTCGTTCAAGATACCGCTTAGCACCTTACACACTGCCTACGACCGCTCTAGCCCGCCACTGCGAGAGATGCCGCTTGATCCGCAGACCAAACTACGATGGGCGGGGCTCACACACGGCGAGGAAAGGATGAACCGCAGCTACAACACGTTAGCACAACATGCTCAAACTTGCTTGGTATCTCGCGCTTCAACTTACCACCAACAAAAAGTCTGCCAGTTTTGACATCATGCCTAACCGTCGTACTCCCACTCAATACCTCGGCCTCTCTATCCTCAATAACCTTCTCAACCCGATAATCCACGCTCTTCACCACGCCCCCACTCGCATCCACCGTCTTCCTAATGCGCCAGATAGTCACGGGCGAGATCTGATTGTACGGATCGTCGAAAGCCTTCGCAGTCTGAGGAAGACTAGGAAAGCCAGGGATGTAAAGATCGCCATTCGCATCCGGTGAGATGTTATCGAGAGGCATGCCGACGTGAATGGTGTCGAGAAGGCGAAGCGTCTTATTAGATTGGAGAGCAAAAACGCGGACTTGGCCGTCTATGGCGCTGGGGACGTAGAAGAGGCCGTCACGGCCGCGGGCCAGGCCGTTGGGGAATTTGAGCTTGGGCCTGGGGATGAAGGTTAGTGCTTTTTTGAGGTAGGCGTTGTATTTTGGCTCGTTGGGGGTGGGGTGGATGGTTGCTTCGTCGATTTCGTTGCCTTTGTACGCGGCGTGGCATTGGCCGGCGCCGGTGCAGTATGCGACGTTTCCTCCGCCAATTATGTAGTCGAGTTCTCGGATCTATATGCTGTTAGCTCTCAATTTATTTCTGCAGGGCTGAAAGAAGTTTTATTTACGTACCATGCCAACTTTGACGGAATGATCGTTGGTTGTAAGAAACGCACCCGATCCATCAGCCAGTGCTGCAACACGATTCGGTGTCCAGATCTCCTCTGACACAACAGTACGAACATGACGCATTGTCTCCTGACCTCTTCGCATCTCAAAGATCTCGATAGTTGAGTTATCGCCGATCTTGGATGCATCGATGACGTTGTTTGAAGAATCAACTGGGGGCCGCTGGTTGACAAAGTAGAATTGAATAGTGCGATCGTCCAGGATATGGGCATCAAAACCGAGAAAATCTAGATCTTTGCCTCCAGTAGCTCCTACGTAGTTGCCAGTGGGTTTGATGGAGCGGACATTGAAGAGGCCGTCTGCACCGGGGCTATCGATGTCCAGGGCAAGCAGCTCAGAGCCACCAGGCCGACGCCCGGTCGCGTTTACTTTCTTCATGCTATTGGATGTCAGCAATCATGCGGAAGATACTATTGAATGAAGTAAGTAAGTAAAGATATAAGACATACGCCTGATTCCAAGCCATTCTTCCCTGCGTCCCTGCACACGCCGCATACAGCGTCCTCCCCTCATCATCGAGCCAAACATCCTCACAAGCCTCCAGACTCGGATGCACAAGACGCCTGCAGTCGTACGGAAACTCATCAATACTCTGAATCACCCTGCCGACACCAAAAGTGATCGCAAGTAGATCTTTGAGGTAAAGTTGGTAAAAGGATGCGCCCCATGCCACTACGAGGGCGCAAAGAACAGCTTTCGTTATGCCAGTCATATTTCAGTGCGCCAGATAGACGAGGAGGGAGGAGGAAGACAATGAAGAAGAAGAAGAAGAGTAATGTGGGAACGCTGAGCTGATATTCAACGTTGATACCTAGAAGTACAGCCTAAGCGATGTACAGCCCCTCCTTCAGCCCCAGTCAGGCCCCTGTGCGGCCCCCGCGCAGGACACGTGGGGGCCAGAGGACCCTTCAGGCATATGATCCGACGTCCTGTTTTCGCCCTGCGAGAGCAGATGTACGGCGTGGATGTTGATTGAGAACGGGGGCACCATGGTGCTAGACTAGAGGATAAGACGGAACCTCGGAGCAAGTGACGTCACAGGGTCTACAAAGACGTCTACTCTACGTACTTCGCACCGCATACATCCTAACACTCTCGAACCACAACCTCAGCTGCACACCAAGCAAAAAAGCAAGCAGACCACCATTCCCGACCCTACCAACGATGGCTAAATCAGCATCTTTCGACGTTATAGGCACATGTTTCGAGTTCTCAGCCCCGATAAACGCAATCCAAGCCCGCCTCGGGGTCAAACTCAAAGCCGCAGCCGTAGACCCAAAGACGCTCTTCTTCTCATGGTTCTACGCCGCACAGCGCGACTTCACATATGTGTCTATGACAGGAACCTACGTGCCGATAGCCCAAGTCCTCAAGTCTACATTCAGGCGCGCATGTGCCGTTGTCGATATACCGACGGATGCTGTCAGCGACGCGGATGTGGAAGAAGTAATGACGGCGTTCAAGAGTATGGGGCCGCGTGAGGGCTTGAAGAGGTGTTTTGATGGGCTGAGAGAGGCGGGCTGGGATGTCTATGGCGTTACAAATGGGGGGTTGGAGACTTCGTTGAAGTACTACCGTAATGTGGGGATTGAACTGGATGCTGAGCACCTGCTTAGCTGCGATGCGATTCAGATTGCCAAGCCCGATGTGAGGGTTTACGAGAATGCGGATCGCCATTTGACGAGCCGTGGGGCGGGCACGCGCGATGGAGAGAGGTGGTTTGTTGCGGCGCATGCGTGGGATCTTATTGCGGCGAGGAAGGCGGGGTTCAAGACGGCGTATTTGGATTTCGAAGAACATGATCCTTGTACGGATGTTTTTGGCAAGTTTGACTTGTACGCTTCGAGTATGGATGAGCTGCTGGCTAAGTTCAAGGAGCTGAAGTAACTGGGCAACGTACACAATTGCACATGAATTGGCAAGTCCAAAATGAGTCTTTGGTTCATTAGGTTGATGTTCTGGCGCTTACTTCTATGGAAGAAATCCTAGGATTCTAAGCTTTATTGACTTTCATTACAATAGTAGTCCACCAAGAACACCGGCAGCGATACTCAACAACCCGCTACCAACCACAGCATTCCCATTCGCCGCACCCGTGGAGTCAGGAGCCGCTGCGCTACCCGTCTGGCTAACACTTCCAGACGGTGTCACGCTACCTGTACTCGCGCTCAAGCTCTCACTGTGACTCCCAGCCGCATGCGTAGAAGCAGTAGTCTCGGCCTCGGCCTCCGTCGTCGCATCAGCCCTGCCATCCAACTTCTCTACGCCAGCTGTGATGCGCAAGCCGGCAGTCCCCACGCTCTCAGCATCATAAGTCTCGGTACTGCTTCCAGGGAAGTTTGCATCGGAGCCACCAGCCGTCTGCTTGCACACGGCGCTCTTCGCAATAACACAGTCTATGGTGGCGGTGAAGTCGTAGTCGCCGGGATCCGACATGTCGATGTTAAACGTTGAAGGGCCCACTACGAAGGTCTCGCGGGGGAAGAGGCCGCAATCTGAGTGGTTTGGGGCGCAGGTTACGGATATGGTTGTTGCGGTGGGGTTTGCAGATACGATGGAGCCCTCGTATGAGACGAAATCTTCCGTGGCATCGATCCATGGCATCGAGATGGTCGTCGTTGTCGCGCTGTCATCGGCGGCGGCGGCGGTGGCGGCTAGGCCGAGGGAAAAGGCAAAAAGGAGCTTGCAGGCCATGATTCTTGCGTTACAATGAATGTTTTTTTTTTCGTGTAGACGATGAATAAGCCACGTGACTCTTCGATGGGGGACAACCTTGGAATGGATCTTCTTCAACGAGTGACTGATTGAAATGTAGGTTTAAAGAAAGACGAAAGAGCGAGAGCCTCACTTTTGCCTTTTTTTGGGGGGGGCGCCGAAGCAGAGACACTTAAATACAAACGGCTAAGAAAAAAAAAAGAATCAACTTGGTACTGCTGCCTCCCGGTATTGGCGAGTCGAGATTCTACATTGCGGGTTTGGTGGCCGCAAAAGGGGCTGTACGCCTGATATTTAGCGGGCGCCCTCTGCAATTTCTCGCCAACGACCGCTTTTTACTTGCACAGTTTTGAGAAGCCGACTTGGCCGAAGACAATGGTATTTTTTTTTTCCTCTCTTTTTCTCTCTCTTTTTTTTCTCTTTTGCGCAATGCTCTCTTCCCGCGAATACATTCTTGCACTAGCTAGGACACTAACTTTCGTAGCATCCGCGAGAACGTGTTAACCTCACCCGCCGCTAGCTACTCGACGCGCGCAAATTTCCTTGGCTTTAGCGTCGCTTCTCGTGTCATGCACTCCACATAGTAAATGTGGTGCTGAACAGGAATAAAGATGCTGCGGTTACCTGCTTGTGCCGTTCACGTGATACCCTTCTAAGCTGATCTAGCAACGCTCTTACGTTACTTCTTAGGGACACGAAGGGCAACCGAGGTCGGTGGGCATTTGCAAGCCAAGGAGCTAGCGCCCAAGCTCAAACGGAGAACGGCCCCGGCTAGGTAGTAGACGGCACGCTGCCCGGGCTGGTGCGCAATGCGTCTGGATTGGCGGCGGGGAGGTGGTCGCTCGTGTTGTGTAGAGTAGGTATAGGATCGCGTGGCTGTTCAGCGTGCCGTGGGGAAGGGAACGAGGAAATAGTGGTGGCGCAACTGGAGTTATATTTTCGCTGTAAACAGGGAATTTTGCACATGGCTTGGTGAGCGAGTGGGACGGATGCATAGATTGAGGGTATCTGACTTGCGACTACATTTCATGTGTGGGAGAGAAGGAGATTGGTCTGTCTTGAGGGTGCGGTGCTGTCGGTCCAGAGAAAAGAAGAGAACAATCAAGTCAATGCGTCGAGACAAGATGTCACGGCTTATACTAGCAATTATGGAAAAAGACTGCGAGACATGTGCTTATGTTTCCCAAATATTTACAACATTTTCTTCCCATGACTCAGCGAACCTAACATCTCGCATAACTTTTCTCACTCAAATCCAACCTATCCACGCCCCGGTCTAGCAAGTAAACGTAGGTGGCCCTGGGTTCACATAGCTGGTAGGAATCGGGTAGTTGATGTTAATCAAGATACCCGGGTCCGTCGCACTGTATGCGCCAGGAAACGCAACAAGATTCCTCGGCGCCGTGCTGCCACCCCCAGTAACTTCAAGTTGGGCACAGGACAGGTAGAACTGCGCGCCACCTCGGCTCGAAGCAGTGTGAATCGCAATGTGCTCGTTGCGCATGAGGTACTTGCCCGGTGCGATGCATTGCGGGATCTTGATGTCATAGGCTGAAGCGCCTGTGGCGTGGGATGGTGGTTAGTAACGCACTGGATGTGAAGGATGGCAGATGAAAGTGAAGATTGCAAGAGTAAAATGAAACATACCCAACCAAGTCAACTGCCCCCCAAACTTGGGCTGCTCAGCATAAATCCGGAACCACACAGCGCCAGTAGGATCCCAAGTGTTGATGTCCTGGCCCTCGGGCACCTTGGCAAGGTAAGACTGGAAGGGGCCCGGGTGGTACGCATTCGGGTTCACGCTGACTTTGACGTTGGAGCCGGCGGCGACGCTGAGAGTAGATGTACCGGCTTTAAGTTGGTTGCAGCGGATATCATTGCTGGTTACGTCGCCGACGAAGCCATTGTCCTGCCAGTTCTTCGCTTGGCGCACATGCGACCAGGGGGCGTCGCCGTTGATGCTGGGGAGCGTGTCTGAGAAGAGGAAGTTTAGTCAAAGAGAATATGGTGGAATACGGGAAGAGAGTCGTACAGTGAGCGCTTGCCAGAGAAGCGGCAGCGAGTAGAATGGCAGAGGTTTTCATCTTGACCGAGGGGATTGGATGAGGTGCAGTGAATATGCAGTTGGTGGTGCCGGCATATTCATCTTTCCCGGGCGACACATATATACTCTATTTCCTCTCACTGGAAGTGCTTTGTTCAAGGCGAGACAACCACCGGTAATAATGTCAGTAGAGCCGTAGCCATGACGGAAGCCTCAGTACTGGGGACAAAGTGCCGGCGAGCTAGGCTGTGCAAGGCTGCGTGATGTGTGGCATAGATTGTTGCGATATGAGGACAATTTGATCGCGGTGCGGGTCTGTTATGGGCTGCACAGCGCTAGTACGGATGTCGCTTCCGTATAAACGGTGTGGCCAATCAGGTGATTAAAATGCATAAATCGGTTAGATTATGTACGTCAGCGCCATGGACTCTTCAATATACAGACCGTGGAGTGCGATCACACGCTCGGGGCGATATGGATGTTGCTCCGCGTTGTCTAGATGCGGTTGACTGTACTAGGAGGGCATGGATAGATCTGGAAAAGTGCTTGGGTCAAGACATGTGTTGGGTCAATTGAAGGACTTGGTGAAAGAGCGCGCTTGGCTTTCGAATCGTACTGCTATTTGACAAAAAAGCTCGTCTTGGTGAAAGCAGTAGTCGTAGCTCGAAGATGCGTCGGTAATGGCGTTCATGCCACGCCTACACACCTCAAGCACGTCGTCTAGCTTCCACATCCTCACTATACTGCCTTCCTTCATACTTGCCTTCACCCGCCCCTGTAGCAACTGCCATGTCCTCATCCGCAGCCACATCAAAGTCCCTGCCTCGGTATTCAGGTCCCAATGCTGTAAGCAGTATGACATAGGCATACACGCATCCCATAAAGATACAGATGACCAAGCCATACTTGTACCGTGTGGTCTCGCCCTTGGGCGGGAGTGGGAACCTCTCGCCAATGGTTGCCTCGATAGTAGATGATGCAGATGAAGCGAGATTGCCAAGCTGGTAACTAGTTCCGACGACAAAGGTACGGAAGGACCCTGGTGAGAGCTCCATGAGGTGGATTGGGATGACACCCCAAGCGCCCTGGACGCAGAATTGTTGGAAAAAGGCTGCAGCTATGACAGCATTGCTGGACGTAAAGGTGTAAGGGTAGAGCAGTGCGCCGCCGATGACGCACATGACGATGATGCTGATGCGACGTCCGAATATAGAAGACGAGTACCCGACAACAGTGCCGCCAGTCATGGCGCCAAGGTTTGCGACGACCTGGGTGACGGTAACTTGATCCGCAGAGAAGTTATATTGGTTGCTGAGCATGGTCGGGTAGAGATCCTGGCTTCCGTGCGACATGAAGTTGAAGCCGGCCATGAGTAATACGAGGTATATAAGCAGTAGCCAGTGTCGTTTCAGCGCAACCTTGCCTTCCTCGGCAAAGACCTTGGCTGCGTTGGGTTGTTCCTCGCGGATGCGCTTGCGTTCAAGGTAGGCGTTCGTCTCAGGAAGGCAGAGACGGAAGATGATGATGAGCACTGGAGGTCCCGCGCCGAACCAGAAGAGAGGGCGCCATCCATGACCGACAGTGTCGACAAAGGCTCGGGCAAATACAGTTGCAAGAAGATAACCGAATGCATAGCCTTGTTGCAGAATGCCCGACATGATACCTCGAGCTTCTGGAGGGCAGTCTTCAAGAGCTGTTGAAAAGTCAGATACTGACCGACGACAAAGAGGAATGAAAAGGCTTACCGGTCGCAGCAGCGTTACCATACAATCCACCCATAGCGATACCGAACAGAGCCCTCACACCCAAGAACTCGTTGTAGGTAGAGCAGAAACCAGTTCCCAGCTCCAGCACGATGAACAACAAGTTGTTGATGATGAACGGCCACTTCCTTCCATACCGATCAGCGGCCAAGCCAAAGATGATACTTCCCACGCTTCTCAGCATGAGAACCAGCGTGATGCCCCATGTAATGTCGGCCTTGGTCTTTCCAAAGGTCTCCGCAAGATCAGAGACGGTTAGAGAGACGGTAAAGAAGTCAAAGGCATCCCACGTCCAGGCGAAGAAGGCAACAAGGAAGAAGAGCCATTGTTGCAGGTTGAGCATGCGCAAAAGGGTGACGGGGTTGGAGACTTTGTCGTGCGCAGGCTTGAGCGTGGGAATGCGCGTTGCGATGTAGCGGCCCACGGTCATCTTTACGTCGGGCTGCACATACTCGCGCTGCACCGTGTCGTCGTACTTTTCGTCTGTCATTGTAAATGAGCTCAGAATGACCGACTGCCAGACCTACAGGGCCTGAGGCGGGCACGATGCACCCTTTAAAGCCATCCGCACTTCATCCTGATCATCGTCCAACCTTCCCATCTAGAGCTGACCCATGACTATTGCTGCCGATGACTGTGTGTCCGACATCCTCATGACGTCCCCGCAACCCCGCATGTGTTGTCCATCCAATGAGTACCCTGCGGAAAGCGGCAAGATGGGCTTCAGTGGGTTAGTGCACAGCAAGGGCTAGTACCGCCAACACGGGCTGTGGCGTGTCAAGAGTGGTCAAGAGTTGATAAGCGTCGCTTGGCTGGGAAACGCGGCACACAAAAGCTTTGTCAAGGGACGCCGAAAAGCTTGGTCGACGTCAAGGCGTAATGGGCACCAACGGCGTGAACACGATGTTTGGAGGCGGTACATCGTGGGAGGCGTCTCTCGCGTCATGACAAGGCACACTGCGTTGGTGAGTAAGCGTTACAGTGCTGAGAAAGGAAATGGCATGCAATCTGCATAGGCCTGCGCTCATCGTTATCGCAATTGTTGTTGGGTAGGAGACGCAGTTCAACAGTCGGGGCCATGGGAATAGCTAGCCTTGGGTGTCGCTGATAGCGTTGTCTACTCACCGACCCATGAACCAATCCCCACATCTGGGGTAATCTCGGGGTAACAACACTGCCATGCTTGTCACGTTTCTACTTCTTTCTTCCCCCGACACGAGCCTCGTATTGCCAAGCGGTCAGTTTTACACAAGGGTTGTGTAAGACTCCACGCCACAGCCCGAGGAGCAACGTGTGGATAACGGCTAAGTGGCTCAGAAATGGAGCTTCGCGTGCGACAGTCGGACCTTTCCCCATGGCGATAAATCTATCCCCGATGCGAAGTTCGGTACAAGCCATACCAGGATTGGGTCCGAACTAGGCAGGCCGATGGATAACCAGACATATTGTTGACGCAGCCTGAAATCTTGTCTAGCTCATATTCATTCGTGCTTATAATCGCAATGATGCTACTCCATGCAACAGACGCCGAGGCTGGTCTAAATGGCGTACAATAATTCCAACAAGATGCAAATCGCTGTGACACAAACGCCAAAAGATCAAATGCGGTGCTCAAGTGCTTTCTGTCAAATCAATCACGCTCGGCTGGAGACCGCCCTCGAGCTTTCCGCGGAACTCCCCCACTCCTCCGTCAGACGCTCTAGCTCCGTCATGCGAAGCGCCTCTTCAACGCTTTCCACAAAATGCCTCGGCCCACCACACATGTCAATTATGCCGCTCTTTTCGAACAGCTGGTAGACCGGACTTGACTCCCTAGGCACTCTACAGAAGAATACTCTAACCTCTCGCTTTCGGTAAGACTCTACAATCTCGGCAAGGACCTGTGCGCCAGCCCCGTCAAGCGATGTAACTCCATGGACATCGAAAATGACGTTTTTGTTGTTCTCTGCACGGCGGACGCGTGGCAAGGCTGGGTGTGCCATTGCTGTGCCGTGCTCTTCAAGGCGACGAAGGCGCGTCTTGAGACTCCCAGTGTTGGCAAAAGTTAAAGGTTCTGGAATCTTGACAATCAAACATCCCTCAATAAATTCAACGTCTCCAGGACGATGCTCCGCGTTGGAGAACTGGTTGGTTGTACCAGGTACGCGACCCAGAATCTGAATACGTGGGCGGACTGAATGGCGGATGAGACGTAAAAGAGACAGGCCGATGCCGACGCCAATGCCCCGCTTCAGATCCCATACAATGGTGATGAAGAAGATGAGACCCATGAGGATAAGTTCTGACCAGGCGCCAATCTTCCAGAAGAACTTGATGTCATGTGGCGCTTCTTCCACAAGCGAGTAAGCAACGACCGAGACCATGGCGCAGAGAACGCCCTTGGGTAGATAGTAGAAGTAAGGCAGCATGAAGACAGTGCACAAGATGGTGATGACTGAGAGCATGATGGAGCTCACTGGTGTTAATCCACCCGTTGATGCGTTGACCTTGGAGCGGCCATAGCCACCAAAGGCTGGGAGAGCCATGAAGAGTCCACCAGTTATATTCGCAGTACCCAATGCGATCAGCTCTCGGTTTGCGCTGAGCGGCATCTGTACGCCTTCTTTGTTTTGCTCGCCACTGCCCAAGGATTTGGCTGCAACAGAAGACTCAAAGAAGCCCAGCATAGCGATGATGAGAGCCGTATTGATGGCGTCGCCCACGTATTTGAGATGCGATGTCTCAAACGGAAAATGGACTGAGAAGAGTTTGGCGTTGGAGTTGACTTCTCCCAGTACGGCGAGGCCTTGTTCGTCGAGACGGTATCTCCACGTCAGTATAGCAGCGAGCACGACGACGACGAAGCGATCAGGTATGTATGCCACGTTGGGGTAACGCGGCTGCATACGCTTTTTGAATTCTCTGTATCATGGTTAGCTATGAAGTCGACAGGCATTCACTTGTGTTACGTACCTGAAAAACATGATGATGGCGAATGCAGTAAAAGACATGGCACAGGTGAGACCGTGTGCTTTACCAAGGTTACGGAAGAGGAAGACGACCTTGTCCAAACAGCTCCCGTGAGACACCTGGTCTGCAGCAAGTCTTGCTAGCCCCAATTGAGGGATGCTCTGGTCGACGAAGATGACAACGCCAATAGCGCTGATGAAGCCGCGCAAGAAGGGCCTACTCAGAACATTGTCCAGGAACCCAAGCCTGAAAAAGCCTGCCATAAGGATAAAAGCACCGGCCATGCAGGTTACAATACCAGCGATTTCAGCGTTGCGCCTGCCATCGTGGTCGTGCGTAGTGCCTTTTTTGATGTTCTCGCGCACAATCTCGCCTATCAGGAGCGAGCCCGGTGCTTCAGGGCCTACAATCATCTGCGGGCAAGTACCGAGTACCGCGTATATCAGAGGGTTGATGGCGAAACTGTAGAGACCGTGTACCGGAGGTAGATGTGCGAGATTGGAAGCGTAGGACAGGGCCATGGGGATGTAGAAGGAGGCCATGGTAATGGCAGCAATCAGATCGCCCTTGAAGTAGCGCCACTTGTACTGCTGGGTCCAGTTGAGCACGGGGATGTAGTACTTGAGGTACATCATACGCTTGTCCTTGATGCCGTGGCGCTCGGCGAGCCAGCGGGTGGTGCTCATCTTCTGCGCGTTGCCTTTGTTCATGACGCCGTCGGCAAAGGTGTCGCCCAGTAGGGCATGTGTCGCGTCGGGCGCATCGCTCTCGGCCGTCTCTTGGATGCCGGGAAAGGTGCCTCCAAAGCTCTGCTCCGAGTGTATGCTTCCAGCAAAGCTGCCATAGTTGCGATGTACCGCCGGCCTCTCGGAACCTCGGTTGAAGGTATCCCAATCTTGGTGGTTCAGCAGTCGGGTGCGCGCAGTTGGCTCGAGGTCGACTTCTATGATGCCGCCGGATGGACCGAGATTCTCGCGCGTGGTGTGTATAGACGTTACATCGGTTGTGGGCTGGATGCCGTCGGTAGAGAACTCGAGGTCATGGGGTGCGTCGCTGCTAGAGGGCTCTGGCTCGTCGTCGTCGTAGTAGCGTCGGTGATGCATGGTATCCTCGGGAGAATTTGACGAGTCGGAGGGGACATGGGCCTGTCGGAGCTGGCTGGGCGTGGTAGGGGCGTGTGCGTGACGGGCGCTGGCATTGGAAGAGTCGCGTGAATGGGAGGGGGCTCTCGCCGGCGGGCTGCTCTCGTCTGCGTTACTTCTCTTGGGCGCCATGTTGGATATGAATCTCTATTCGAGCCGGAGCGGGACGGGCACCAGCGAATCGGAGTGTGGCTATTACCGGGACGTTCTCGACCGACTGTTCTCAACGGCAATCATGGCGCTCTCGTCTCGTCGAAGACAAGAGGAAAAGAAAAGCATGGACGTCGAGCTGCATAGTGATTTTCAACGGCGGGCGGGCGAGCGAGAATCCTACCTAGCTTCTAACGTCAGTCAGGGCCGGCCGTCGACGAATGCACGTGCACGCTGGTATGCGATGACATCTCGTGCGCCATCCATGTCTCACCCGTCGTCGGCTATATCATGGAGCAAACGGTAAGCGGTGAATGGCTCGGCAACCCTGCAGTAGCGCCGTTCTCGGAGCTCGAATTTGGACGCTCGGCGAAAAAGCCCAGGGCAGATGGAGTCATCGAGCGTCGTGGTATTAGTCCGCGCCGACCATACTCCACACTCCGAGATCCGTTGCATCGACTATAAGACAGAACGAGGATAGAAGACGTGTATCAATTGACTTTTGAGACGACTAAAATATCCCCTCCATACATCTACATCAACATGGCATTCCCTACTCTCCACGCCCGCGCAGAAGCCAAACCTCTCGAGCATCGCTCATGGTGGGTAGTTACATGTCTAGTACTCGCAGTCAAATTCTTAACAACGTCACCAGCCTCACACCCACCACTGCGAAAAAGCTGCTCGATGCTGGCTACCCCGTCCTTGTCGAGCGCTCTCCCAAGGACCCCAACTATGCCCGCATTTTCAAAGATGAGGAGTTTGAGCAGGCAGGCGCAACCCTCATCGAGGAAGGCGCATACAAGACGGCGCCCAAGGACCGAATCATCCTTGGACTGAAGGAGCTACCCGAGGATAAGTTCCCGCTCGAGCACACATTTGTACACTTTGCACATTGCTACAAGCAGCAAGGCGGCTGGGAAGATGTACTTGCGAGGTTCCCCCGCGGTGGAGGCACACTGTATGATCTTGAATTCCTGCAGGACGAGTCAGGCAGGCGCGTTGCTGCTTTCGGCTACCACGCTGGATTCGTCGGTGCTGCTCTTGCCATCAAGGTATGCTGAGGAAGGAGCAATTGTGTACCAATGCTGACTCTTTCCAGACATGGGCGTGGCAACTGACTCACCCCAATGGCGAGCCCCTTCCTGGACTCGAGACCTTCACTGACGGTCGTGGCTACTACAACAACGAAGACGAGCTGATCGCCCAACTCAAAGAGGACGTGGCGGCTGGAGAGAAGGTCGCTGGCCACAAGCCTAGCAGTCTGGTACTAGGTGCCCTTGGCCGATGCGGCTCTGGTGCTGTCGATCTACTCGAGAAGATTGGCTGCTCCGAAATCAAGAAGTGGGATCTGGCCGAGACCAAGGAGCGTGATGGCCCATACGCAGAGATTATTGAGTCAGACATCTTCGTCAACTGCATCTACCTCTCCAAGCCCATCCCGCCTTTTGTCAGCAAGGAAAGCCTCCAGTCACCCGACCGCAAGTTGAGCGTCGTCTGCGATGTCTCATGCGACACCACCAACCCCCACAACCCCATTCCCATCTACGACATCAACACCACCTTTGACAAGCCCACGGTCGGCGTATCCATTGAGGGCAACGGCCCCAGGCTCTCCGTCATCTCCATCGACCATCTTCCATCTGCGCTGCCCCGTGAGTCGTCAGAAGCCTTCAGCAACGCCCTGCTGCCCAGCTTGATGGCCCTCAAGGACCGCGCAACAACGCCAGTTTGGCAAGGCGCCGAGAAGCTCTTCCAAGAAAAGGTCCAAACACTGCCAGGCGGTGTTCCCAAGAAGGAGGTATAGATCCCTACAGCGACATCACTAGGAATAGATGTTTAGATGATATCACGAATTATACGCAAGACTAAGTAAAACAAAAGAAAGGGCACGGCCTTGAAGCACCAAACTATTTCAGACAGTTGTGCATTGAAATGATCGTCGAATGTCTGATTGCATGTTCCTGACACGCCCTTTAACCCCATCGAATGCAAGTCCCAATACTCCTTTCCGGCCATCCAAAAGCAAGAAACAGAAGTGAAGAGAAGCAGAATTCCGACCTTTCTGTCACATGCACTCATGCAAGATAGTGTACTTGCCATGAGATCCGTCTCTCCCGACAAGCTTCGCAAACAGCTAACGTGAAACCATTCTATCGTGCAAGTTAGTCTGTACTCCAAAACCCAGCCCCCATCACAACCGAAAACACCCACCCGCCACCCCATCAAATCTCCTGAAACCTTCTCGCCAACTCCTGCGGTTCATAAAACCTCGTCCCCACCCTCTCCATCTCATCCGCCACCAAGTTCCAGAAATTCCGCTCCACCTTGGCCACAGCCTGGACCAGCATCTCCGTCTTATCCGGCGTCTCCAGCTCCCCACGTACATCCGCACCAACAAACCGCTGCCGCAAATTGCCCTTGAGCTCCACGGCATTATTGTAGTCTTTAATCCGCTTCTTGCCCGCTTTGTTGTTAGACGTGTTGGTCATATTGTCCGAGGAGGCAGTCAGATGCGGATGGCGCAGGTGCATGTAATCTTTAGCATCGAAGCCGATTTCAGCCAAGGGTAGGGGAAGCGCTTGGACGCTGCGGACGTAGTGGCTGTATACTGTTGTGGGGGTGAAAGTTGCGGGTTCGTTTTTCGCAGTGCGTTGGACGTTTAGGTGGGCGGCGATTTCGCTCCATTGCAGGTTTTGGTCCCGTCGAAGTGTCTTGATGAGGCTGTTTTCTGCTTCTTCGGCTGCGGTGATGGGGAGGGTGGGGTTGGGGTTTGAGCGAGGGGGGACGCGCGTAGTGATGTTGGAGGGGATTTCGCTCTTCAGAGCGCGGGCGCGGGCCAGTCCGTCCATGCTTTTGGTGGGTTGGTCGAGGGTGGACTTGGGGTATTCCGGCTCGAAGAGAGGAGAGAGGCTTCTGTTGCTGGCTGGACTTGGTGTGCCAGGTGTAGAGATGGTGTCGGAGAGGTCGCTGTCTTCGTCTGCGATTGTGTGTTAGGTCCCTCTTTCTATACAACGCTAGTGGAAACTCACCTTCGTTTGCAGAAACGGGACTCAGGTGAGAGAGCTGAAAACTATGGTTGACCGCCTCTCCGACAGGTCTCTTCCCAGTTGCGGCTCCATTGGTCTTTTCCTCGCCAGCAAGAGCCTTTGACAAGCTGTCCTTGCGTACGTGGCCCATTTTACTGGAAAATCGATCATCTCCGTCGGTTTCGTAGAAGAAGACATCGTGGTCATTGTCTGCAACAGGGCGGGTGGATGTGGATATGTACGCTCTACTACTACTACTACTACTACTACTACTACTACCCGCAATCCCTCCGGATACTTCAGAGGGGCGCATACCAGAGTCAGAGCCAGAGTCTTCATCACTGCAAGCGAATCAGCTGGATCCTCGAAATACTTTCTCACAACTGGTGGAATATGAATAAGGCGGCAAAAAAATCAAGAGGGCAGTTGATACTCTTCAATTACGCGTCGACCATATACCAAGCTGCCGGATGTTCATCACAGCGGCCGTAAACGCGCGACAAAAATGCCCCATAACGCCGACTGAGAACCGACTTACCCGCTACTCAATTCAACAAGATTCATATCGTGATCCATGTCTGCAGGCTAGACGCAGCTCGTAAAACACGATTTACCCTCTATTGTACAGATCCGACAATCGCGATTGGAAACCGTGGCAGTGGTGAAGTAGTGGAAAGAGAAAAAAGCTAGAAGTTGACAATGTGTAGCGCTACGGCTCGAATTCATCGAATTAGGAAATGGAAAACGGAAGAACGCTCGAGCCCACTTGAGTGTCAAATGAGTGACAGGGGTCATGCGCGGGCTTGGGAGTGAATGGTATAACAGGGTATGAGTGAATTGGCGGACTTGAGTTGGCTAACCCCGCTTTGGTGCTGCTTCCTTTATACGTTTCACGCAATCCATAGCAATTCCTGAGAACTTGAACAAATTCTGTAATATTAAGTGAAATACAAAACGGTGTTACAATCAGACATTGTACGTAGAGTTGGACTACTCACAACACATAAACAACCCATAAAACAACTTGACCACGCCAACATCAGAGAGCTATTTTAGCAGCAATGTGTTACAACAAGCACAGTGCTACCTCTCTCTCTCTCTCTCTCTAAACCCATCCAACACACGCCTCTCTCCATCTAACTCCCACTAATTCTCAAGCTGCCACCACCAAGTCCCACTCAAACTAGGCAAAATAACACACTCCGTAACTGTCGCAGCGTCGCGGCCAACCGCCAGACCAACCTCAATACGAAGCTGATCCTGGATCGCCCCCGTATTCGAGTTACCCGCGTAACGCGTCAGGATAACAGTGTTACCATAGAGCTGCGATCGGTGCGTGATGGCGACGCCGACATGGCGGTTCAGCTCCGCTGTTTGCGCATCGATGCAAACGTTCACGTTGTTGTTTGGGTCCCAGTATGTGCTTGTCTCCTCGCGGATTACCCACGACCAGTTGGTTTGGTGCCGCACGTCGACTGTGCGTGGTCGGATGCCGGCGGCTATGCAATTGCCCTGGCGCCGCAGTAGCGCTACGGAGGCGTCCGAGGCGGAGGTGTCCAGAGGGGGGATTTGGATGATGTGAGCGCGAGACCATGAGGCAGAGGCTGAGGAGTTGGTTGAAGTACTTCATCGTTGCGGTTTTTGTCACGTTTATTTCTGGGGTTATCAGTGTCGTTCTAAGTGATATTCCAACTGATGTGTTTACCTGGATCGGTAATCTTTTGTTGAAGGGCTAATGGTAACTGCGATCTCGGAGAAAAAGGCGTAGCGTGTGGTGTAGAGTGAGCTTAGGATGCGGATGTAGTGGATGTATGATTGACGAGATGAGTGATGAAGGAAGTAAGTACATGGACCATTGACTGGATTATATATTGTTTTCCTCCACCTACCTTACTATGTTCCAAGTCAGTATCGCAACCCAACGGGCTGCGAGAAGAATGGTGTCATGTGAGATTCGGTTGTAGCTTACTTTCTGCTCTATAATCAATTGATCTGGAACTTTAAAAAAGGCAACGATGAAAGTCTGGATAAATATGACAAGAAATTCTCGTGATCGCGCTGACATGGTGGTTGAAGAATAGGGCAGTATTGCGAAAGGTAGATCAGGACGGTGCTGTCAAGAATGGACATGGTCGTCATCGCGCTGACATGGTCGCTGTAAAACAGTCTAGTATTGCGAAACGTAGATTAGGAAAACGGGCCGGGCTGAAAGTCCGAAGTGGCGAGGAGCCGAGCGGAGGATCAGTAACGAAGTAGTAGTGTACGGGTTAGAGCTGGATAGAATTGCGGCCGCACTTGGTCAGCTAAAATGCCTAATGTACGGATAAAAGCAATCGTTCCTCTGTGTCTATCCTTACCGACCGCATTCCCCACAAGCATCACATTATTATTGTTGACTCCCTCATTATGGCATGAAAGCCACCAGCAGCTCCTCGCTTTAGAGCATTCTTGATGTTGCCCGTGGGGTCGAAGGGTACGAGTGGTTTCCGCATTGATCGATCGAGTCCCTATATTTACAAAAGTAAAGCTGCCACAATCATGCCGCTCAATAACAACGCAACCCTGTCACAAAGTTGTAGACGCAGACGTGTTCAATACTTCGCCAGCTTGTCATTCATCTATGTCTCTTTTCCCATCCTGGGATTTCGAAAGCTGATCTCTATGCGGTCCAACGCTTCATAGTCACATTTGACTCTGCAAACGTCGAGCCAATCTCACCCCACTTGATCTGGCTGAAAGTGACAGTAGGCGCCTTCTCCTTCTTTATGATCTCATCTGGGAATCCCTCCGTAGCATTGCAAGGGCCAGACTCTCCGCTGTCGAGCCATTGCATGCCACCGCTCTCGTCCCACCAGATGCTCATTGCCAGGACCATACCGCGGGCCATGGCATCGCCCATGCCCTTGTGGCCGCCGAGCTTGGTGTACATCTCGGCGCCTGGCTGAGCAGAGCAGAACTCCTGGTCCATGGTGAGGTTTTGCATGGCGTTCTCGATTACCACACCGTTCTGGACGTACTTGCGGACGATGGCTTGTAGCACACCATCTTCAGCCGGGAACTGAGTGATGACGGTGAAAGGCTTAGTGGTGTCTACCTTGAGGCCAAGCCCGTAATAGTTGGGTGAGTTTCGGTGCTTATAGGGGTTGTCGCCGCAACCGTTCTTGTCACAAAGACCGGACTTGCCGCACTCGTCGCCAGTGCAGCCGAAGATCCCATCTGTGCTGCAGGTGTGGGGTGCGATCTGGTTTGCGCGGCTGTTGGCCTCCCAAATGTCCATTTCGTTGCAGCAGACACCCTTTCCCTCGACATTACCCTGTAGAAAGTCAGTCAATGTGCAAAGCAAACAAAGTCATCATACTTACTTCACCGTTGAACCATGGGGTGACGAAACACTGTGCATCGCAATATCCAGTGCCATAGGTGGCACCTCCGGGGTTGAGTTCCGAGCGTCCACCGTCAGCTTCCATTTCGCTAAGGTATAAGGCTCCGTTCATGCCGCATGGCAGCCTGGATATATCGACGTCGAAGGCCAGTTCGTTGCCGGTTAACTGCAACATCTCGTAGTTCTTCTCGTCTTCCGCTAGAACGTATAGTCGCGGGCTGGCAACGCCGCCACTCGGGTTGTACAAGTCCAAGCGAACTTCTCCGCCATTGGTGAAAACCCCCATCGTTGTGTAGTCTTCGATACCTTCCATGATGCAGTTCTCGGCGCAGGATTCCTTGTCAGGACATGCCGTTGGATCAGGACCGCTACCCCAGTTTCCGCAACCCAATGTAGAGTTCTTTTGGTGGATGTTGTGGGCCGCAGAGTCGGTCACAAGTGCTGTATTCTGCGCCTTGCATCCACCTGCCTTGGTGCATTTCCAGGTTGTGAGCTTTGGGTGTACTTCGGGCGTGTTTCCTGGTGTTTGGGCAGCAGCAAGACCCAAAAGGGTTGCTGCGAAGAGCGAGTAAGGTGCCATGTTGGACCGTGTCAGTAATAGTCGATTATGACCGAAGGGATGCTCGTGATAAACACTGCGGGTGAGAAAGGGCACAGTACTTATACCTTTTACCCAAGAGAGATCGAAGTCGACCTCGCTTCCCGGAATAGATGAGTTGCTGCATATCTCAATATGTGATGTGACAGGATACAAGAGCCGCACTATGTGACAGCCTCAAGTTCATGGTGAATACCGCCGAAGGATGAGGCAGCTGTTGTGTTCATTGGCTGAGGGCACTACCTCGGCCTCATCCTCACGGTCCCCGTTGTTTCGGACCCTCGTCGTAAGATCGTGGACGCGCGAAGCGGGCCGGAAGAACGCGCATGGAACATTCTTCAATCTATCTGAGAGATTGCCATTTGTTCGCATAGATTGAATTTGATTGCGGGGCTCCGCATCAAAACACCCCTGCAGGACGTTTACCCGGGTTTCGTTCATAGACGTGCCCTTTGATCTGAGAAGGGATCCCTGGGAGCACAGAAGCTGCTCTGGTTACTGCTTATATATCATAAGCTTATGTCGTCTTACTTTACAA
Organism: Stemphylium beticola; assembly: GCA_029100535.1. Classification (NCBI taxonomy): domain Eukaryota; kingdom Fungi; phylum Ascomycota; class Dothideomycetes; order Pleosporales; family Pleosporaceae; genus Stemphylium; species Stemphylium beticola. Next base: position 98,952 of record JARBXR010000061.1, on the reverse strand, counting down.
TATAACCTCAATGAAGGTGCAAAGGCAAGGTGCGTGTATTTGGAGCGATTGAGAAGCGGGATAGGTACAGGCACCGGCAAAACACCATTACCATGTGCTGAATTCGTTCTTGGCTGACTAGACCACATTCCAAGGTTTTCCGCGGTTTGTGAGGTCTATCAACAAGCCATAAGCTTCGCTCCTCGGACGTCTCACCAAATCCACAGAGGAGGCGGTTCCAGCATGGTTAGTATCCGCGGCGCATTCATGTTCTGATCCGGAGTCCATAGCTGCAACCAGTAGGTGCTTTGTGTATCGCCTCCAGCAGCCTGTGGTTATGGTGAATCGAGGTCGCATACATTAAGGCAAATGTAGCACGCAAGGAAAAACAAACACCGCTTTTCCATAATTTAGCCGATCTGTTAAATCCGGCACATCTTCTCCACTGATTCTGACGCTTTTTTCTCTCTCTCCATTTTGTGTCCTTGAGCGTATGCATTGTCTCGTCGAGAAAAGAAATGTCCATGACCATGTCAAAGAGCATTCGCAGACCCTCATGAACCACTAGGGGATCGGTTCGTGTCGAAGTTTGCAGAGGAACTGTCTGAATGTCAGACTTCTTAACCAAACTGGCATAGGCGCTGTGCTGCTAGATTGAGCTTGATCTCGATCTTATCGAGATATCATCAGCTGATGCGTTCCAGAAAAGTGTGTCGTAATTATTATCCTCGATGTCGCGAATCAAAGATTGATCGCCCGCGGGGTCAAAAGAAAATATACTGTCCATAGTCCATGACGGGACGACTCCAAAGTGCTTTTTTCGTGACCCAGGTTGGAGGCAGGTATATTCCTACTAAGAAAGTAGACCTGAAGATGGGTTCGGGAAAGACGATTTCCGGGGCGTGGCGTACGTGCGATTATGCGTCCTCAGCCATTCATCCTGTCGAGGCCAAAGTCTTCTGACATTGGATGGCACACAAGCAAAGGAAACATACTGGCGCGCCTCTTCACCGCGGAGAAGGTGCTGTGCAGGGTTTGAGAGGACCATGACACTTGCCATGCAAGATTTGTTGATTCGTGGCTTGCAAAGTCGCTCAGTTTCAAGCATGCCATGTGCTGAGTGGGGTCACGAGTCGCTACACTTAGGGCGTCGCGCTTTTAGGCAAAACAACTCTCATCGCCTCGCCCTCTATAGTCGTTGGCCGGCTTCGTCCTGACTATGATGCGGAAGCGGGGATGTGCCCGACAAGATGACTACCACGGCAGAAGAAAAAATGCGCGTAGCAGCGCAATAGTGGAACTAGATGCAACCTTTGAAGCGGGCCACGGGAAGTCGGGTAGCACGTGTTCGCTATCCTGTTCTGTCCGGCATAGATATCTACGCGTAATTTAGTGTTAGCGTCAGGCTGTCGATGCTCTTTTTGGAGTTGTCTCCGCCACGAGAAATCCAGAGATGTGGATCTGCTAGATATGGTGAAACTGCGAAGAATAGGGTGTGGCCGCAGTAGAGCCGACGGAGCTGAGCAGGTTTGCGTTCGCGCGACGCCCGTTCCGGGCGAGCTTGGCAGTCGGCCCCCCTAAAACCTGCTAGCAGCATCCACAATCCAGAACGTTGCTCATGGCTGGAGGATCGCCTTCCAGGTCCGCGGCATTGCGCCATGAGGCGTCGACGAGGGACTGGTTTCTTCTTTCTTTTTTTCACCACATGGCAAGCGAGGTTGAAGTAAGAAAAAAGTGATCGTTCCCGGGTTGCTTATGAAAAACGACTGTGAGCAATGCAGGGTGATATTTCAATTACTGGGCCGTCACTCAGTGGGCCCGGGCTCGATGACAGCCAGCTAGTGTGCAAGCGGACGTCGCGGAGCATGGATATCGTGGTATGAATGGAGAACGGGCGAGGAACGCTCAACATGTGCCCCTCGATGCCCGCATAATGCGGCAGCCCAGTCTGGATTCAACAAGTAGCGACGGATCAACGAGCAGCGGCGGACGCAAAAGTCGCCTCTGAATAGTCGACTACGGGCGGGGAAGTGGTAGCAGGTTAGACGGCGTATAGACGGCTCCTCGGAACGGTACGGGTAGCACTCTTTGTTGAAGTTTGTCCCCAACGTGCACGCCTCGAAAGGGAAAACTGATTTGAAGGAGTCCACAGGACGGGCGAGACTGTGGAATTGGACAGCTGGACGAGCATGGACGTTGAAAGGATCTCCAGCTGTCAGATCACGAAACGGCTCCTGGCACGCATAGCAGGAGCCGCGCAAGACACGGCACTTGAAGATGGTATTCGTTCGTCCAGATTGGACTCTTCACGGCTAGTGGGATCGCCTTGCCCCTTTGACGCCTCTGGCAACGATCAGCTCCATCGGGGATCCTTCCTCGCCCTCTCGGGCAGCCTCGTCGCAATGACATGGCCGCGTGCATGATTCCGAACCCAATTTCTTCTCGCTAACCGTTCCCGAGTCAAGCGTCCGCTGCACACTCCAAACGGTCGGGACCATCGCAGTGACCAAGTCTAAACGTGCTATCAGAGCACCACTTTGCTAACCTCGAATTTAGCTGCACACTATATTCGCTAATCAATTCCTTTTCTCGAGCTTGTGGAACCCTGGATGATGTAACATTTGGCTGGCCTCGTCGACTTTCCAATTGGCACGGGCAGCTTCCGATGCTCCACCAAGCACGTTGCCGATCTTCCAGTTTGGAGGGCCTCATGTCGCCCCACGAAGATCCCGGCTCCAACACCAGTCTGTCTCAAACTACCGCGACAAGGATGCTCAGAAGAAATTCGGTCTTCTTGCTAACAATATTCTAGCGTTCACACGGCAGAGAAAACGCACCCGCGTCGGGCCCAAGTGTTGAGACGTCTATGAGGCAAGATCGCCGGAGAGGGGAGAACAAATCTATCGACATACAATATGCCGCTAACTCATGCTCTATTCATGATTTCCTGAGTCGACCATTCCTTCTCCTCGCCTACATCACCATTTCCCGTCCAGCTGCCGTCTACACCATCGATCATGGAGGATCGAAGTGGGCAAGTCTTGGCCATTGCCATCACATTCTTTGTCCTAACATGGCTCACCGTTGGCCTTCGATGCTATGTGCGGTAAGACCCACTTATACACTTCGCCCTATCATGCACCTTATTGACGTAGTCTGTAGTTTGGCCATGGTGAAGGGCTTTGGTGTTGACGACTACACCATGGTCGTCACGCTATTATTCTTCACTGGATATCTCGTAGCCCAGATTGGCGGTGCAGCCCATGGAACCGGCGTCTCCCGTGAGAAGCTCACAGATGCGAGTGCTCAAACAGCCCTCCACTTCTGGTTCTTCTGCGAGATATTCTACACGCTGTCGACATGTATGCTGAAAATCTCCGTGGGCTTCTTCTTGCTACGTATCACCATTGTCCCACTACACATCTGGGTCATTCGCCTCATCATGGTCGTCTCCGGAATCGTGGGCATTGCATACACTTCTGTCGTCATCTTTCAGTGCAAACCTGTCTCGTACTGGTGGGACCTCAATCCCAACCATACCGGCACCTGTCTTTCACCGACACTGGTCATGAACTTTACTTTTGTAGTTTCCGGACTAAATGCCTTCGCCGATTGGGTATTCGCTATCCTCCCGGTCCTCATCGTCCAGGGCTTGCACATGAAGAAGCGCATGAAGTTTGTTGTCGCCGGCGTCATTGCTCTGGCAGCAATGTAAGTAGCACCCGTCTTCCCCTGGAAGCTATTCTAATTTTGATCAACAGTGGCTCTACAGCGACCATCATCCGCCTTCCGTACACGACCTCACTCAAGGGATACAAGGGCGACTTCCTCTACCGCACCACCGATTTTGCTATTTGGAGTACGGTAGAAGTAGGTCTTGGCGTGACAGCCGGATCTATCGCTACGCTTCGACCCCTCCTGAAACAAGCCTTCGAGATCACTCGCTCAGCATCGGCCATGCCTTGGAGTAGACCTTCGCTCAAATCCGGCCAACAACTCTCTGGCCAACAGCTCAGCACACTCAAGCCATCCATCCAAAAGTCCGTTACCATCACAACATCTCGGGCTCGACGAGAAAGCGCAGAATCTGATGAGGAGAGGTTCCTAGGCACGAGCATGCCTTCTGAAGCATGGCAGCAACAACAAGGACTTCCAGGCTACGTCACGTCTACCGTTCTAGACGAGCGTGCAGCGCGAACAACAGAAATCAGCCGGAAGCAAAACGGCGAGTCAGCGCGGAGAGGAAGCCCTGGTGGTGCCAGCCAGTCGACCATCGACAGCAAAGAGTCAGGAAAAGCACCAAGAATACATGTACACGAGCGCTTTTAGTTGGAGGCCTTATAATCTAGCTCCCGGGCTTATCGTCTAATTATTCCATTCCAAGTCGCCCTAGAACTAGCGTGAGGCTCTGCCACCCTACTCTCGTTTTCTTCCCATCTTCGCCACAGTTACCAAAAGTGGCTGACTACCAACATTCGCATTGCCCGGTGGCTCATTGTGCCTCACTATTGCCACTTTGGCCAGAAAGCTCGCGCTGGCCGCGATTCAGGCTCGGACAAGTCCAGGATTTTTCGCCTACAAGACTTTCGCATGCCGGTCGCCGCTTGCGAGTCGCTTCATTCACTGACACGCTGTTCTGGACAAGGTCCCGTGTGTTGGAGGGTTGCGACTGGGGACTAGCGCCTTCAGGCTCTGGGGTCTGATTGACTCCGGGGCAATCATCCGATGTCAATACTCGCACCGCAACACCTTTCTTTCGACAGCGCTGCATCCCTACTTTCGCCTATTACGGTACGTATTCAGCTCTACCATGAGTCATCCGAACAAACTCGCAAGCTCGACCGCTACCTTTTCGACATCCACGCGCCTAAAGCCCTCAACGCCTGCGCACGACTCTGTTTGAATTTGTTGAGGGCTTGGATAGACGTGGTGGCATGATTACGCGAGTCGTAAACCAGCGGTCTGGGCTGGACATGACATGTTGCGCAGTGGAGGAGACGCTTCAAGGTTACAAAAGCGCAGGTGGCGGGAGAGAAAGGACGAAGGAAGCATCAGAAGTGTGGAAAGGATTAGCACTGGGGTTTCAAGGGCAGGAGCCACGCATACATGGTCCACAGAGCGGTAACACGCAGATTGGATAGCGTTACAGGAAGGTGGATCACGCAATCACGTCGTCACGCACATTCCTTTCAAGGTCAAACATACACATATAATAACTGTACGATAATCACATTCGCTTCAAACCAAACATTACAGGGCTCGCACCTTCTACGTTATTCAAATCCGACTACATACCAACCTCTTTAACCACTTCATCATCACCACCATGTCTTCCCTCCAACGTCTCAAGCAACGCCTCCAACCTCACTCTATAGCTCTGTTCCATAGCCGCGAGTTGCTCAGCAGCTAGTATCAGCACCGTAGTAGCGCGAATCGTTTCTCCCACCTCATCTACCGATGCGACAGCATGTGTAACCAGCTGCTGCGCCACACGTTCGAGATGCTCCCAGCAATTGTGAATCTTGTCGCACTGGCCCGCGACTTGCTTGAAGAAGTGCTGGGCTTTTGTGAGAGCCATTGTGGGGCTTGAAGTCATGCTTTGGGGGATTGTGGGCTGGATTCGTGTGAGGTGTTGGGTTGTTTCAACGTGTCGCTGCGATCGATGTTGCGAGCTGAGAGTAGGGGTATGGGTGATGGCGAAAGAGATTTTTTTATACTTTTACAAGAGCCGCATGTATGTATTTATCATGGCAAACGAAACGGCGTGTGTGAATGGGGTTTGGTTGTGGAAACTTCAGGTTAGGCGTATGCGTCTCATCAGCAAGTGACTTTTCTTGCATTTCTGATGAAAGGCAGAGATCGTGATGCGAACATGATGTTGTTGTATTATGGGAGCTACGAACGTGGGAGATAATCGAGCCGAACAAGGACGCTAGTCCCAAAGAGGACGTGCTAATAAGCGCTCCCTCGAACAATTTCCTACTCACGTAGATGAAGATCGTTTTCTTCCTACATATGTCGATGATCCCAGTCCTCGCCCGACCCTTGGACGGTTTGAGTCAGTCCCGAGGCAGCATTCCAAGCTGGAAACTCATCAGTTGACCTCTTGAAAGTCTCTGCATCGACCATTGGTAGGTATGTTACGCCGTGCGAGTTTTCCATCTCCCTGAATACAAAGTAATGCTATAGTGAGCATTGAAATGGGAACGCGTACAGATGATATTGCACATTCAGGCCCCATCTCAAGCATTTATCATGCTCCCTTGTGGTACTCACAGTGAGCCACTTCTACCTATAAACATTTCCTCGCTAGCGCCACTTTCTTCCACTAACCCCAACAACAATAAAGTAACCCTTTTCCAACATCTCGCTACCCAAGATTACATTCCAGCCACGATGAAATGCGTCGACAAAAATAGAAAGTCCCTTACTCTGTACACAAAACCAGATCACGCAATTTCGTAAATATTAATCTTACTGAGCTGCTGCCACGCAATCTGTTCTGATTTCGCGCAAGCCACATGACTACCTCTCGCTAAGACGCTGGCTTGAATATTGATCGCGAAGGAATTTTTTTGATAACTTTGTGACTTGTATTCCTTCGAATGTCGGCCGAGGAGTCTAGCCTGAAAAGAGAGGCAGGTAGTTGAGAAATCAATGTATGTGTACATATCTAACCACCAAATTCACATGACCAAATATCTGTACCCGATCTTCCGCTAATCGCATCCCAGTCCGAAGTTGTATGAGCACTTCCGCATATGTTACAGAGAGCACCAATGGAAAATAAGAAAATGAGACAGCCAAACCGGCCAAAAAAAAACGCTATGATTACCAAAGAATATCCGAAAAAGCCGTCCTAAGCACCTCGGTCCTCGTCTTCTGCATCTCAGGCGCAATGCCAACCAAATCGAGAATCTCGAGACATTTCCTCGCATCGTCCTTAGCATGTTTCAGCAGCGGGTCAGCAGCAGGCGACTGACCGGATTGGCTCGGAGAAAGCGGTTGAGCTTGTTGACCCAGGATACGCGTCATGAGAAGCTTCAAAGCATGCATTAGCGAAACCGTTGTGAAAACAAGGAAAGAAGGAGGGCGAGGGGGGGGGGATGTAAAGACGACTACTTACAGCTTCTTCAAAAGCGCGATGTTGGAAAACCCACCACACACTAGCGTCGATGCGGAGATAGTCCCAGAAATGGAAAAACGACTGCAGTGCCATCCTAGCTGCGTCGAGGGCGCCTTTGACGTCGCAGGGGACACCCTCGGCGGGGTTCTCGTCGGCTTGGAGGGCCATGACGCAGTGCCAGAAGTTACTTCGGAAGAAGAGGTTTTGCCTCAGACCACGGGGGTTTTCTTCGGCCATGGTACGTATTGTAGCGTCGTCCGAGGCTGTAAGCTCGACTGGGAAACTGCGGTGTAGTGCAAAGTATTCGCTTACGAGCTCGGCCTTGTGGGCGGTCGATGTAGTCAGGGGTGTTGCTAGTGAGCGCGGTATGCAGACGGTGCGGGAGACTAGGTTCGCCATGTGCCACATTGAGCGGATGTATCGTCGATCTGAAAGCTCGTAGGGAGGGTAGAGGTCGAGGTTCGATGCAATGTTACTGATGCTCATGGGATTTATGACGGAGTCGGTGGCGCCATTACTTGAAGAACCATTCGGGATATAGTCGTCAAGGTCGTCGCTCAGTGACTCTGGTTGGATGTCGGAGAAGACGGTTGTTGGAGGGAGTTTGAGAAGGACAGTAAGGAAAGTGTCTTGGAAATATATCGCCTGCCATAGCTTCCGCCGTTGTTGCTTGTCGCTCCGTGAACAACGGGGCGCGATGATGTCGGGATCACGGTGCAGTCCCATGGCGTACGCTTGCCGTACTAGAACACCACCAAAAGCCCATGCATCCGAAGCATGGTTGTCGTTCATTAGAAAGTAGCCTATTAGCACCATTGCTTGCAGTGTTCTGACTGACGCCCGACTGAGGTACGATGATATTCGTAACGCTTGTTGGGCTGCTGAGATGTAAAACTCGGCAATCTGCGCCCGTTCTCGGTTATCAGTGGTATGTATGAACTGCGTACCCATGGCATAGACAACAAAATGGAGGGCTACTAGCACGGGATCTGCAGCATGCTTCTCCTCTAGAGGTAAACTCCAGAAGCGTTCATAATCGGCGTAGAAATTCCTACGGTGAACCATGGGATACACGGGGTCGACGGCATCGAAATACTTGTCGACGAGTATGTCGGCTTGATCTTTAGCTGGTAATACACCTACGACCTCGGCAAGACCGCCGCGACTGGTCCAGTAGTTGGCAAAAGGGTGCTCAGAACCTAGGCCAAAGAAGGGGGCGGGTGTGTGGTTAGAATATGGGATGTTTGACAACAAGAATGGCGAGGACCCTGACGACGATAACGACACACTCCGATATTGGGTTCTGACAGGCGTTGGCGGTACCTGGACTTGGACCTAACGAGTGGGTCAGCCGAGTGCTGGGATGGGGCTCCTAACCGCATCCATGGATGACCAAAACATGCTGCGAACGACTTCAGGGCAAAGCGAGGCCGCAAGGCGGAAGCGATATGCGGAGAGGGAACACGAGGCCTTTGTACAACAGGTACGACGGGAATAAGGAGGAAATTTTACCTGGACGGGCTTGCCATGCGGTTGCGGGTCGCTGCCAAGCTGTAGTGGAGGTTTCGCGCTCGTCTTTCTGGATCGACCCGTAGCACTCCGCCCGGCGCCAACCCTTCTCAAGTGCTTAGCAGATGCACGGCTGACACGAATGAGAGGACAAAGACGACTACTTACTTGTCGGCAGAAGATGCAATCAAATTAGCAATGTCAGAATACTTGCATGTCGATTGTCGTTTGATGCAGGCCAAGCAATGGGGTCGCGTCCGGTCACACTGCGGGTCGCCATCAGCCATTGACCTGTTCGTCCACGTCGTCGTCTCCAGATTCCCCAAGTGGCCAGCAATTGCGCCGAAAAGAGCAAGGAATACGTACCTTGGTCTTGCGCTCGACGCATTCTTCGCAGCTCAGTGTGGGTTTGTTGCGCTTCTGCTTCTTCTTGGGCGGCCCGTCGCCCTGGGTTGTGCTGGTTGACGCCTCGGGGCTCGTCGAGGGCTGCGTCATCTGCTCGTCGTCGACCTTCATTGCGCGTTACGGCCGACGATGGCCGAGGGCGGATGTATTCGCGTGCGCGCGTGGTCCGAGTGTTGTTCCGACAATGCGAAGTGACGCGAGCTGTGGTGCAAAAGGACGGAAATAACTGACAATGTGGTTGTTCCCAGGAGCCCCAGAAAGACACCTGGGCACCGTTTGCGCGGGGACACTTGTGGAGACGACGCCAGCCACCGCTTGGCGCAGCTCCATGAAGCTTCGCTGCCTGGGGGGAACAGGCCTAGTACCAATCTTCGCCATGACGTCAATATTCGAGATGCATGTCCATTTACGCTGACGAAGACGCTCAAATCAAACTACACTGGTAGTAGGGGCTAGACGAACCACTGCTTTGCATCGTCTGAAGCGTGCGTGGCCCGCGGACCCATCTCCGGCGCGGCAACATCACACCCCAGATCTCTGTGAGCGCATATTGATCGCCGACGACACTTGCTTTTCCCAACAACTGCCGGGACTTGTCGACTAGTTTCTATTTGAAGCCGTCTTGCCGTACGCCACTGACGCAAAATCAACAGCGACTCCAACTACTTGACACACAAAGCAAAAGATGTCCAAGCATGTTACTTGCAAAAACATCGTAGAACTATCAACGTATACCATAGTGATTGAGAAGGGTGGGAATCTACATAGAGGCCGTTGTTCCGAATACATGCACTACACCAAGCCACATATTTAGTGCTCTAACCTCCGAAACCCTAAAGCAAGTCCAAAGTGCCGACGTGCCGCATTCGCGTCCACAGTCTGGTAGACCACTCAAGTGTACTGCCTCATAGCGTCGCGATATCCCTTGCCGCCGCGCATATCGTCCTCGAACGCCTCAGCCACCTCCAGCACCCGCTTGACGTGCTCCATGCTGAAAACGGACTTTTCCGCAAGCGCAATCGACTGCGATGTCTTGACCGTGTTCTTGATCTGCGGATAGTGTTAGCAAGTCTAGCTCTACGTGTCCCGTCATGCGTATACGTACCTGTCGTCCATTCATGTTCCTCTTACTCAACTCGTCAAAGTCTGCCTCGGTGAACGGCTTCACCACATCCTTTGCCTTTGCCTCCTTCTCCTGCTTTTTCGCCTCCTTGCTCTCATCCTTCTGCCCCTCTTTACTCTTCTCTGCCTCCGCCTCGCGACCCATCTTCTCCACCTTGCCGATGTGGTGCTGCCAGATCTTCTTCCGTGCCTTGGCTGGGAGATTCTCGTATCGGATACCCATATGGATCCTCGACTGAAACGCCTCATCAAACGTCTCCACGCGGTTGGTCGTTAGGAACAAGATGCCCTGGTAGTACTCGGTCAAGCGCAAGAAGACTGAAACAAGCGAGTTCCGGTGGATATCGTGCGGTTGGCGGGCCTCTAGGAAGACATCCGCTTCATCCAGGAGGAGTATAGCACCCCATGAATGTGTAATGTCCATTATACGATTCAGGTCAGTCTCCAGAGTGCGGCTGTTGGTGCCTAGCTCGCCAGCGGAGACAGCATAAAGCGGGCATTTGAGGTACTCCGCAATAGACTCGCCAGTCAGAGTCTTTCCAACACCGGGCGGACCATGCAGTACAACATTGAGACCCTTGCCCTTGCCTTGGATCACATCGTCGATGGTCTTTGCCGCATTGAAGCGGTGCGACGACACTAGACCCTTAAGGTTCTGTTTGATGCGGGTAGGTAGTACGAGGCTGGAGAAAGCTTCCTCATTCCACTTGATCTCGTCGATGCCGGAGAGCGAGAATTCGAGCCAGAGTTTCTCGGAAAAGGCAAAGCCGAGGACGACCGGGGATGCGATGAGCAGTTCCTCTTCGGTAAAGACCTGACGCTTGCTCTCTGAAGCATCTTCGTCGCCCTCAATCTGCCCCTCGGGACTGTCGCCCTTTTCTTTGTCGATTACGCTCTGCGGTACCCGAATCGGGTGCTTCTTGCCCTTCTTGTCCTTCCACATGATTATGCGCATCTTATCCTTCTCCTCTTTCTCCTCTTCCTCGTCAGAGCCACAACAGCAGTCGTCTTCGTCATCATCGTCCTCTTCGTCATCATTCTGAGCCAACTCATCCTGTCGAAGATAAGAGAGCGGGTAGTTCGGATTGATGCGACGGAAGATGGCCGGATCGACCATGACACGACCATTGATAATGAAACGGATGATGCTGTTCTTGTGCTTCATGTACGCGATGCCCTTTTGTAGACGATAGCTCATGCCCTGGAGGGCTACAAACTTCATGCCTCGATCTACGAGCCTTTTCTTGACACCCTTCCAACATGTTAGCCAGTATCTAATTCTTTCTGGGTGTGGACCTTACCTCGGGATCCTTGTGGTACTTCAGCGGGTATGCGGAAAGACTGGTAATCTTCTTATGGCCCTTGAAGGCCTGGATCGAGATCTGATGATCGCCAAGACCAAAGGATTTGCCGTCGTACTCCAGATACTTGCCGTCGACATACCACGACTTGATGCCTGTCATCCAGCTCTCATACTCATAGGCAGTTTCCACCTTGAAACATCGGGGGTCGTCCTTGTTGTGATAGGTCGGTGTGAAGGCAATGGTGTTAGGCTTGAACAGCGCCCATACGAGATCGTATGTGATGGTGCCTGCCTTGAGCATAGGTTTCAACGCCTTGCGAGTCGACGTGTAGTCCTCGTCAATGTAGCTGAGCAGCAGCTTACATTGAGCAATCTGTTGTTTGAGCCGCTTCTGATCCTTTGACTTTCTCGCTTTCTTGAACTTTGGCTTCAGCGTTTTCTTGATATAGGCCTTCAACTCGCCGTAGTAATGGAATAGGGTATGAGGGTCGATCTGCGGCGTATCTTCCACCAGACTGATGCTCTTGCAGTCCTTGAAAACCTCTTGGAGCGCGCCCCGAAGAAGCTTCGACTTGATGTCCAGTTGAGTTTCTACGTACTTGCCCTCCCAGTTGAGCCTGCGGCGTACTGTGAAAACGCAGTCAAACTCATCCTTTTGGTCATTGTTGCTTTCGACAAGCTTCCAGTCACGGATCTTCATGTCGAAAACCTGATCGACGCGTTTGAACTCTAGGGCGTTCTTCTTGACTGGCCTTTCAAGTCTAGTGGATGAGATTGCGGCAACCGCAGCGGCTGCATTGACAGAAGCCTGCTTCGCTTTGAGGGTCTGGAGAAGGTCGTGGACTCTTGTCACTTGATTGTCGAGACTGTCACCGGAGACGTTAGAGTCGGGAGGCGAAGCGGGCATGGCAGTGGCTTCGTCATCGCTGGGGGATGAATCTGATGACGAGGAACTATCGATCTTCTTCGACTTCTTGCCTTTCCGCTTCGCTTTCGCCTTGGCTTTCTTCCGTTTGGTCTTTTCGTCTTCCGAGTTCGTATCGCTGTCAGAAGAAGTTGAAGCATCTGACTCATTTTCGTCGCTAGAGCTGTCCAGCTTCTTGCTCTTGCTCTTTCTTTTCTTAGTCTTCGCTCGCAGGGCTTTGCGGCGGCTCTTCTTGTCTTCTGCTCCAGACTCTGACTCGCACTCAGAAGATTCAGACGAACTCTCATCTTCGCTTGTCGATTCGTGCTGTCTAGCCTTGTTCTTCTTGATTCTTGCCCGCTCTCTTTGTCTCTTTTTCTTAGCTGCTGCTCGCTTAGTTGCTATCTTCCGTTTCTTCTTTAGCTTGGCTTTCTCATCCTCGCTACTGTCTGAATCACTGACGCTTTCGGAGCTACTGGCTTCAGATGCAGGGCTGTCATCCACTTTGCGTTTGGACTTGCGCGATTTAGGCTTGACTTTCTTGCTGGCCTTTTTAGTAGGTACCATATCGTTCGCCTGATTCTCAGTTGTTGGTGGCGCAACTGAAGTCTGCTTTTCGTCGTCTGGCGGTGAGGTCCCGACTGTTTGAGTCACCGCGCTCTCCTGCGAAGTATCCATCTTCTGTTCGCGGATTGAGAGACCATCCGGCTCACAGGCCACCGGAGTTGGAATGATGACTGGCGAAGACAAAGACGTATCTGATAGCTTCTTGCTTGCCTGAGAAGGTAAGGTGCAGATAACCGCGGAGGTGTTTGGACTGCCTTGGTCGGTCATGGGCTGCAGACCTGGTGGGGTAGATTCAGTCTCGTGAAATAGTGCTCGATTGCTTGGCGACCTTCTGAAACAGAATAGGGACGCAGTGTCCAACTGGGGATGTCACGCGGAGGGAGAAAGTGTAGAGAAGGACCTCTCCTGAACACCTTTTATCCACAAGCAGAGCCGCGCACCTGATCAATCTCACTACAGCTCAATAGCGTACCGGCACTTGGTGGCCACACAATTTCCTTTAGGCTCCAGCTCTTGTCCTGGGTCTGCTACTACCCCGCGGTGGCCAATCCTGGATCTAGCAAATGGCGAAGCATCAGCCTCGACTTACAGCAAGGCTGACTATGTTAAGAGCCAGTGTGCGCCACTAGAGCGCTTGTTACTATATCAATAAAGGTATTTTGGAAAAGAGGCCTCACATACCTGGCAAACTTCTCTAGCCAAGTCTGCTGCCTGGCTGACAACCCTTCTCTGAGGAGCAACGTTTCCGCTGTGTATTGGCCAGAGCAGGCTGAGATGCAGATAGTCAGCTTGAATGGGTGTGCTATCGCGATAATCGGTGAAAAGGTAACCAATGCAACCAGGCGGCGTTGCTCAGCCTTGTCTCACAGCGTTTTCAGCCTCGCCTGTACGCGTGGATGCAATCGCGTTCGCCGGTCCCAACAAATCCTTCAGAAGAGACTCTACACCTTCAGTGCTTGAAACGAGGAATTGAAGCGTCGAATCTCATCCATTGTGACTGTGTGCGCCGCTCTTATACTTGCAGAGCCACTGCATGGCGCTGTGGCTGTCTTCGATGGCATTCACCGGTGCTGCATAGACGCCTTGTCCTTTCGACACATGCATTCTACCAAAGTGGCTCGCCACGATCGGTTTTGTGTTGCTCCGTGTTGCTGAGGTGCATTACTCGTCGTTCGTGTGTCGCGGTCAATGGCCAGGCGGCCTCCGCTAGAGACGTCGGGAAGCTTGGGGTAAGGCGCTAGCTGCAATGACTGGGTAAAGGATGCTTTAGCGATCAGCGTACAGCATTTGCCTCACTTTCTAGGCACCCAGCACGCATGAACAGTCCCAATGATTCCGCTGTATGACGGGGAAAAGAAATGTCAGCACAAAGATTGTTCAAGTCAATATCGAGTCCAAAGAAGAAATGGTATATTTAACAACAAGGCCAGTCTTCAAACTCATAATGAAAATCGAGCTTGCGCTGGCTGGCGGCAAAACACACGCGTTGTTCAAAGCCCCCTAGATGCATACAGCACCATGCAACATGTACGAGACACAGTTCGTGCGCGTTTGTGATACGCTGACCAGACGCCAACCGCAAGTTCCCCCAAGCCCTAGTGCAGATTCTCCAAATAACGCCCCGCATTACCGAACACAAAGCCCTCGATGCAATGCACGACTTCTGCCGTCGGTGTGGTGATATTGGTGCTCATGAACTTGTCTTCTTCTTACCAAAGTGCATGTGGCCTAGTCCGCGTTCCTTCGCATCTTTCATCTCGGTCTCCGGTCTTCCACCAGGCAGATCGCCAGTCGAAGCAGCTCCAGAGACATGGTATTGAACATCTTTTGCGACGTCGATTTTGGCCCCAGGCTGATGCGAGTCGGTACCTTGGTGTGAAGCTTTCGAGTCACTGGCTGAAGTACTAGCACTTTGAAGGTGACCCGTTAGCGTAGGTTCTGAGGTTGCTGCTGCCGGCCCGCTCCCGCTAGCCTCGATGCTTGTTGTGGAGTCGTTCGGCTCTGCCAAAACTTCCTCCCCATTCGGGCCGTGAGGGCGAACGTCTTTGGTATCGCTGTCCTCGCTATCCCTGCTACCGGGGGCGTTCACGATAGTCTGATTCTTCTTGTTCTCGCTTCTCACGCTGTTCGCTCGGCTGATGTCAGATTGGGCGTTCGTCGGACTCGCTGTGCGGACACCCAAGTCTTTGCCTTCGGACGGCTCCACTCCCTGGGTGCCCCTCCAATCTGCGGGACCCGCCTGTCGGACGGGTTCGCCTTCTTTCGGTTCTGTGATTACCACACCGGGTCTGCCCTCTTCGGCCGAGAGGGCACGCCATACAACGGCTATCCGCTCAAAAGCCTGGGTGCCTTTCCGGGACGAACCTTTGATACCATCCATGGCTTCCCATGCGATTTCAAACATGCCAGATTGATCCACATTGCCGTTCTGCTCAGGGCCATTGCCCTCGAAGTAGGTATTGAACCATACGTGTGCGACTGCAGTGACCATGGTGAGATCGAATGCGGCCTTGTTACGGCGCTCGACGTCGATGTTGATATCGTTGGTGGGAAGGACAACACGCTTGGTAGGCCGGAATACGACATCGCCGGTGCCCATAGGAAGACTCTCGCGGGAAGTTTTTCGCTCGGCAGCGGCTCCGTCGACATTGCTCGGCTGATCCAGAGAAGAAGAACTTCCGTTCTTTGACCCTTCGCTGGCTTTTGACGGACCGAAGCCGTTCTTGTACATGACCTCCTGTACAGCCTGGGCCATGCCCGTAGTCTTGACTTCGCCGCGCACAATCTCGCGCTCGTCGCGCGTGAAGGTGTGGAAGTTCTTGATGAGCTTTCCGTCCTCGACGAAGCCCTCTATTTGTATCTTCACACCGTCTCTGAGACCCCAGCAGTGCACTTCCAGTATCTCCACCTGGCGCTCGACGTATATTTTGCCATGTTTCGCCCAACGGTCGACGTAGTCTATCCAACGCAATTGGCTGGGTATACTGACGCCCTTGCCCATGTTTGGCCGCATGCGGCGCTCGGTGAAGCGATCCAGAGCTTTATGGACCGGCCAGCCTTCCTCGCTGATCAAGTAGCTGCAGCTCGCTGTTCCCGATCGCCCTTTGCCGGCTTTGCAGTGCACCACGACTACCCGCCCCTTCTTTTCATGCAGCCAGTTGCGCATGCTCGCCATGATGTTCGGGATGAGGGCGAAGGGCGGCGGATGATGGTCGGGGAAAGGGTAGTGGTAGACGCGATTGTAGACTTCAGAGTCTGGGTAGCCCGTCCCTTCGGCGCGAAACTCCCAAATGGCCCAGTCGTCACCATGCTTGGAGTCGAGAAACTTTACGAGCGAATCCAGCGGATTGCGATAGGCGCGCTGCGGGTAGGTACCGCTAGGGCCTGAGGTAGCGATAATGTTGTCCGTCACGTAGCATAAATCGAGCCCAGCCTCAGGATGCCTGGCGCGAGGGCCGGCGACGAGTTGCCGCAGGAGCGACGCCTGTAGCACAGTCAGCTGGGATTCTTCCAGGCTCGTAGCCCGTATCCTATACGCACCATATCTACGGCGAGAGAGTTTTGTATGCGAAAAGTATTCGAGGTGGGCACATGGCGAGGTTCCAACCTTGGTAGACGACCGTCGCCCGTGGGTGCAAGTGGGCAGGCGCGACTGAAAGGTGGGTACGTCACCCTGTACAAGCGGCACGCTAAGCTTCTCGTGCCTGCCCAGACCTGGCCGGCCGCTCAAATACATGTCTTCACCTTCCCGCCACATTGTGCATAGCCACAATAACTTCAAAGACCTTTTTTTTCTTTTTTTTCTTTTTTCACCTTGCTCACTTCACACATTTCCTTTTTGTCGATGCTACATGTAACACTACGCTTCTAGTCACGTGGCTTGCTTCCGAGTGTTAGCCTGCGTCGCTGCCCATCCGCTGCCGTCCTACCCGGCGCAGCCTGATTAGCTTGTCGTCACCAACTTCAGGCTCAACGGGGCACTCCAGTGCAAAGAGCATGACGAGTACCGAAAGAACGCCAAGTCAATTCGGCATATCTGCAAGCGACCCATCATGGCAATGAGTCCGGCGCTGCCTACTCCGTATGTCTGGGCCAGCTGAAAGACTACGTTGCAGAGGGCACGGCTACGGCACATGTACATGACAACTGAAGATTCGTAGAGCTAAGTATACCCGAGGAGTCCATCTATCCAATCTATAATGGTCTAAACGCGACTTTCAAAATACAGCATACATGTTGGATTATTGTACACCTTCTATCGGTCATGATACGCATGGTTCCCTACCACGCTGCTCATCAACAAGTTCCCATGTCCTTCCTCTCTGCATTCTCAGCGCTCTGGTGTGCATCACCTGATGAAAACATTGTCAGCTCTCGTCCAGCAATACCGATCCTTCAAACGCACCCTAGGAAGTGTTGCTTCTAACTCGAAGATTTGATCCACTGGCGCGGGACGACTTCGTCTACGACATCGCCAGACTTGCATGAACCCAATAAGAAGCGCTAGCACTCCAATCAGAACCGAAAGGCCTGCGAATAAGGTCTGTGTCATGTCGAGAGGATCGTTTGATGTTGCGGCTGCAGATCGAGCGTGGAGTGTGGAGGTGCCTGACAACAGTGCGGAGACGTCCACCAAGGTAACAGAAGGAAGCGCCGAGAGAGGAAGCATGGCTGGATGCGAGCGATGGGCACGTCGAGACGCAAATTCCTGCTAAAACCCTCCAAGGAAAAAGTCGAGGAATGTCGTTGTACGGAGCTGCTTGGGGGACCGGGAAAGCACATCTTATACGCTGTCACCTTACTGTACGAAGCGACTTCTTCGGAACCTATGCCTTCGCAATCTTGCAGTGCGCAGAGTGCGATATTCAAATCATTGGGCACCGCGCGTGGATGTCGTTTCGACGTCTATCATCGCACTGTAGTGCGTCGGCGTCCTGTGCGGCTGCCCTTACCTAGTGCCTCTTCGCACTCGAGGTGGACAGGCTTCTTACTCGTCAGATAATCAAGACCCCCCAGTGCGCCTCACCGGCTCAGATCTCTTGACCTACACATGATGATTTGCAGCACGCACTGAGTGCGAGGGAACTGCCATTGGCTACAACTGACTAGCCGCGGGGCTGTGTAGGGCGTTCCAAAAGCCTCGCAGAAATATCCCTGGCGTGGCTTTCGCACTCAAGTGCGAAGCCATGTTGATTGGCTGCCACGTTCTTATGCTCACTGTTTTACGCGAATTGTTTGCGCTCGTCATCACCGCACTGCAGTGCGCTCAGTCTGCAACTGAGCAACGACCCGTACTAAAGTCGGTTTAGTCTCAGCCTCCCCCCTCCCTCCCCTCCTTCTCATCATGAGCACTCTTTCTTAAGTTGTATTCGACTTTGCTCAAGCGTTCTGCTATGACTTCTTCACCTTACAAGTATCTTCTTCCGACTGGCCCCCCGCTCTCGTACCCACAGCAGTCCGCGCAAGACCTTACGGAAGTTTCACCCTGCCCGAAACGGCAGCCTCGTAAGCTCGATTATCTCAAATGCAGCTTTTGTCGAAAAGCAAAGATCAAAGTCAATACACCTCTGAAAATTTCTACTGCCGTGTTGAACTAATCGTCTACAGTGCACCCCAACCAATCGAATCTGGCCCGCAAAATGCGAGCGTTGCGAAAGCAAAAACTTGCAATGTTCTGCACCAACACGAAAAGCGCAGTCTGCAGAAACTCTGCCCCAAAACCAACCTAGCCTGATGGATTGTGTTGTCCAGTCCAGTGCAATGGATTCTGGTAGTCCTAGTCAGATATCTACCGAGGAAGCGTTAGTATAAGTCCTCGATACTTTGATCGGCTACTGAATCTGATGGTAGACTCGATCTGCTAAGCTTGCGATACATCCTCAACATGGCTGTAGAAGAGCTCCGTCTCATTGGTGAAACTTACTTGGCTCTTACTAAGCACGATACTAATTACATATTTTACACGGACCGCCTCTACGAGGTCATGGAGCTCTACAATGAACTCTCCGATCTCCTTGACGAAACACTTGTCCAAATCCTTGAACAGTTGTCCTTTTCGGTTGTCAAAGAGATTGTGAGGGCTATGTCGTTATTAAGTGGCCCCAATTTCAACAGGTCGTATCGACACGCCTCGAACTATAGCCAAAGAGGACACCACGGGATAGCTAGCATACTCATCATGAAACTACTGCTTGCAAATCCCAGCAATGTTTTCACACATGCCCGATTACTTGTGGATAACTGGGAAGCATTCCTCGGGAGGTGGCAGGAAGCGTTCCGCAAGTCAAAGATAGACCAGTCCGACGCCTACCTATTATTCCAACAAGCGAATTGCGATATCACGGAAACACAATTGCTCCTACCGAGAGCTCTCCTGAGAGTACCAGCCGTTCTAGAAAGAGTTCAAAAAGATGGACGAAGAGATTGCATTGGCCGGCCTATACCTTTCATTGAGCATGATGCAGGTCTACCCTGGTCTTTCAACACTGTTACAAGTGGTGAAAGGGATATTCTAGGGCGTTCCAGAGCCCACATCCTGTGTTTCGATGGCCAGGTTCCGTTCGAAGTCGCCTCGGAGGGACTAGTACAAAAATTCAATGAAGAAGACGTATGTGGACAAAACCATTTTCTCAGCAGGTCTGATGAAGATGGTCTTTCTCCTCTTGGACTGGCTGCTATGAAGGGACATTTGGGCATCTTTCAGGAGCTCCACTGTGCTATGCCGGCTCTTCTGTCCAAGAGTTTCCTAACGGACGCGAGTCGGAATGTGAGGCGAACCTGCTTGCATTGGGCAGCAATTTGCGGACAGACAGAAACAGTGCGTTTCATCTGCTCTGAATATCATGTTGAACTCCCGTATGGCGGTGGAGATTTCATGGGGACGACTGCGATTCATCTGGCGGCGAGTCTCAACCATAAGCAAGTGATGCAATGCCTCCTTGAATGTATCGTATCAAGCACTACGGAAGGGATTGGTGTAGAGACTATCGACCTCGTCGACGACTGTGGTCGCACGGCGTTTTGGCGTGCTGCAGCAGAAGGCCACGTCGACATTCTCCGTTTATTGGAGCCGCACGTTGATATGAACCGAACAGATATCTGTAAGGATACACCGCTTTCTGTCGCTTCGTGCAAGGGCCACACAGAGGTCGTCCGGCACCTTCTTGGTCTACCAATTGGACTTCGGCCTGACGTTAACGCCACAAACATTTACGGCGAAACACCTCTCAAACAAGCCAAGTATATGAGGCATGATGATTGCGTTAAGCTCCTCCGTGAAAATGGGGCGGTCGACGATGATGAGCTGTAAACTTCATTGAACAATTTACGAGTCTCCATGAAGAGCCTACTTGAAAATCTGATATGAGCGAATAAGACAATCATCCAAAAGCTTTCAAACTACCTCACTTGTGTAAATCGTCCATTCCACAACCCATCGCAATGCAAAGGCAGTTCCAACGTGTAACATTTGCAATCTTCCAACGTGACAAGCATAGCCTAAAAAACATATATTTATAGCAGGCTGAGCGCTCTACTGAGGACGCCGACATCGGTATTTACTTATAATCATAATGGACCACATGAGCAAGGCGGATGCAATGACCATGCCAACCAAAATGATAGCGAACCGAGCCCCATTGATATGATGCTTAACCGTTTCGCTTCGCACTTGCTCTTGGTTCGTGTCGACACTGCGTGAGAACGGGCCGTGACCCGTGGCGGGAGGGGAAAAGAAACGCTTTAAGTGGTGGGCTGGCTGGCCGCGTAGGCTGATATGGATTGCTGTCGGCTCGCTGGAGAGATTTTCGCTTGCTATGTTGTTATACGGACTGCGTAGTAAATTCACTTCTTGCGGTTGTTCGGAGTAAGATCAAGATGCGTGTCTGCCTTGCCACGTGTATTCGAGTGAAGGGCGATCAAGGTGCGGTCTTCTCTATTGCAGCATATGAAGTGAATCTTCCGTGGTTAGAGTGGAGTTAATGTATCCACCGCATCTTTGACCATGCGCAGCAGCATCACAGCTCATTCTCCAGATTGCTTCACTGCCATTGTCAGGCCAGCAGAGGTATTGCTAGAAGAGCTGCTACCGCTTCCACTCTTCCGCCTTTTGTGTTGTTTGAAAGGCTCCGATCCATGGCTGAAACGTCTATTGCTTGAAGAAGCCTGTTCAGGAAAGTACCCATAGTCGTCGTCGACTACAAACCGGACGGGCGTTCTCGCTCTGCTTTGCACGGGACTCATCCGAAGTGTTTCTGGCCCAACACTCCATCGCTGACTTGGACTGGCCCCGCCCGTCAAACTCCGCCTGTGTCTTCTCGTTGGGGCTTCAGCGGGTAGCTCAAGCCTCGAGTTGATGCCCATCCACAAGGCTTCTTCATCATCGTCCCCCGGAACCCTCCAGCCACCGACACCCTCGAAATCTCGTGTCAATTCGCTCGTACCAATGAGTGCCGTTAGCGAATGGTTCTTGTGTTTTAAGAGGCGCGATGAATGGGCGGATGGTACAGGAGTATCTTGAGATGAGGCAGTGCTTGCGATACTGGTACGTCGAGGGTACTGGCGCAAGCCAGTCGGCGAATGCCGGGAGGACGCGGCTAGGACGCGGGAGCGACGGGGCATGACATGCTTCAACGGAGATGGAGAGAGCCATGCGCCTACAATCGCGAGAGCCAGATGACAGTAGACGACTAATGCGCGGAACGATAAAAGCGTAATGGCGATTGAGGTGGTGATGACGCCGAGGATAGCGAGCGGGATCGAGATTGACAGTAAGACAAAGGGTGCGATAGCATATATCGGGTTCAACATATTCAGCTCGACGCTGGAGGAGCCCAGCCGCAACAACATAGTGGCGACTCGTGGTGTTTGACAGTTAAGAAGGACAACGTTGCGGAGGTGTTCGCATGTGAAAGTTGCGGGGAAATGCCAAGCTTGACCAGAACGCGCCGAATTCCCACCCATTGACTGGGATCAACTAAGTCCACTTTGGTGAGCTCGATCGTTACACGTCTTGACGTAGTCCAGAAATCTTCACATCTTTTCCGCGTTCGTTTGCAGCCTGGTACGAGGGTGATGGTAGTGTGTGCCCGCGTTCGTCACCACGCAGTTCTATCGTGTCTCAATTTCCGGTGAAGCGCCTCGCAGTGCTACGGGCGGGTGTGATGCCGATTCCGATAAGAACAGCACTGAGCGATGTGCCCTTGAAGATGCTCTCGTACTGCTCAATCTTCAGACGCGTGCTGTATGGCTGGCGCTTAATGCGAAGGAATGTCGCGCCCGTGACAGCGAGCCACGCACCGAAAAGGATCTCGTAACGGTACTTTTCGACCACAGATTCGGAAGCGGGGTTGGACATTGTAATTGAAAAGAAGATGTCGGAAAAAGGAATCTGAGAAAAGAAGCGATGAGGACTGAGAGCGAAACGTCGGTGTTAATATGGAGAAACTCATGACGTCGTCAGCCCACCATCACGATCTCGCCACCGCTATCACCCCAGACACGGCTCATCACTCTTACCGCTGTGCTCAGCCCACTGCAAATAAATACGCGAGCCGCGCAACGCCATGCACCCCGCTCTCGTCTGGGGAAACTAGTGTCTTCTCATAAATCGCTTGTTCACATCTTCCAATCCGGATTGGCATTGTGGACACACGGCGTAGCGAAGGACTTTCTCTGTACTCTGACAGCATTCCACAATCAAACAATAACAACGACTTCCGGCCTTGCGCATGCATCCCTGCAAATATAAAATAGTAACCGGGTTGTGCAGGAATATCGCTTCTGACCTCTAGCCTACATACACACGAAGACCTCTCCTTACCTGGCATATCCGATATGTCCGCTCACGCAACGGCAGCATCTGGTACTGAAAGTACAGCACTGTCAACTCACTAGTCCTGAGACCTACACGAATCGCAATTCGGCCATCATACTTACGATCATTATCGGTGGAGTGGTTGTCCTGCTAATCATCGCGATTGTTTTTTGACCAAGGGCATGGAAGCTAAGACTTGCTAAAAGCCTCACTCTTTGCTCTAGAAATTCAGTCTTACCTATTACAGAAAACCAACAGCCTCACAAAACATTTCTTCAGCGCCGTCTTGCATATCTAAGCAAGTGGAAAAAGTCCGCAGTCACTCCGACTCCTTCGGAGCGGTGGGAGTCTGCTCACCGCCAAAGCACGGCGGGCATCCCTACCTTACCAAAGCCAGTGGCTACAGTCGCACCACTGCGACCTGGCAGATTAACCCACCAGCAATGGTTGGAACGATATAGAAATCGCAGCCCTGGTACTGATGAGCGCTATCGCTTTGCGCGAGAGGGGTGGATGCCGACTCTTCGAGACCAGCGCTACTGGCAGCAAGTTTCTGCACAACAACAAGCAAACCGGGCCTTTTGGGAAAAGCTACGGGAGAGGTCTTGGATCTAGGTTGCGCATATTCATGTCGAATTTTATGTTATGCAGATGATCAGGTTAGTACCTTAAGACTCATCATCCCAAGTTGTCAGCTCGTTGTTCGAAATCTCTGTGAGTGCACAATGACCACAAAGGTAACCCTGTATCAGATTCCGGAACAACTGCGCAGCAGCTGTTTGTGCACAAATCCTTTACGCGTTCTTTATTCGTATACATAGCTTACGTATGGGCGGATGCATTGTGTCACAATGCTCAGGACGCAAATGCTAACACTGACATCTTTATCATCCCCTCAGACAAGGGAAATACTCAAACAGATTCTGCTTTTGTACATGTCTTCTGTTCATCACATACACCCGTCTAGTTTACATTTATCGAATCAATCACCTGTCCCCGCTGCCATTATGACAGTAATCACTCTTGCATCACCTACACGCTCAAGCGGTGGTCCGGACTTTTCCGCCGAAAAAGAATCCTTTCAGTTTAGTGGTTTCAAACCGTATGGTATGTCGCAGCAATTCGTAATGATATTCGCGTCGCTGGTTGCAGCTGCGGTGGTTCTGACTGTAGTTGTCGGAAGGATACATTGCGTTCGCCGCCGCCGTCGACAAGTGCTTAAAGAGCAACCGAAAGAAGAGTATAGGGCAACGATGTTTTAAATTGACTGAGGCATTTGTAATACACCTCTCGTGGAAGGGGATGAATTTTGGTTAAGTTAAGAGCTAGCAGTCACATTCCTGTCCTGTTTCAACCACGGATCAGGCTGCCTCCTTGGCATCTTTGCATCATCACATTTCTCATTTGCCGACAGCTTCCCGAGCATTCGATCAATAAAAGGTGGGATGATGAAAATAGAGATGAAAGATGCCAAGGACGCAACCTGATCTCGACCACGGTACTAAATCACTGTATACATACAAGCCTAGAGTCCAACCTGGCCACCTAGTTCGCTAAAATTGTACGCGATTTTTGGTTCTAGCATACAACGTTCAAATCCATGCGTGGAAAAGTATCAGACTATTGAAACTTCCTAAAACATTGTTTCTCTTGATTACAAACACCCACTGCCATACACAGAAAAAGGACAATCTCCCTCCCGAAGGGTTATTGCACCTATTGGCACGAGCAATGGCCCTGACATACACCCAAACCGGCGCCATCGTCGCAAGCTGCGCATTCGCAGTCCTCATAACCACCCTAACCGTCCTCCTCTTCACCAACACGCTAAACCGGCTCACCTTGGGCCGCCGCCGAACAAACCCTACTTGCGCCCACCTCCAAGTCCAACAACTTCGAAACAAACAAGGTCTAGACGTAGAAGCACAACGACCTTCCCTCTGCACAACCTCCCCCATCCATCTCCGGCGACTTTGAAACTTACGGCAACCTCACTATTCCGCCTGGTCGCCGCCCTGTCGCCACCGCTTTTGATATCGTGAATCGCGTACTGATGGTTACCATGTTGCCGGTGGGTACCATTGTGAATTCTGATGCGCCGAGGATAGAGACCGAGAATGTTCCACGGGTTTCTGTGACGCTTCCAAGGCAGCCGTCTATGACGCCTTCGGAGCAAGTTGGTGTAGTTATGGGTGAGGCGGAGACAGATGGTGTAATTATTCATGGAATACGATGATGGCCGTGATATGGGTATTGCACGGCAGACAGAGCGGGGGAGGCAGGAAGGACAGGCTGAAAAGCAAAGAGATAGATTTGATGAGGCACATGATTCCTGCCTTGAGGGAACTGGTAGAAATGTGCTTGGAGATGTGAACGTCGTCGGAGATTCCATGTCACGTGGCTTTGTGTCCGGAAAGGGTATGCTGGCGCATTATTATACGCGTCAAAGCTACTCAGAGTCGGCAACTAGTTTCGAAACACCACCTGCAAGACGGTTTAGTACTAGCGCAACACTTATTCCCCTCCACGGCTCTAGCGGATTTCAGGACCCTTGGGGCCGTCACTTTCCACAGGCAGAGTTCACCTAATCGCCACTTTCGTTCATGTATTTCTGACACGGACATAGTTACGGCATCTAATTCGCGTACCTGCTACATGGTCTAGACTGAAGGGCTGAGCTTCTGTTGTTGCGCGTCCGGATCACGCCCCTATCGTGCATCACGCCCCTTAGCCCTTCGCTCCCTGAACCAGTGACAATGACACTGCGTAGGGTCTTGCACATCCGGATTCCCCTCGCCTAGACCGCAATATCTATGATGCTTCAGACACCCGCGCAGGACTCGTGAGGCGAAAACCACCCGGCAGCTTCACAACCAGCTGTATGCTGATCGTAGGCCAAGAATCGAGAGACAGCATCATCGTCGCCATCAGACTCAATCCCGACCAGAGTTTTATTTTCAGAATCACACTCGATCTCTTCGTCAGTGGGTCGTGCACAAGGTATATTTGCGGCATGAGAAATCTCAGTCGTATCAGGAGGTGAAGCAACATGGGTAGTCATGGTGAGGATGCGGTTGCGCACAGCTGAAGAGCACTTCGCGCACTGCTAGATGAAGGAAGCTCCAGCGTATTAAGTGTTGACAGGCTTCCCTCAGACCAGCAAAGGCGATGTTTCGACCAAGCTGACAACGATGAAAGCTGACGCACGCATCACACACTGCATGGGCTCATCATATCTACAACGGTTTGACACAAGATCCTGTATCCAACGGATTATTGGGAAGACACATGGTTTAGGCTGGACCTCCATATTTGGTATGCGTCACGTTGCATCACAACATGAAAAGCACATGTTGGGAAGAGTGCGACGTACGAGAGCTTCCTTGCAATTTCTTTTGGATCTAGTAGAGACTCGTACTCTTGGAGCCAACCATGCCGATAACTCACTGATAATCAAAAGTCGTTTCAACTAGGAAAACGAAAGCAAATCTGACGAATGTCCCACACACGAATCAAAACGTCGTTCATATTTGCTAAAGGCAAAGTATTGCGCCGTCGATCCTATCCTGTCTTCTGCTACCAGCAGCCAGTGCCGACCGACCACATGTTCACCATGGTGAGGCGCCTTGCTTAGCAAGCGAAAGCGCCCGCTCAGCTTCCTGGACCTTCTTTTCACACTCTTCGAACTTCTTCTTCGCTTCTTCATACTTTTCTCTTGCCTTTTCCAAGTCCTTTTGAGCTGCAACATGTTGCCGGGTGGCTTGCTCTATATTGTTCGGCAAATCGAAGCTTGGGGTATCCCAAGTGTTGTTCCATGAGTCAAAGCTGCCCAAACCACCGAAGCCGCCGCGAAAGCTTGCGAGGTCAAACGGGGAAGGGGTGTCGTAGATTCGTGGGAAGCCGCGATGACGTCGAGGTTGGAAAGACGCAATGTCGTACATTGCAGTTGGCTAGGGCGAAGTGAAGTGGCGGGAAAGTGTTCTACTGATAGAAGGTAATGATAGCCAGCCGGTTGCAGGATGTAGTGTTTGAGGTCAATTGATAAGATGGAACCTTTTGTAGGGTCGGGTTGCAAGACTGACCCTGAATTTATACCACGAAAGCCAAGCCCCAGGCAAAAAAGGATCTGCACGATAATGGCCAAGACATGGTTCGTTCACAAGCGGGAGTTGAGCTGGCGTTTTGATCACGAGTGTCACTCAAACGTTTCGCATCGTGAGTCTTGGCCAACTTCGATAGACTACCGCCGAGACTGGTCGTTAGAGCTGGTATGTTGGCAGCGAGGAAGAGGCCCAACGCTCGGAAGCTTGTGGGGACGCAGACAAGCTCCTGAACACAATTCAATTTCATCAACGTTGAGGTTGCTAGCTGGCCGCTAGCAAACAACACGCTCGCGCCGACCACGACCGCAAGCAACGTAAGCTTGGACCTGCGACTGAATCCATAGGCAGTAATTGAATGCAGTCCGTTGTAGCGCTTAATCGGAACTCGAGACCCTGTGTGCATCGGTGCTGCCTCTCGCCACCAGCAATGTCATTCTGACTTGCAGCCCTTGCGAATAGGGGTCAAGCAAACCACAGGCTGGTATACACAAACGGCGTCGGAATATCCGTTGTATCGCAACGGCTGCCACCAAGCGCGTGGGGTACTGTTACTAGCAGCATCGTACACGGCTTCTAGCTCGGTCGTGCTCACCGAGACCTATAGATGTTCGCGATCCGGATCTAGACTTATTACTAGTGCCCAAGCTGAGCTGTAATCTGGGTTTCGGTCGATTTCCCCGCAATCACTAATATCAAATCAGATCTTGATATCCGCAATCACAGCATATCCGCCTCATTTCCTTAGCGTCGCTTTGCTGTAGGTCATCAACAACTATCGTAAAAGTGTCCAAGTCCCTGAGCTAATCATTGAGGCGATCTATGAACTGATCGGTTTTCCCGAAGAAGCGGTATCAATTTATGAAGCCAAATGGGTATCCACCCTATGTTTCGCTGCTTCACTTCGCGATAGCAGCTGACCACGACTAAGCTCCACGATCTTCTTCAATTTCACTGCATATCTTGCAGCAAGGCAATGCACGAAGACCTCATACGATCACAACATCTGGGCCTCCCCGTTTCCGGTACCAATGGGAGCGCGTCTGAGATCTATAATTAGCTGATCTCGCACAAACCCTATAAATGGCATCGTCCATACATTCCAAGATTGATTTGAGCAAACCTTTGCTATTAGCGTTGCGCGGATCAACACAAGCGGAGGTATACAGGGCGGTAGGCTCTAGCGGCTCGCGATAGGGACGTTCTGATTGACCACTACAAGATCTGTCTTCTAGACATGTCGCAAGGCTTCCACGGGAACTCCGATAAGATGAAAATGCAGTATGATCGTGGCTCGAAACAGCTAAACATTTTAGAGGCTAGAGCGAGTGCTCATGCTGTCACGGATGCAGCAATGAGATTGGATTGATTGAATCGATGGACCAAACCCCCATCTTAAAGCCCCGAAACACAGACATTTACTCTTTCAAAACAGCACCGAATAACCTGCGTCACCCCCATCGTGACTCACGCACCTCAGCAGGTCATATCCAGCGACTCCCGCTCAGCATCTTTCCCATTGTTCCGGTGCTTCTGTCGCTCTTGCTCCCACTGCATCCTCTTATTCTTCATGTCCTCCGTCATAATCCGCATATTGTTGCTTAGGCTATCACTCATATACACCCAATCATGGGCAGCATGTATCAGCGACCTTGAAGATGTACTGCGTGTACACTGATGTTGATACGGCGAGTTCTGTTGAGGCAGATAGTACGGCGAAGCGCTGGATCGTTGGTACAAAGACATGTTGTGCTGGAGAGAAGAAGAGGAAGAAAGAGATTTAGTAGATGCGAGGGAGATGTCCTGGACATGTAGATAAGAAATGCATGAGTTTACTTCGCTGTTACGCTACACTTCACTGAATCAATTAACACATCATCAGACACGTGGCTGGAGAATACATTGACGAACAAGTATCTTCAAACGTAATGTCTTCTCTGAAAACGAAACGATCACCTACCTGAACAACTAAATGCTTCGAACTTCATCTCCATCACACCCACCTACCCAGCCAACGCCCAAAATACACCTCACTCACCTACCTCTCCTCACCAAAAAACTCAAACATAGCCTCCTCAACCATTTTCTTCACAGCCAACACCTCCCGATCAATCCGACTCGTCAAATTGAACACCTCAGCAAAAGCTTCGAAAAGCGCAACCTCCGCTCTGTCTGCAGCAGTTCCTGCGCGACTAGCATGATGGTCTTCAACACGAGCAGCGTAAGCAGCTTCAATCCCACCACTACTACCACCGACACCGCGACTATAACCACCATTATCATCGACACCATTGTAGCCACCACGATACTGACGTCCCACCACCCGTTCGTCATCGGGGTTGTAAACGCGATTTCCATCAGCCATGGTACGGTATGGACGGCCTATGTAGCGTTTTGCGGCTTGACGGCCGTTGCTGAAACGCTCAGGACGCGGATTAACCGCACCACTGTTGTGGCTGTGGTAGTCTGCCATAATGTCGCAGGGTGAGCGGTGATACGAGCCGCGAACGTATCGCGGAAGGGGAGCCCTTGCGTATCTTGCGTATCCTTGGTAGCGCTGCTGGAGAGGCGACAGTGGGTGTGGATAGCGGGGATGGAACGGGACTACCGGATGCGTGGGAAGGGTTTCTGGGTAGGTGATTCTGGGGGGTGGGTAGTGATGGTATTCGTTTCTAGTTGCTGTGTGCTGGGTCACATGGTCTAAGAGAGGATAGCCGCGAGGTTCATTCTCTCTTCGGATTTCCAATTGGCTGGATGAGGGGATACAGCGAGGGAATTGGGGAAAAGGAGGGGTTGGGGTGCTTGAAGAAGTCGAGGGGATGGAGTGTGACTCTGGAATATCAGTGCCGATGTAGATTCGCACGTTGTCTTCTTCGTTTTCGTCTTCTTCTTCTTCGCCTTCTACCTCGCCGCCTTCTTGGTCCGGTTTCTGTACGCTGAGATCTGAATCCCGCAGACGTTTGAATGCTAGATAGGCTTGTATGTATTCTCTGTCGAGCTCTTGCGCATCGTCGTCGACGTCTTGATAGCTTGGTGAAATATCCTCTTCCTCGACGGAGGGGGCTGGAGGGTATGCCTCCTTGCCTTTTCCTTGTTCATTGCGCTGTCTCATTTTGGTGGTGCTGGTGTAATATTGTTTCAGGAAGATGGGTTATATGATTCCTGGTGGTGATTGATGAGATGCTGCTGGAGAAGCTTCGGTGAGCGCTACTTATGTCCCAAGGATTTTTCGATCACGAGCTCGGCTCCAAGAGACAGATGGTTTGATGCAGTGATTGTAGTGACAGCAGGTCATGATAATGCTGAGTTGTTGTTCGGTTCTGTTCGTGTCTGGATTATTCATCACGTGGCCCAAATGCGATTGCACGAACAAGTGGCCTGCAAACGTGAATATGCTGCACTTGAATCATTTCCATTGCAATCAATCCTTCCAGTTACGTAAAGATGATACCTCCATCGATTACGATCGTCTGGCCCGTCATATAATCACTGTCCTTACTGCACAAGAAGCTTACCGTGCTACTGACATCCTCAGGCACACTCGTCCTCCCCAAGGCAATCAACTCGTTTGTGTACTTCTTGATGGTATCGCCCTTCTTCGCTCCCGTCTTCTCGCCTAGCTTCTCATCAATCAAGTCCCACATAGCAGTCCCCACGATACCCGGCGCATATGCGTTGACGGTGATCTTGTGTTCGGCCATTTCCATTGCGAAAGCTTGGGTCAAGCCACGGACAGCATACTTTGATGCGCTATAGTGAGACAGAAGTGCGAAGGGCTTGAAAGCTACAATCGAGGCTGCACCAAGAAGTTTTCCGCCGGTCCCTTGCGAGATCATTTGTTTGGCTGCAGTGGAGTAGCAGTTGAACACGCCGTAAACTGGATGTGGTTAGCAAGGGACCAAGGAGAGATGTAGCTGTAAACGCACCATTGACTTCGAACATCCGCTTTAGATCTTGCTCGGTCAAGTCGAGTAGGGACTTCACCTGGGCAATACCAGCGTTTGCTACCATTGTGTTGAGTGGTCCCAGCTCAGAGACTGAAGCTTGTACTAAGCCCTGTACTTCGCTCAGGTTCGAGACATCGGCGCTGTATGCGAAAGATTTGCGGCCCAGACCCTGTATTTCCTTGACGACGTCCTCGGCTTCTGATTTGTTGGCTACAATGTCATTGATGCAGACATCGTATCCATCATTCGCTAGTCTGAGAGCAATAGCTTTGCCGCTGAAGAGGGTCAGTTGCCCAAGGACATTCTTGGTGCATTAAGGGAGCTCACATTCCACGCGCCGAGCCGGTGACAATTGCGCTTCTACTATCATTCGAAGTAACAGCATAATTGCGCGTCCATCGAGGAGTTTGAGTTGCAACGCGCGGAAGAGTGGCTAGCTTTGGTGATGCTTGCCAAAGTGTTTTTGCTGGCAGACGAAAAGACATGGTGAGGACAAAATGGAGATGAAGGGGTTTTATGATGGTGGCATCGACACGACTGTAGTCGCTGTGCAGTGGCGCAGAATATCGAACGTTTTAGAGGTCATGGACACGCCCTTTATTTACCTCACCCATCTCCGCATCCATGCTTCCGGGACGCCTACCCAGGCTACCCGGGCATGCGGAGTCTGGTAGCGCATGTATGAACCCCTCTTGTAGCGTCCTGTTCAGGATCCTGATCGGGTTTAAAGGGTCTGGGAATGACGTTCCTGGAAATACGACATGAAGGTCAGGAGACCAGCGGCACGGTTCCGCATATTCATTTGGATCTTCCGTGGTCGTCGTTTTCTCGTTCGGATGAAATCTGGGCGGCGTGGTGTTGGGTGAGAGCGAAGCTGGTGCGGGGAACTTCGGGGGTGCCAAGCAAGGCTCCGCAAGTCTTCTTCCTTTGTCGTGGAAAGCGCGCAGCATCAACAATCCACAGAAATAGGTAGCCAAGACGCCGGCTACACCATGTCGCGCCAAAGTATGGCGCCGCAGCGCAATCTTTCGCTCACTGAAGAATTGGAGAAGCTGGAGCAGTCCATCACCCTCACCCTGCAAGGTAAACAAACCATAGCCTACCCCACTAATGCGACTGACGATGGTAGAAATCGACCAGAACTTCAGTCGCGCCCATCGCATTGTCACTACAGGCATCCTCCCAATCGTCGAGCAATATGGGAAACACTCGGAAGCGGTTTGGGAGGGCTCCAAGTTCTGGAAGCAATTCTTTGAGGCTAGCGCGAACGTGTCCCTCTCTGGATACGAAGCGCCTGACCAAGACGAATCCGCCGTACAGGAAGAGACGGAGCAATCACACACCTATGAAGATGAGACAGTTGAGGATGAGAATACTATGACAGGGGCGACAACAACACCACCGCGGCCTAGATCCGCGCAAGAAGAGGAGCCCGAATCCACAATCGCTTTCGACTCACCTTCGCTCGGCCATAGCACTCCACGCGCCCCACCTTCGAACAAGAAGACGATGCAAATGGAAGGCGACATAAGCGACGACGAGGAAGAGCCACAGTTTGCTGGTATGTCTTCGCCCTATGAGGCGCTGAAGTCTGAATTCCGACCCAACCTGGGCGGTACGAAGACGCCCAAGCTGGAACCAGTCACGCCCGGCAAGGGTCAAGCACTACCCGACATGAGCGGCTTCGACTCTTCGCCCTTTATGCAGCAGACAGCCACAAAGCAGCAGTCATACACGAATCACGATCCGCTGCTGCACCGCGTCCTTGACAAGACGTACCGTGTGCAGGCCACGCCCATCATCAGCCCGCGAAAGTACAAGCCCACGGGGGCCTTTACACCCCGCACCGCCCAACGTGGCGCGCCCACCCCTCGGAGTGTAACATCGAAGCTTCCGCCATGGGGAGAAGACTCTTCTCCTCCCTCATCTCCGGCACCGCAACTGCGCGCTGATATCTTTTCGCCCATGAAGACGCCACGGACACCTGGTGTAAGCGTACAGACCCCTGCCAAGGGGAAACATCCTATGAGTATCCAGAGAACCGGCGGGACTGTGTTTGATGATAGCGACGAAGAGGAAGACGAAATCGAGATCTTTAGTCCTCCCAAGACGATCCAATTCCACATTCCACAAAGCAAGCTGATGCAAACACCTGGTAAGTTGATTGATTGACTTGCCTAACCAGAACATGCCACTAATCAATTTATAGCCCGCGAAGCAAGCAAACGTATAATGGACGACCTGCTGATGACGGCTGGAGGTGATATGACGGACACGACTGGAGGCATGGACGAGGACAGCCCGAGTGTGGTCAGAAGGCAGGTCGATCTTGATGACAGCTTCTAAGGTAAGGGGATCTGCATGGCTGTCGTATTGGTTTGTGCATTTCGCATATAGAGCATTATACCCCACAGCGAGTAGTCAATTTCAACAAGCTAGAATCAGACGCGATCGCGTGGTCCAAATATCTTGCATGTGATGCTCCACAGTGGAGGCGAGCTAGCATACAGCGGGCGCTAGCGGCTGAGACCCATGCAGCAGCTCCATCGTCATTTCACCTCAATTCCAGGCACTCGACCGAAGCGACAACAGAACACGACCGACCTCCGATTCTTTCGCTTTTCGTATCTCACAATGCCAAAATCAAAAAGACCACCGACGTCGGGTTACGCCCGAATAGCCCAAGCCGAAGAAGAAGAAGACTCCAGCAGCGACTTTGAGGGTGATCACCACCAGAGCTCCCTATCCAATGCCCAGTTTGCCCCTATACAACCACAGCGAAACTCGGACATGCGCATGAACGGCTCCGGGCAGAACTCACCAAATCACAAACGAACATCATCCGGCCGACGGCCACGGGCCAACTCAGGAGTTGACATCAAGGCCATAAACGCCCGGTTTGAGCGATGGGCCGATGAGATCGCGCAAAAGTTCAAGATCAAGAAGGGGAAAGACTCAGCAGAGGACGAGGCTCTCGAGATACACCATTCCGTCTTCCATGCACCAGATTGGGTACGGCCGGCCACGGCCGAGTCCCTGACGTTCGACTACGACGTACCCTCGGATCGCCTGACCAAGCTTGAATTCGACGATATCGTGGAAAGTGTGCGGACGGCGATTGACATGGAGATACACCCGAAGCTCATTACGCAAGGTAGCTCAGGCAGCTACTTTGCGCGAAACACAAAGGGAAAGGTCGTAGGTGTCTTCAAGCCAAAGGATGAGGAGCCGTACGCGTCGCGAAACCCGAAATGGACAAAGTGGTTTCACCGAAACTTTTTCCCCTTCTTCTTCGGCCGCCCCTGTCTCATTCCCAACCTCAGCTACATCTCCGAAGCCGCCGCATATGTTCTCGATACCCAACTGCGCACCAACCTCGTCCCCTACACCGAGGTTGTCGGCCTATCCTCGAAATCCTTCCACTACGATTTCTGGGACAGAAGGGCATACTACAGGAAGAGGAAGCCGTTTCCCGAAAAGCTTGGCAGTTTCCAAGTCTTCTTGAAAGGCTTCAAGGATGCGAACATCTTTCTGAAAGAGAACCCCTGGCCTGATCAGCACCACACGGCACATAATGCAGAGAGAGCAGCACGGAAGAAGAA
Source organism: Stemphylium beticola (assembly GCA_029100535.1). Classification (NCBI taxonomy): domain Eukaryota; kingdom Fungi; phylum Ascomycota; class Dothideomycetes; order Pleosporales; family Pleosporaceae; genus Stemphylium; species Stemphylium beticola. The sequence goes on along the minus strand of JARBXR010000061.1, from coordinate 64,574 downwards.
GCGGAGATGGGCCGAAGACTGCAGACCAACCGGGGCGCAATCAGACGGGGAGGACGATGAGGAACAAGCGGGCATGATGGATCAACACCAGGAACAGAGAGGGTTCTGGACAACTGCGCTACAACAGTCCTTTAGGGAACAGCTCGAGAAGCTAGTCATCCTGGACTACATTATGCGAAATACAGATAGAGGACTGGACAACTGGATGATACGGATCGATCAGAAGACACAGCAGGCTACGATTGTCACAGAGCCGCCCAAGCTGGACGAAGACATGGATGTTCAAGACCACCAGCCGAGTGATTACACAAGGCACTCAATGGAGGCAATGGATCCGTATGGCCGACGAGAGCCCATGACTACGACTAGCCGATCGAACACCCCGAAGCAGACCGGGCCGACGCCCACAGCCACGATTGGTGCTATCGACAATAGTTTGTCGTGGCCCTGGAAGCACCCCGATGCCGTAAGTACTCTCTTTCTTCGTTATGCAACAGTATACTAACACACTCACAGTGGCGTAGCTACCCATTTGGCTGGCTCTTCCTCCCCGTCTCCCTCATCGGCCAGCCCTTCTCCGAAGCCACGCGCCGTCACTTCCTTCCCCTCCTCACTTCGAAACAATGGTGGAGCGATACCCAATCTGCACTTCGAAAGTGCTTCTCGCAGGACGCCGATTTCAAGGAGCGCATGTATGCCAAACAAATCGCAGTCATGAAAGGGCAAGCTTGGAACGTGGTGGAAACACTCAAGACGCCTGATTTAGGGCCGCTGGAACTCACAAGAAGAGCGCGCGTGTGTGTGTGGGACGACATTGTGGAAATACCCATTGCTGTTCCATTGAGAGCGCCGTCGGCGGAGATGCGCAGGAAGCAGCAGCAGGCGCCAGGTAGACCCCCTAGGCTGGAGGAAGAGCACGAGGAAATGGATATCACAGCAGTATCCACGCCCCCGCAGAAACCACAGCAGCAACAAGACTTCCTTACGAACTCGCCGCCGCTAGAATCGGCACTTGAAAACCGCTTCAATCTTACACGCGGCTCATCATCTCTTGACGTCCGCCACACTGACCGCGACCGCGGCCCCGAATCCCCTGCTACCGTCAGCGACGTATACTGGGGCTCACGCGACATTCAGAATAAGCACGCAAATGGTGATGCTCGTCCAGCGAATCACCCCCGCCTGAGCTACGACACCCCCCGTCGCCATGTTCGCGATTCAAGGCATCACCGCCGCTTCTCCCTGACACACAGACGGGATCTGGATGATTATGGCTTCGACGACGATGGCGATTTGGGATATGCAGCGAATGAGGACATGGAGGGGAACAGGAAAAAGGTCATTGTGGAACGGCTGGAGATGGTCAAGGGGAGGAATCCCGTGTTTACTTGGTGTTGAGCGCGTTGTTTCTCTTCTTCCACTGCCATGTGTGGAAGTGTTGCCATGTGTTATGAGGAGCATGCGCGCGTTTTCTTTGCATCATGAGGCGCAGGGTTATTGTGGCATGTGGAATGGGCATCTGGCATATACGGTCGGCTTGGGTTGCATGGACGGCGTTTGTTTTGCTTTCTTTGCTGTTGTTGTGCGAACAGCCATCTCTATGTAGCAATCTCGAGAACGCAGTTGCACTGCATAGTCAACTTACCCCCCGCGTGGAACTCTTGTGCAGCTGAGGGTACTCAACGAACGGTCCTTCTTCGGTGACATCCCCGCACATGTCAAAGACCATGTGATGAGAGCATGCGGCACGAGAGTGCTTCTTCAAGTAGTTGCGCTTTGTTGAACGCGCGTCGGGAGTTGCGGGCTATGAAGGAGTGTTGTTTGCGGGCAATGGCTTTGCGACAAGACTGGTTTGCGTCTGCCTGCGCCCATGTCTGAGATGGCTACTGATACGATCGTGCCTTGTACGTTGAACCCTGTAGGAGAAGTGATGAAAACACGCTGCTTCGGTGCCTGTCAAACATGTGGCTGTGGCTTCATAATCGAGATACTTCTAGCCCTAGATTATCGTGCAACTCTGGCGTGGCGTACAATCAGATCGCGCAGGAAGCAGGCCGCCCGCAATCTCATCTCGTGCATGTCGGCTATGTCCGAAGATGTCGCTATCGCGCTGCGAACGCATGCACGGTCTCTAATCCCGGCGTTGGCGTCGTCCTGCACACACACAGCCGAAGAATCGAAGGGTCATCTGACATACCCGAACACACCTAAGCTAGCCCTTTTTCAGCCACACACCCACGATTCAACTTCTTACAGTCGACCATGAGAGGCAACAGCACAGTCACTCTTCGCCCATCGTACAAAGGAACCGCTTTCCATCTGGATACTTTATTCGTTGTTGATTGAAGCGAAACGCTGCATCAGGCCTGGGCTGACGATACCACGACGTTCCTGCCTTTACTTGTCCGGGAATCGGGCAGGTACGTACTAAGCGACTCGACTAATCGGCCATCACTAGGTTGTTGACGAAGAGAGCGCTTTGCGACACGGATTTCAATCAAGAGACCGCTTGGGCTGGGAGTCACCTGCGGGTTCGAGCGACGGGAAAACACGCGTTATCAACAACTTTTTTATCGTGTCGTGGCGAGCAAGTACTGGGGCTTGGCATCAAATGCACTGTGCCGTCCGGCATCGCGGTGCCGCGTGAAGAGCTGGGAAGGAATCATCGCGTGAAGACCACAAGGTAAAAGAAATACAGAGGGGTTCTGATCTTTGGAAAAAAGACGCCATGAATCCTGCTCTATTACTTGACCCAAGACGGGTACGAAGAACAGGTATATATCCCCGGTTCCCTCTTTCTTGCTCTTACCTCCTCCAATTTATTTCAAACTCCATTTTTCTCCTCTGCTTCTTTCAGGAAGTTTCAAGGGTTTGGATTGTTCAAGCATACGATACGATATGGAGATGTGGGTTCCGGTTGTGGAGTTGGCTGGCAGTGTGTCTTCGGATGCGTCGCCAACCTCATCACTGGCCGTTTGCGAACCAGCAAAGCTCAGGCGCGACACACTCGTATCAGCTACTGATTATTCGTCTCTTCCACATGGTTCCCTGCCAGAGCATGCGTTTCCACACAGTCACCCACAGCTAACCGCGCACGTGCCAGGCGATACTGCGACTCACCACAACAATGGAGCGCCTCTAGCCCCATCACCGCAATTTGATCCGCGAGCATTGCTCAACCCCAAGACCGCCAATACTAAACGCCCTGCTTCATCGGGGGGAGAATCTGACCGCGGACGCCCTGAACCTACCATTGCCGGCCAAGTCTCACTTGTCGAGCGCTTGCACAACGTCCAAGAACGGACTGCGTCACCTGTAAAGCGCGTCAAGACTGAAGACCCGCAGCGGCAGACGCCCAGCCGACCCAAATTTGCGGGCGGGAGTGGGCTTGATCTTCAGAACCAGAACGGCTTCGCTGCACCTTCCCGTCAGCCAGGGTCGGCCATCGATCTCACCATGAGTAAGAACAGTGCCTCGTGAGCTAAGAATCAATACTGACGAACGATAGGCGACGAAGAAGATGATGTTCAGGTCATTCGAGACAACAGCAACGACGATGTTTGTATCGGCAAGCTTAAACAGACTTATATCCAGGCGCATCTGGTTCCTTTTCCTGACCCCAAGAAGTACTCTGGCAACCATGGTGGACAAAGCAGAATCAAAGTATCGTTTCGAAGAGGTGGTGGCAACAAGGGCAACCAGATCATTATGGTGCTTGACGGTATGCAGAAAGAGTTTGGTAGGGTCGACATGAAGACAGCACAAGGTCTCACTCCATTGATCGACAGCGCCCATACCAGTGGTCTCAAGTGGATGGTGTGGACTGAGCCACGTCGCAAGCAACCAGGTGAAGGTCCGCCTGGAACCAGCGTCTCTGTTCTCATCAGCATGACCCTGCAGCTCTATTGCCCGAGGAAGATGGCCGATAACATTGGCAGATTTCTTAAGAGCAAGAATCTGATCCTGGAGAACCCCATATTTGAACTCGCGCGCCACGACTACTACAATCCGCAAACCAAAGAAGGTTTTCAGAAGGCCCATGTGGGACAACAAGACTTTCAGTTGCCTAATCAGTATGCGCCTAGTATGAATTACGTCGTTCGCAGCATGGACGAGATTCGCCAGGAGGTAGACGACGTATTCGACACTGTCGTTACCAGTTCTGAGGACGTACCCACTCGCGAGCCATCACGCCTCATCAAGACCGAGCTATACCCGCATCAAAAGCAAGCGCTTCACTTTATGGTCGATCATGAGCAGGATCACTCTACAAAGGATCTGGATCAGCGCAAGGATCCAATGTGGGCCACGAAATCCCGCGACAACGGCCGGTTATCATACGTTCATATCATTACTGGCGAAGAGAGGGAACACAAGCCGACCCCAAGCTTAGGTGGTATCTTGGCAGACGAGATGGGTCTTGGGAAGACGCTCAGCGTCCTTTCTCTGATATGCGATGATGCGTCGATCGCAGCAGCGCAAGCCTTCTGCCAGAAGAAGCCACCGCCACGATCGCTCCCCGCAATGATACAGCCCATCATGAATACCCGGGCGACCCTTCTTGTGTGCCCGCTTAGTACAATGACAAATTGGAAAGAGCAGATTAAGGACCATTTTCCGGAGGGCAACAGCGCACTGAAGTGGACGCGATATCACGGCGCCGAGCGATTCTCCATGACACCCGACAAGCTCGCAGATCACGACATTGTTCTTACCACATACCACATTATCGCCAAGGACATCATGGACAAGAAGCGGGCGCTTCCATACCTCAACTGGTTCCGCATCGTCTTGGATGAAGCCCATACGATCCGTAACCCGACTAACCAATCCAAGGCTGCCTGCAACATGATGGGTCAGCGACGATGGGCTGTCACCGGTACTCCTGTGCAGAACCGACTTGAGGATCTTGGCGCACTTTTCAATTTCATCAAATTGAGGCCTTTTGACAATGCTGCGGGCTTCAATTCGCATATCCTCCACCCCTTTAAGAATGCGGACCCCAACGTAGTCAAGCGACTACAACTGCTCGTCAGTACTGTGACTATTCGCCGTACTAAAGAGATTATCAAAGACGAGGTCCCCAAGAAGATTGACTACGTCATCAAGCTGCAGTTTTCAAAGGAAGAGCGACAGCTACATGATTGGTTCGAGAAGGATACACAGCGCAAGGTGCTTGCTGTGACGAAGGGTGACAAGATGGGTGGGCAGTCCTACGCTCGCATCTTGACCGCCATTCTCAACCTACGGCTTATCTGCGCACATGGTCGCGATTTGCTTAGTGAAGAGGCCTTAAAGACGACGGACGGCATGACATACGACCAACCCATGGAGATAGAGGAAGATGGCGGCCAAGGGCTACCTCAACTCACACGTCAACAAGCATATGAGATGCTCAATCTCCTGGAGTCTACGAGCGCAGCCGACTGTTATTACTGCCCCGGAAAGCGATCGATACTAGATGCCGATGATGACGAGGACGAAGAGGGAAATGCACAGGATAACCTCGGTTACATGACGACCTGCTATCACCTTGTTTGCCCAAGCCATCTGAAGAAGCTACGAAGCGATTGGCAAAACAACATCCTCACAGACGGTTCGGTACGCTGCCACATTTGCGATGACATTAACCGACCCGCCGCGATGGAGCTCAAGCGAGCTGACTTCCACACCTACCTCGAAGAGCAAGATCGTATTCGCAAGGATCCGAAGCTAGCAAAGAAGATTGGAAGCTACACAGGTCCGCATACAAAGACCCAGGCGCTCCTCAACGACCTGGATGAGTTCCGTCGCTGGAGCCATGAACATCCCGACGAGCGGCCCATCAAGAGGTAAGAAGATATCAAATGATGCATGGCCCGTACATCAGCTAACACAAATCTCCAGCATCGTCTTCTCCTCCTGGACCACCCACCTGGATCTAATCGAGATCGCGCTCAAAACCGCTGGCCACGCCCTCGTCCGCCTCGACGGCCGCATGACGCGCGACGCACGCGACAAATCCATGTATCTCCTCCGCACCGACCCCTCCATCCGCGTCATGCTCGTGTCCATTGGCGCCGGCGGTCTCGGTCTCAACCTCACCACTGCAAACAAGGTCTTCATGATGGAACCGCAGTTCAACCCCGCCGCGGAAGCGCAGGCGGTGGATCGTGTGCACCGACTGGGTCAGGATAGAGAGGTGGTTATTAAGCGGTTTATCATGCAGGATAGCTTTGAGGAGAAGATGCTGGTGTTGCAGGAGAAGAAGAAGGCGCTTGCAGATTTGACGATGAGTCGCGAGAGGAAGAGTAAGGAGGAGGCTACTAAGGCGAGGTTGGAGGAGTTGAGGAGTCTGTTTAGATAAGAGTGGGGATTGGGGAGTGCGTGGTGGGTACGGAAACCGGTGACGAGGGGTTCGCCGTATACTCCTTCTCGGTATTGCCTCTGGTCTTCAGAAAGAAGGCATTTTGACCTCTGGGGGCTCATGGTGTTTCTGGCCGTATGGACAGCCTACTCTATTTTCTTTGTCTCCATTATCTTAGGTGATGAACTGAAATGGGCGTTTGGTGCGTTGAGGCATGTATGTACCATCCTTTTTTCTGCCTTCTCTGCATGTTCCTTACTGTTTGGCTGGGTGGTTGCTTTGACAGAGAGAAACTAGGGCGAGTGACTGATTTTCATCCTTCTCTAAGCAAAGGAATAGTTCAGTAATGGATCAATTACATATGGCTTTTTTCTTCGTGTCACGAGGATCCATGAGATGTGATTCTAGTCACTGAGATAACTTGTAGACTGTGAAATGCTATGAAACACTCATGGCCCTGCCTTAGTTCTAGATCGACACGAAGGATCAAGAACACATAGCCCGGCCTGCGTCGTGAGCCGTACATTCCTCTTCCTCCCTTCAACCTCCAATCTCTCCTATTCACGCGCTGTCTCGGCATCCGCATCGACACAATCACTGTGGTACAAGCCAAGTAGAAGCTACATGAACCAGCACCAACAGCTTTCCCTTCGCCATCACATGCAAAGCACTCAACACCGGCCCCCCTCTCCCTCAATGCTAGTCTGAAATCCAAAGCGTATCATCTGACCCCTCCATCCCTTACCCAGCCTCCCAAGCGCCAAAACCCTCTCCTTGGAAACGCACTTCTTCACGGATATAAGACGGAAGCGGCTCCGCGGACTACCTTGGCGATCTTTGCTCAGAGCATGCTGTCGCCCTAGGAAGTGCGTCGAATGCAAGGCCAACAGTACGGAAAGTTACCACATCCCTGGGTGCTCTTGGAGTAGTAGGCGCGCAAAAGGGGGGGTTTGGACATGGTAGGTGGTTTAAATGTACGTGGATCCCATCCCGTTTGCCCGGTTGGGGGCGTATGATTCACTTTTCTGCTTCTTTTTCTTGCTTCTGATAGTGGTGCTTTGTTCACGAATGCATTCTAAGCACGCGGCTTGTTATTTGAAGACAGCCCTAAGGGCGGGGTGGGTGCGAGAATGATGAGGATGGAAGGCTGGAGTTGGGTGGGAAGCGCGGTCTTTCCACGCCGGCCCCATAATAGCGTCATCGCCTTCCTCAACCACGAACAACGCCGCAAAATCTCATTCAACAGCGCCGCTACTCCGCCTAGACATCGATTTGGCACAAGGAACAGAAAAAGGTGATGTACTCGGTTTTCCTCGATCGCGACTTGCAATTTGGCGACGTCCATCCCATGGCATTCGGCTGAGCGGCACAGCGGATACCTTACGGCTAATTTGTGGCTGTCGGCCAGCCGTTATTCCCGAGGTTGCGACAATCATTGTCATGCCGGGAGGGGGCAACACTCTACTCACATGTTCACTCTTACACCTGGACGATTTTCATCACAAGATTCAAGGTCTGTCTTTTTGGCACTGGACTAGATTTTGCAAGTCGCAATGCTGGTCTGCTTTGTATTTCATTACTCACCACTAATATGAAAGGACCTGGAGCATACTGCTCTAGCTCAAGGGAACTTTGGAAGAGAAGGAATCGAAACGTCAGTCGTCGAGGCCAAATTTTGTACACGGAATAGACTGAAAACCACCAGTCAGCGCTTAGGTGGTGTAGTAAAAGTCAGGTCGCACGTCGCCCATGTCCTCGATCTCTTCCTCAGACTTGCCCTGCACCCACTGGTCGCGCTTGCCCTCCTTCCTGAGTCGGTTCTCCCGCTTAAGAGCAACATGCATGAAGAGAGTTCCACCGAATAGGAAAAGAGCCATGTACGCAAGGACGATGCTGTGGCCGGTACGGTAATGTGGCTTCTCCTTGGGGTCGTAGATGTTGGAGGAGACGACACCATTCATGTTACCCCATCCGACGACCACACCGACCATGACACCACGCTTGAGCGAACCTTCGACGTTGTTGGAAGCCCATGTCAGCGTGTTGGAGACAGTGGGGTAGATACCCATGGCGCCGAGGAAAGTTCCAGCGTACTGAACCTGCGGGTTCGTTGTGGCGAGCAGCATGGCGAAACCGATGCAACCGATGGCGGAAATGACCAAGTTGCAAATACCGCGTAGCTTGGTCTTGTCTGCAATGTATCCGATAACGACAGTCATGGCTGCGGCGACGGCGTAGGGTGGAACGGACAGCAATTGGGCCTTGGTGCCTTCGTGGCCCATACCGAGAAGAATGGTCGGCAAGAAGAGGGAGAAGCAGTACAGCGGGCAGAGGCAGCCCATGTAGATGACAGCATATCCCCAGGTCTTCCAGTCCCGGAGAGCTGCGAAAACATGTCGGCGATCGATGCCTCCAACCTTGGCGCGTGCTTGTCCATCCAGCTTCAATCTTCGGACAGCGCGGAGCTTCTCGTCGGCGGTAAGGAAGCGGGCTGTATCGGGGAAATCGAACACCATCCACCAGCAGAAAACGCCGACGAACACGGTCATCAGACCTTCGATGATGACTACTCATGTTAGAACTTATCACTCACACGCACACGGGGAATACGGACAGATCCAGCGCCATCCTTCGTATCCGCCTGCACCGTCCATTTGAGTAATGGCTGCTGCCAAGAGGCCACCGAAAGAACCAGCAAGCGCTGCTGCAGAGAAGAAAAGCGCCGCACGCATTCCCAGCTCGTTACGCTTGTACCAGCAGCTGCCCTACTGTTAGTATTGAAGGAAGTTTTGACCGGACATTGGGACTTACGAGAGATAGTAGTTGACACCGGGGAACAAGCCAGCCTCAGCAATACCGAGGAAGAAACGGCATGCTAGCAGGCCAGCCCTGTTAGTGACAACGCCCATGAGTGTCATGATGATACCCCAGGCCAAGATAATGACGGTGAAGAAGACGCGCGGTGACCATTTCTTGATGGCAATGTTGGTAAGCGGCTCAAAACCAGCGTAGGAAATGAAGAAGATGGTCAGGGCGAGGTTGTAATCGCGGCCGCCCATCTTGAGATCCGGCTCCATCTTCGCAACACGAGCATTGCCGATATTGGTGCGGTCCAAGAATGAGAGGAGATAGAGAAGCGACAGCCATGGAATCAACCACATGTCCATCTTCCAGACGAGAGCTTTGTCCTACACGGATCAGTAAACTTCGATCGCGCGAAATAGGTATACGTACAAGTTTGGCGCGCTCCTCATCGCTTTTGCCGACGTCTGGATCTGGGTACTCTTCGAGATCGCTCGGGGAGCTGTTCTGAGAGCTGTCGACATCATTGGTGTAGATATTCTGGCCCTTCTCGTTGGCCTCGAGGGTGGTCGTCTCGGAAGTGGCTGCCATGATGCTTGTGCCTAAGATGGACTGGAGTACGAGAGTCTGAGGGAACACACTCTGGGGAGGCAGCCAAGGGCCTATATGTACTCAGGCTCGCACACGGCGTCTGTGTCGCCTCGAAACGAGATGGGTCCTTGCTAGGGTTGGCATGACTGGGTTGTCTAGTGCTCCGGAACCCCATGGGGCGGTTGGATGGGACGAGAGTGTGGATCTTGCTAGCCCGTCAATTGCTGCGTCCGAGCGTGGCGGTGGGCGCTGATACCGAAGAGGGAATGATGCGATAATCGCGACGCACCCTCTACTTGGCGCTAGCGGCTGCGGTACCACGTCGTGTCTGTGTTTGTCAAATCTATCGCACTGCTGCCAACCGACGCGCCGCCCGGACCTCACAATCATTCGGACCAACACGTTGCACGCCTACTCAACGAACCCAAACAAAGCGCACGTCCTTAGATTGGGTTTTTAGCCTCCCAGCTCCAATGCCCTCTGCTAGGACCGCGGACCGATAGCCATGCGGCCCTTTGGAAAGCAATTATTCCACCATGTCGGTCTTTTAGGCAGAGGCCCCTCGTCGTCCCGGGCCAAGAACATGGATTGGGTATTTGCTGCGTTCCAGAACGACCAGGCCTTGCGTTAGATGGTAGTCATAGGCGCTGTCGACGGGTCCATTCGACAGCCCGTAAAAGCGCCACCCAAGACCTTGGCACAACGCCCTTGAGCACAGAAGCGTGAATGAGGAGACGGCGGCTGGACGCAGTCTTTCAGCCGGCAGGGCGAAGCTTTGGCAAAGCATTCGTCTCGCAACAGGACTTGGGGCGTGCAGAACGGCGCCAGATTACACGATTTCTACGATTTGGTGTTGCATCTCCAGCGGAACGCACACCAGACGGGCGCTGCCCCGCGATCTGGGGTCGCGGAGACGCTTGGCAACGCTAACTAGTGGGCCGGACTGGACTTGGACGCCCCCGCTCCCTAGGCGTCGGTTGCTCGACTGGCTGTCGTTGAGGTCAACTCCCGCTGGCCGCTACCGGGATAAAGCTGACAAGAGGTCAGATAAGTGCGCCGGGTAAATGGAGCATTGGCCCTCTGCAATTCGACGGGGGCATCGGACGCTCATAGCGCCAACGGGACAATGGAAGCTATTCGTCCTTGCATGGTTGAGCATGAGCATCATGGATCGTCAAGATACTGGTCTGCAGCAGTTGCACGCCAGACTGTCTAACCTGGGCCACGGTACTCGCACAAGCGCCGTCTGAACACGGCATTGCATCAAGGGCTGACCCGTTCACACGTGGTCAGTCTGCGGTATCGCAAGTCAGAGCCGCGATTCGTAATCGCTCCTCCGCGTCGGACACTACCCCACGAATCCCAGCGTCACGATAGCACACACGACGTAGTGCCTAGGAATGCCAACTAGAAAATCAAGCCGAACGGCCATGTGCCGGTCGCGTGGCCGTCAAACGCTTTCTAAGCTGATCAGCAAACGTTGGCTTTGCCCCTCGCCTGCTCCACGATCCCAACGCTCCGTATCTGTTTATTAGTTGCTGCGCGGTCATCTAGATGCGCTGTTGCGGCGCGCTTGATTGCATGTCAAATGCGTCCGCCAATGGCAGGGTGCCCCAGCTCTGTCGCCTGTCGCATGTCGCAAGCCGTCAGCAGGTGGAACGTGCGCTCGCTTCCTCGCGAGGCGTTTGGAAGGGAGAGATTATCAGGGTCTCTAGAACCGACCACGCCGCAATAACCCATGATATTAATTCAGAACATGCATGTCTCAACAACCGCGGCAATGTATTGAGCACAGCGCAAGGCAGGTCCAAATGCGCGCGCTCATTTGTTTTTTTCTTCATCACGGCATGTGTCTAGATTCAGGGACTGCATGGCCACTTAGTGTTTATTTGGTTGCCTTATCGATGCGGACATCGGTTATGCGCGTCTACTCAACGTTGTTCTGCACCGTCTAAGCGCAAACGTCCAGCTTCGCTACCGAAGGATCGTGGTCGCTGACTTGCGCATCGTACTCTGGCCACGTATTGACGTGGATGTGCTCGAATTTAGACCTGCTCTTTGCCAACGACGGCGACACAAACATGTGGTCGAGCTCCTGAGCGTTCATGTCAAAGAGATACGTGTATCGTTCGAGCTTGTCAAGCTTGACAACTTCGTCAAGATCCTTGAGCCCTGAGATGTTGGTGTACTCCTCCAGTGGCTGCACGAAAGCGAATTCGTTGAAATCGCCAGCAGTCACGATACGTGCGTTTTTGTCCTGCGAAAGGATGTCCTGTTTCGTTTTGTTAGCCTCGCCCTCGTTTCTTTGTCTAGATTATTTCTCCTCAGGGGCAAAAAAGGGTATTCCTTTCGTGCGAGAGTGGCGTTCTTGGTACCACCGAGGCACGAGAAGCAAGCTGCAGCCACCCTCCGTGCCGCCTTTTCGCATACAGCCGCAAACCATCTCAAACGTACCTTTACGAAGTTTGAAGTAAGACGGGCTTGCTCAAGGCGGTCATCTAAATTCCAACATTAGCTACTGTCGCACATACATTCCATCTTGACAAGCTCACCAACACCTCCATTTACCGGCGGTCGCGCATCGCCATGCAGACTGCTGCTTCCTCCCTTGGACCCAAAGTGCACGTTGACAGTGAAGAACACATTGGCCTTCTTTGCGCCGGGCTTTCCGATGACCTCCCACTGGGCAGCCAGTGGCTTTCGGCTATTCGTCCACGCTGCGTTTTCTGGCTCAATGCGTCCGGGGTTGTACGTGAGCGTCGGGCCAGCAACCACCTCTGTCGCATCGAGAGAGCCACCTGGGTTCGACCTGTAAAGACGGAGAAGATTGGGCTTGTACAGGTAGGCATTACGGATATTACCACCTGGCTGACCGCCATCCTGGTCATCGACTGGTACAATCTCAGTGAAGGCGTAGTTAGGACCGCCGGCGCTAGCAATGGCAGCGCTGAGCGTGCTCAACGTGAGGTTCGCGGACACAACTATGCAAGATCAGTACGACAATGAAATAAGCGCCGATGGCGTAGCGGCATGTAGCGTGAGGGGTGTGGCACAAGTGGAAGGTAAGACAGCTGGTGCGAGGTCCGATACTTAGTACAGCATGCGGACCATCGCAACGAGGATGCAGTGTAGACTTTCTGGAAACTTACCTTCATCATTGGTAGGACCGTTGTCGTCCTGAACTTCCTGTACGAAGATAATATCCGGGCTGTTCATGTAGTTGACAATGTGGTTGGCCAGGTCGGGATGGTGGTCAGAGCTTGGTGCGAGGTTCTCGACGTTGTATGCGCCAAAGGTGATGCCGTCACATTTTCCGCTCGACACAAGCGTAGACGCAGGTGGAAGAGCAGGCGTCTGAGACTTGGTAACCGTGATCGCCGTCGTGGGCAGAATGCGATAGAAGCCGAAAGCATAGGTAACGACACCAGTAATCTCCTCGACCGAATCGCCCATCTTGGTATCCGTAGGATTTTTGGTTCCATCAAGAGGTGAACCGATAACAATAGCCTCTGGGTTGGCATCTCCATCCGTAATGGTTAATCCGCCGCGCTTGTTGCGACCAGAAACCTTCCAATCGCCCGCAACCCACGTATCGCCATACTGATTCGGTTTGGTAAGCGCAGTTGGCTTCTTCACCGTAACCAGCTCGCCCGTCAGACTCTCCCAAAAGTCAAGGCCAAACTTCTTGGGCTGAAGCTCCGGATTCGCAACGCTAATCTGGCTCACATTGTTCGGTACGGCGAAAACGTCACCGCCGTCCAAACTGCTGTACTGTTTGTTCGGCGGGTCTCGCGTGTCGACTCCGATGACCAAAGGCTGCACGTCAGCTCCCGAACTCAACTTCTTCTCCAGCACCGGCGCCGACAATTCAGTCAAGGGAATGTAATCCCGGTTCGACCGGTACTCGGTAACTCGCCCGCCAACGACAATGATGTCGCCGACAGTCAGGTTCGCGCCGAATGTGCTACCGAAGACGTACAGGGACTCGGATGTGCGCTCGTCGCTGTCGGGCGTCGGGGAGCGCAGCCAAAGGCCATCGGGACCTTTTGCAGTAACGATGCCAGAGACGTTGGAGACGGTTTGATCGCGGTACGGCGAGAGGAATTTAGCGCCGTTGATCTCGGCGATGGTGAGGGCCGTGGACGTAGCTACGGATGCCGAGATAGTAAGGAGACGAGTTAAAGGTGCCATGATGGCAAACTTTTGGCAACAAGTATGCGATTGAAGCAAAGGAAAAAAAAATGAGGCTTCCCTACTTGCAATCTTCAAACTACAGGACCAGCAGGGGAGGGAGGAGGGCCCGCCCATTCTATATCTCACCTCTACAATCCTTCTAACCGGAATCTCCACAAGAAAACTTCCAAGATAAAATAGTCTAGTTTGAACATATCCCAAGAACCAGGGTTTCCCATTTCAATGACGACTAAGAAATCCGACACTTACCCTGTTCCTGTCATTACCGCCGCGCTCCTCCTAACCCCTCCAGGCCTACTCATTACCTTCCCCATCCAGCATCCTGCACCTATCAAGCTCCAGTTCCCCCCAAGCCCGCCTCAAAATCGCACCACGCCTCCGCTGACTACCTTCACCTCCGTGTCTTGGCAGGATAACTATCCGTGTCTTTGCCTCCGCGTGCAGCTATCAGAACGCTCTAATTGGTCATCGCGCGTCGCGTTACGCGATCGGAGGAGAGGCGCGTCGACACCCACCCCCCTGCTGCAGCGGGCCGAGAGAGTTTTTTTGCCTGCTTTGGGAAGGTGCGCAGGGAGTTGGTGCGTGCGTTGAGATGAACAGCGGCGAGGGCCGAGGGCTGAGCAGGAGACGTGGTAGAGTGTTATCAATAGTATCGAGGGCGAGGGGCACGTGGGATGATGGCGTCGGAAGGTGGCGGTGGAGAGGGCGAGGGACGGACGGGTAAGGCGGGATTGGAATTGGGGAGAGGAATGGATGGGCCAATGGGAGGGGGGCACGTGCGTGGTGGTGCTTCTTTCATGTTGTGTTGTGGATGTGTCTCTTTTCCATTCTATGGGGTTGCATCTTCTTTCGATTTCACCACCGCGCTGTGCTGCGGAGCAGCGAACGCGACATCTAGGTGCTGTGCAACGTCGTCGCGATGCAGGGCCGTTAATCTCCCTAACCTTAGCCTTGGTCTTGGTCTTGGCTTTTACCACCTACTCCACCCCTTCTCCCTCTTTATTTTCCTGCCACTGTCTTCCCTGCTTGCCTTTTTCTCTTTTCTTCTCCCACCTTTCCTGAAGTTCAGCTCGCAACGAACGCGCATCCCGGCTTGTGCACATGCAGCGGTATTAGCGTTCCGCTCGTTGGGGCGCGCAGACCGTGGTACAAGGCGCCGCGCAGCTTGCGTTGCTGCATCAGCGGAACTAGGTTCGAGCATCAGATTGCGCGAGGAAAAAAGCTTGTTGGGGTAGGTGCGTTGCTTGTTTGTCTATGAGTAAGGCTTGTTGGGGTAGGTCGTGCATGGTATGCCGGGTCTAAGGCTGTGGTTTCTCTGGATGGGGGGATTAGCTGGGGATCTATGGTGGACTATGTGTACACGGTGCGGCTCTTCGGGGAGTAGATGTGCTTGCTTTGTTGCTAATTAAGGAATTGGTACCCGGCGTGTTGCGATGTGGTTTTTTGGTATCAGTGGCTCTTGCGGACTTTTAAGCATACATGCTAACGATCTTGAACTCGGCCGGTATGTCCGCAGCTGATAGTACTACTAGCATAGAATACGGTACCTTTGCTTTATATCATCTTTCGCTGTTTTGTTTCTCGTGATTAAATCTTTCCTTCGCACTGCCGGTTGCGTTCTCGGATGGAGGGCCGGCTGCATCTGCTGTTGGCGCACGTTAGCACCGACATGCTATTGAAGCATGCGGAAAAAAGTTGAGAACGAATTACTTGCTTCCAGCTTCTCTTGCTTCCCCATTTTCAGTCTATCGTCGTATGCACTTGCCGCCGTACCTCCTGCGTCCTCGCCCGTTTTGTCTTCTTTCATATCGTATTATCACTAGCTCTTATCCTGCTACAAACGTGCCTGCAAATGTGACTCACTCTGCAAATCAGGTGATGTGATGTAGTCAGTAACTTAGCTGGACTTCTGAGCTGTGGAATATCAATGGCGCTGTCGAATCGCTCAGCAGATGGCTCACTCAGTGGTCTCCAAAGCCTGTCACTGCCACTCTTCGGCCCCGCGGGCTCAAGTACAAATACCGTTCCTGGCACTGCGATGGGCTTGTTCCGTGTTGTTGGGGTGTTAGGTGATGCCAGTAAGAATTCCTCGACACGCATGAGTGAGGGAGCCGCACGTGGTCGAGGAGGCCATGGTATAGCGGGAGGATTGTGTCGCCAAGGCAGGTGCCCACGCTCTATCTCCTCAATATTCCTTGCCATAATTCGTAGTGAGCACATGACGTCGTCGTCCTTGACCGCAACATACGTGAGGATCTTGTTTGCCAATACCGAAACACACTCGATTTTTGAGTGATCTTTCCGGTCCCTGTCTTCCAGAAGATCCTTTGTTATTTGCCCCAGGGCTTTTCCCAGTAAGAAGGGCCAGCGCAGATCTTCCAAGTGTTTCGTGCGTCGCTTCCGCAGAATCACCATTCGATGCCTTTCTAACAAAACATCCTGTGTTTGTGGATACGTGCGAAGATATTCATCCCTCCGCCTGGTCATCTGTATTATTTCCATCTCCCAATGCAAATACTGTTGCAGTAGTTCGGGATGACCAGCCAGTCTGCATAGGCGACTAGTTATGGGCGTAAGCGGCCAATATCCGTGTATTTCAATTTTCTCTTTGCGTTCCAAATTCGCCTGGGCTCTCAAACATACTCTCGTCCACTTCTTGATCAAGCGCCCAAGCTTATGGGACTCTATTCTCTTCAAAATGGCAGCATCCATGGCGTCCCAGGAAGATTTTCGCGACGGTGCTGGTCTACACAATGGCTCTGGTAATTCAGTGTCCGCATCCTTCTTTGCAGATGTGGAGACGACATCGGTTCCTAGGTCAAAAGCTTTGGAGGGATCATTAGTTTCAGGCGCTTCATCTCTCGAAGCGTGCAATGCCAGACGAGCACTAAGCGAGGGAGGCAGGTCGGACTCGTAGAGGTCCATGTTCTTGACGTCCACGCCGCTATCGATCGGACGTAAGTTATGGTGCAGGATACGATAATCAATGAAACAATAAGTCTGCACCGGTGTGGTGGGATGAAGGCGAATACCACGGTGCTGATGATGATGGTAACAATAGCGACAATATCCGATGTCTGCATTCTTGCGTCGAGATGAGCTAGCCTGACAGTACAACTAGTGGCACGTTTACCCATGGAAGCTGAGAGTGCCGTAGCGCCTACTGCCTACCGCCAGTGAAGAAGGTGGGGTAGGACATTAGCAAAGGAAAGCGCAGTGCGATAGCTGAGACCAAGGAAGGAACTAGGGGTACTCGCGTGAAAGGCTGTTGTTAGGGCGATTTCCAGGCCGTCCTTGATGTTTATGTATAAGATCTCAGCTAGCTAGGTATTGCACATATATTCTACTAATTCCGTTCGATTCTGAGATCAGCTCGCGACGCCATACCGCCAAGGGCGCCAGTCGCAATAGCCATTATCACCAACCAGCCCATCCCTCATTCCAAAGCTAAGAACAGAGATCACTCGCGTTCTGATACAAAACACCTATTCTCGACTATATCGCGCTATCATGGGAGCCCAGAAGTCCATGTACGGAATTCTTTTAGTCCGAAAGACGAGAGTGCTCTTACAGCCTTCAGCACAAGACACTCCTCCATATCATATCCCTCCGTAGCCTCAACCGTCCAATAGTTGTAGCATTTCGAGATGAAAGCGAGATCATTAGAGATGTACCTAATTGGATGCGGAATCTCTTCGGTTACACTTGCCGCGACGATGCTTGAAAGACCAGCTTCGCCGTAAAATCTTTTCAGGCCCCTGCAAGTCTTCGGGCATGGTTCCATAACCAGAGAAGACATCCATTGGGTGAATGCCAATAAACCTGCATGCTGCTCATGGGCGGCGTCGAGAGGCACCTTCCAAGCGACCGGTTCCTGAGGGAATGGCTCGTTTGTGGTCAATGCGGGACACAGAAAGTCGGCATCTGCTCGGAGGTTAGGCACAACATGATCCCATATCCCGGCACAAACGGAATGGAAAGTGAGCCAGTCAAAGTTCAGGTCCAATGATTCAGCTCTCAGCCACCTCGCAATCCAGAGTAGCTTGGTTCGTGTCGTCCAACCAGTTTTGCGTCTTGACTCAAGCTCTCGCGAACTCGCCGCTATATGCTCGTTCATTTCAGTCGCGGGGGGCAGTTCCCAGTATTTTAGCTCCTGGGCTTCGTCGCTGCCAGTGATGTCTTCGAGTAGATTTGTTACCGACGAGTTTACCTCACATCTTCTGGGCGGTAAAAGCGGTATTGAAAATGGTTGAGAAGGATGCTGTGGTTCTCGATAAGCCGCACCTTGTCGGGAAATACCTCATTGTCGTATCTGCCATCGACATTCTTGCCGTTCCCAAGGCTCTCTGTTGGCCCGAAAGCTAGAGCGAGCTTTTTGAAAGCATCCTCTGCGTTATCCGGTGTTCCACGGAAGAGATGCTCTGTAGTCTGGCGTCGGATAACAAAATCCATGTCCGGTCAGTGTGGCATGTCCTCAAGAGTCACCAGGCCGACGTTATATATATGCGCTAGAAGTACGCAGAGTTGGCTGTTGCGCTCCATCCGTTGGCCGCGTTCGTTCAACAGCATCAAAGAAGTGTATTTGAGAACGCCACGTCGAAAGGGATTGCGTTTCAGGTAAAAATTGTCCTTAAATAGAAGGGCGGCCAGAAACTTGCATTCACCAAGATAATTATCCAATGCCCTCCATTTGAATATGTCCTTGAGAAACCAGTCTTGGAGGTATTCAGCTATGATCTGAACGTCATTACGGGTACCAGATTCAGCTTGGTTCACAAGCCAAGGCACCTGCGCATTGGCGCTTTCTCGGACCGACGCCATCAGTTTCTTCGCCGTGGTTTCCAGATTTCCGAAGGGATGGACGAAGTGAGCTCCAGTTTTCTCCAGCTCAGCTTGTTTTCTTTCCAAAATATCCGAGATATCGAGGTGGACCTGGAGACCAAAAAGAAGCCATAGAGGAGCGCGACCAGAGTATGCGAAATCTCGTATGCCTTTGGAAATGTCGTCCCCGCCGAAGTGTTGTGGAGACGCTGTCACATCATGCTTGCCAAGTTGCAATGTCTGGGCCGTGCGCATGCGAATCTTGCGACTTCCTTGGCTCATATCCACATCAAAACTAATGCCGATGTCTTTGAAGCT
Organism: Stemphylium beticola; assembly: GCA_029100535.1. Lineage (NCBI taxonomy): Eukaryota > Fungi > Ascomycota > Dothideomycetes > Pleosporales > Pleosporaceae > Stemphylium > Stemphylium beticola. The sequence goes on along the minus strand of JARBXR010000061.1, from coordinate 45,502 downwards.
TATCTCTTCAAGCTTGGTGGTCGTTCCGGTGGCATGGATGAAGTATCGACAGGTTTGGCACACATCCACAAGAGTGAATTCGGCAAGTTCCTAAAGCATTTAATTTTGCTCGCTCCAACCGGACAACAAAGATTCTTCGGCCGTCGGCGACATGACAGAATCTGGCGTCTCGTTATCTGCGAACATAGCGCTCATCCGACAGAAGAGTGGTGCTGGAAGTTTCTCGATCAGGTATTCAGGCTGTGGATATCTCTCAGGTCGAGGTGTGAGACGCTCAAAATCCGTCTCCTGCAGGCGCATTAGTTCGATGGCACAGCTAGTTACCAAGGAAGGTACAGTCGATTCGTCAAGTTCAGGATATTTCTGCCATGCTTCGGAAATAGCTTCTCGAGTCGCTTTCAACTCGGCCATTAGTCCCAGAACTGCCATGAAGAATTCGTGTTCATGCTCAATCTCTTCTTTGTCAAAAATCATAGACGGGACAGCAGGGCGGGCTTCGGATGGAGCGTAGTCACTGTCCTCGATATCTTCGACCGTGGATTCATCGACCTGGGCTGCAGCATCAGTGGGTTCAGCGGGAGCCGATATCGTTTCCTTAGCAACTACTTGCTCCTGACCCTCCTGTTCTCATCAGGTGGGAAAGATGGCTAAATGTAGTCTGCAACGCGTCGATGAAATCTTTATGTTTGGTACTTCCTGTGTCCTCCGGCCGCGCACGCTGCTCAAGCTCGTCAAAATAGCATCTCGAACGGATGACACGAGAGAATAAGCTACGTACTAGACCAGGTACATGGGTTTTCAGCTCCGAGGCTGCAATTGCTTCTGCCATGTGGACAAAGTCTGCCACACCGATCCTATATCTAGGCAGTTGTTCCGAAGTTCCGGTAGTCTTGGCCCTGGCTCCTTTGAGAACTTTGCCCTTGGGCCTCCAATTTTTAACGTCATCTTTGTTCAGTGACTGGGCCTGGTAACCGCACTGGATAGCTGTAGCTGCGAGCCATGATGTGAGATAATTGGTATCATCTTTGTACTGCTGGTAAGATAGCATGGGAGAGCTTTGCATATTTGTGCCAGCTATTCTGAATCGCAGGAGACAACGATGCTTGAGCAGTCGAAGCCTGACAGGGTGATGAGAAGTCGTTGCTCAAGGTGCAGCGAAAATCCCCCTGTTGAAAACCAAATCCTGCATAAGCTAAGCCTGAAAGAGTACTAGCGCAGATAGATATGCTCCGGGATCGTACAACACATCATGATCTAGCATCTTCAACGTACAATTAATAGCTCTAGATGATCAGAAAGCCTGGAGTACTAGAAAAATATTCATAGCCAGGTCAGATAATGATGTAATTAATTATGGTATATAAGAAGGTGTTATGCGCCGGACATCCGCCCTCCCTTACAACAAGACAAAAGCCTGCGGTTAGGGGAAAAACGGAGGGTATATGCCCAGTTCGCTGGAAAGAAGAAAATGTTAGAAATTGCTCAAAATTCGCCCAAATCCTTATCCTTTGCCCCTAAGATACGGAGCCCGAATTCTAGGCTACCGAATATTCCGTGCCTGATCCAAAACTCCTGCCAAAGTTACCCCCTCACCCTTTCATAGCGCCGTAATCAAACCATCGTATCTAAAAAGCGACGCCAACCGCTCCAGGACTGGGGGCCATCAGGCTTTGACGCCCGTTGATGCCAACATCTTTGGAGCTAATCTCCCTGCCCTTGAGGAGATCGAAGTTGGGGCTCATGGGAGGCTTGAGGTTCATCACGCTCTTTGTGCTGCGCGCACTCATGAGTCCAGCTTCAGCCGCGATTTCCTTCTCCTTTACCAACGTCAGGGGTGCAGGCACACGCCTCAGCTTCCTTGGTGGGGATGAAGTAGCGGCGGTAGAGATAGAGTGAGAAGTCGAAGTTGGCGAAGCAGAACGTGTGCTTGGGGACGATGAGAAGAGTGTGACGGTAGCCGTGGCGTTGCTGTCTTGGGATTCTTGACGGGTGTGCAGTGTGCGTGATCCTGCGGTTGATGGCCTTGAAACGGAAGTGGGAAGGGCAGGCTGGTTCTCGCACATGTAGAACGAGTTTGCGGTTTTAGGGGTCTCGGGTCGCGAGCTAGAGGTCAAGGAAGAAGTAGATCGCTTAATCCAAGCTCCCAGACGAGCGATGGGCGTTGTGGGTGTGACGGGCGGAGGTGTGATGGGATTGGAGTTTAAAGGTCCAGTGTGAGAGAGGCCCGGGGTGAGGGTAAGACCCATCGTTGTTCGCCTGGTTGGGGTACCATTCTCCGGTGTTGTGGGAAGTGGCTTGAAGTTTAGCGGAGCTGAGAATGCAGACCCAATGTCTGAGAGCGTCTCTGAGCGCACATGCATACGCATAGATGGTGCAATGTAAGGTACATGATGCGATGGGGAGGGCGGAGGGCGGTTGTGAAGAGCGGGTGATTGTGTGTTCGAGCGGTATGCGCTAGCACGACGTTCTTCGATGATGGTGTTCAATTCGCGGATAGCATCGTCTACGTCGGTCTTTGCGCGGCGTATGCTACCAGGACGAGATGGTGCAGTGCTCGCACGATTACGAGATGGCGAAGGGAGACGCGACATAACACGTGCTGGTGACAAAGTACCAGAAGTCAGAGAGCGCTGAATGGAGGGCTTCTCTAGTATCTGATCATCGGAGATGTGTGAGTTCTCGGGTAGGAAAGCCAAGGTAGGTGTTGCCATGGTTCCCATGGTAGTCCCTGACAGCCTTTTCTCTTGCGAAGCGCTGCTCTTTTGGCTTTGCATGCTGCTGTGTCTGGAGTGACTACCGACAGGTTTGCGCTGTATATGATATGAGGATGAAGATGGATTCGAGGACACGGAACTCGTGCGGGAGTCTCTCACACGAACATGTGCTTCTTCGGGTCGTGCAAGATGCGACGGTAGACTAGCCCAGCACTCCTCGTCGTCAAAGTCAGGCAGCGGAGAAAGATGGCCACAACCATCGGGAAGGTAGATGGACAATTCGAGAGGACGAAAGCTACGGCGACGACGAACAGGCATGGAAGCGTCATTAAGCATAGACGGAACGTCATAAAGATCATCAAAATGTCGAAAGTCGGTGGGGCGGCTGATACTGGGCCGAGCTCGTGAGCGACTCGGCCGTGCAAGGGTTGAGATGCTGGCGCGGGACGAAGCACGCGCGGCATACTCGCGGCTGTTGGCTACCCACTGCGAGACGTGTTGGCCCATCGACTGGCTTGTTGATGGACGCGGTTGTGTTGGCTCAGCACTAGGCTGGGGCACGGGACGCGGCTGCTCGTAGCAAATGCGCATCTCTCTCTCTTCTAATAAATACAGCAGTCAGCATGGTGTTGTTCGTATTGCAACATTTTGGAAGGGAATCCGATTTTGTTGGAGGGATGCTGAGTCGCTTTGTCTGGATTGACGAGTGCGCGAGAATTGCATGCATCTTGATAAAGACAATAGAGTGATGCATGTCGTCGCAAGTTTACCAGATAGCCAAAGGGGAGAGGAAGACAAACATGACAGACGGATTTAGAAATGAAGGTAGGAAAAGCGCTGGGTACGACGTCGATAACCAGTAGAGAAATTCAGACTTACCAATAGCCCCCATAGACTCCCTTCTCTCGTCCACGACATCATCCTTGGATGCACAGCATCCGAACTTGATGGCCAGCCATGGTGATCTCAGCTCTTTCTGCTGTAACCTCCCGTATTCCATCATATCTGTTTTGCTGCAAACCAGTGCAGCTAACAATCCATCGTCCGAAAACAAGAACGAGCGAGCAAAAAGCGTAGTAGAGAATGTCGCGCCGTGAACGGGCAAAAGCCAAAAAAAAAGAGGCGAAAACTAACAAAGAGTAATAGAGGGAAGTAGGAAGAAGGGGCAGGGAAAAGGCAAACTGCGAACTATCCGGGTAATATCCCAGCCTGTGGACAAATGTGTTGTCCTTGGATTGAGGGTTCGCTTCTAGAATGCGGGAGCCTGCAGGTCCGGCCTTCAGGAACAGCAAACCAGTCGCGACTCACAGGACGACAATGGCTCGCATGTTATAGATTAGCCCTGTCCGTTACCTTTGTGTAGACGCCCAATGACCGTACCCCCCCTACCATGACAGTCATTAACCTCACATGTTAGCTCGCGTGGAGGCTTGCGTGAATTGAGTCGAGAAGTGCGACCATGGTAGCTGATTGGCCAGGAGGGTACAGTAAGCGCTCAAGGCAAAGCGGAGAGGTGCAGCATCGTGGACCAGTGACGGGGCAATAGCGCTTGCGGATCGAAACCGCCAGGGAAACTGTCCAGGTGTGGCAAGCTGGGATACGCTCGTTGGCCCATCCCAGCATTGAGGCTGCTGGTTCATTTCGGGCCTGTTCGAGCATGCGCGCAACTCGTCGCAAGTTTGAGCGCATCATGGCGACAGGGTGGGGATGCCTTGCGACACCGACTGCTATTCACGAACCCTGAAACGTGCGTTGCGCAACGCAACGGACCGTCAATGTCTGACATGGACGCGCAAGGTGGAGTGCAACAACTGCCGACGGTGGTGGTGTTGAGTTAAGGATGCTCTGCAGGGTAGAGGCTGGAAAGTCTGAGTTTCGTGTGCGCCTGCCGGATCTACAGACGGCTTCCCAACGCCAAGCTCGCTCCCGTCTTCACATGCATATCGCATAGCCAATCGATCATCTAGGAGCCTTTGGCAGCGAAAATGTTTTGCAAGCAAAATTCGCCATTGGCAAAGGCCTAAAGGTTTGAAACACTGAGTAGCCAAATGAGTAGGGTCGCGCGCGCTCCAATCACCACCCACGTGCTTTTGTCCAGCAGTATATCCACAGGCTGGATTTCTCGCTACGTCCTACCCATGCCAGCCAGCCGGCATATCTGCACAAGCCATCCCAACGAGTTGCGAGTGCAAATCCAAATGCGGCCCGCCAGCTCCGCACGCGTCTCGGTTGGGAAATGCGCAGTAGACTCCGCGCTGGATGTAGACGGATTGATGAATGCATTAGGTGACAGCGGAGACTTATGCACATCGGACCACAAGATGCACGTGGCATGACACTGTTTGTTGGAATGATGGCAACCCAGAGGGTTTTCTGGATGCCACAAAAAAAGTACTCGCTATCATTCTGACGCCGCATTAAATATATCCATAGCACCAAACGTATCAGGTACACCGAGATCGAGATCGGGTATAAAACAGATCGACAACCCAGTAAAATCAACAAAACATTTCTCGAGGATGATCAAGTTGAGCATGAGGGATAAAATCGGCCAACAAGGGGCACCATGCCTTGGACCAGGTGACAGGTACACGTCATCAGTCCTGGCTCCAGGCATTGCGCTCCTCTCTGAAACTGCCATATGAAGGACTGGGACGGTCTTCGTCATGCCGACTCTGGCTGGTGACGTCACGCGTTTCCCAATGACTGGCTTCACTCGTGACGTGTGGCTTGACGTCTTGCTTTCGCTGTTCTTCTTCGCTTTGCTCTTCAACTGCGAATGGATAGTTGAGGTTGTGATCGGCTTCGGGGTTGTGTGGCTCGGGCTCATCTGGATTGAATCCTTCTCGAACCTCCTCGGCCTCGCCTTCGGCTGGGTAGGTATGGCTATGAACAATATTAGCCGCATGTACAGTGCCCCTCTATGGAGAGACTTACACAAAATGTTTGGAAGGGACTTCGTTCCAGCCCGGACCACCTTCCTTGCGTGCTCTGACACGGTCGACTTCTTCCGCTTGGTGATCTTCCACGACCAAGTCTACAAGCTGACTCTTGTCTGATTTTGCGGAGCTTGAGGAAGACGACTTTTGGCGGAGGAGGTTACTGAAAGGCGTCCGGGACTTGGAGTGCGAAGACTTTGAGCGTGAGGACTCTCCATTGCTGGATTCATCGCGCTGTTTGCCCTTGTCGACAGACTCCTGAATTTCCTGAATTTGACTTTTTCTTCTTCTCTTGTTGTCCTTGGTAGGTTGGAGGAGGTTTCGATTCGTGGATGCAGTCAGGATGTTAGGGTCTGCGTACAAGCGGTCTTCACGCGACGGACGATGGGCCTCAATGACGGGATACTATGAAGGAGTCAACTTAGGCGCAGATCTGAGCATGGTCCACACTAACATTCCAGTCCCCATACTCCAGTTCGCGCGCGTTGCGATAGAGTCGCTCCTCGTCGTTGTCAAGTTCAGGTTCCTCGACAGTGTCGGGTGCACCATACTTGGCACCCTCGCCATGGAGGGCTTTGTGTGGCCCTGGACTCATTGCCCTGGCGCGACTCGATGTGACTTTGCTGAGCAATGGTTCGTGCTCCGATCCCTGTCCAGGCTTTGGAATCCAGTACTTTCCCTTTCCTCCTCTCTCGTAACGCATTCCTTCGGCCATTCGCGCGGCGCGTGACGCTGATTCTTCATGCGCAAGTACGTTGTCGCGCGCATCGAAGTACCGGTACTCGTAGTGGTTGCCAGCGAACGTCTCCTTGGTGTCCTGGATGAGGTCCAGAGGGCCAAAGGCGTCACGTAATGCATATTTGACGGGTAGTCTCGCAGCTGAGATGGTCTCGTCGGCATAGTCGTGCCACGAGAAGGCGTACCAATGGGCAAGTGCGAAGAGAGGCATCTCGAAGCAGATCAGCGCGTCTTGAATGGCAGCTGCTAGGTTGTCCGGGCTGTAGCCGGGAACATCGTCTGGTATGGCACCGAGGAAGACAAGTATCGAAAGGAAAAAGCCCTGCCAGTAAGAAGCGAAGATGATGCCCTTGATGCACAGGAACTTGGGCATAGGACGGAAGGGCTTCAGATCCGTAGACATGCACACCCAGAACATGGCAAGAGCATACAGACTGATTGTGATGCTGACGTTGTAAATGATGCCGCTCCAGAAATAGCCAGAGGTTAGGCCAATATAGCCCTCCTGGTATGTGCCTGTAGCCTTCATGATGATGGTGGCGATGGAGAGAATTGGTTTGACCCAGGTGTATTGTAGAATGCCCCGTTTGATGGCAAGGAACGTGTGTGGGTCGGATATATCGATCTTGGAGCAGAACAAGTTCACTGGCCACGGGTGGGAGACGGGGGCGCGACCGGTCATGAGGATGATAAGGGCACGCTCGCCACCGATGAAGTTGATAAGCAGTTGGAGGAAGGTGTAGATTGTAAAAGCCTCATAGACATCTCTGAAAGGCTCTACGTAGGCGGCGGCCGTGGTCGAGACTAAGCTGGCCCATGATGTGCCCGCGTAGATTGGAACCCTACAGGCAGTCAGAAAGGGTATGTAGTAGGTCGACATGATGCATACATGAGCAGTATTCGGACGACATATCTCTGCAGAACTGGCTTCCGGTAGTTTTTCCTGTATCCTAGTCAACAAGCGTTCACCGAGCTTGGAAAGGCCGCTCACGTTTGTAACCAGACAGCACTACAAATACGTCAGCCCGAGTCATGCAACATGGAGAGTCTGCTGCCTACACAAAAGTGACTAAACTGGCTACTAGAGCGCATACTCCAGCTACGATGACGATGGCGCGTGCAAAGCGAGCCCCGGTGCCGCCAGACGAGAAGTCGTCGGCCTGGAGGCCCGACTGGAGGGTGCCTAGGTGCATTGTGAGGCGTTGGCGATAGCGATGGACGATGAAGAGAGTGCGGCAGTGTTAGTACTGGGGATAGCGGCGAAGGAAAAGAGGAAGAAGGCGATGCTAGCGACGAAGTCCTGCCATGGTGCGCTGTACACTCGCACCTTAGGCGTCGTGGTCTTGTGCACGTTTGGCCTATGCCGTGTGGTAGGTTTGCGGAGGAGCAGAGGGGCCCAAGCTCAACTTCCTTGCACGACGCCCATGACGCGCATCCTGCGGCGCGCACGCCTCGTCGTCTCCTAGCTGTACCCCGACCGAAGTAGCGCCATCTCCAAACGCTATACCACTGCCACCACCCAAATGCTGCAAGGCGCCATTGCTACCCGCCAAACCGCCTCGACGATCCACCCGCGTCGCCAGGAGTGAACGTCGCCCCAGACTGCCATCGACAATGCGCGCCTTCCCCGTGGAGCCATGAAGATACACCACCTCCTCCACAACACGTGCTGCAATCATGGCGGGAATCGTCGCCGAGCCCCTCGACCCGCGCGACGGCTTCAATTGGTGAGCTTTGGCATAATCTCAGTCGCACCCTGTAGCTAATATCTGCAGGATATTCCTGGTTGAGCTGCTCATCTGCGGTATCCTGACCATCTTCTTCCTCTTCTACTTCAACCGCCTTTTTGCGACCCTGGTGGCCTACGGCATACGCGCATACACATGGCGCAACTTCAACGCATACATCGACATCACCGCCCTCCAAATCTCGCTGCTGGGCGGCCGCGTCTTCTTCAAGGACATTCGCTATCACGGCCACAACGAGACGATACTGATACACGGCGGATACATCACCTGGAACTACTGGCTGCGGCGGGTGAAAGATGCCGGCGTCTACACCGAAGGCGGACCTTCAGCAGACGGAGACAGCAGCAGTCGCATCCCAAGCTCACCCCGGAGCCCGTCTGGTAGCCGGAGCGGCAATGTGGACAAGGCTGAGAAAGGAGGCAAGCAGACGCGGAAGGACCTGCCATGCCGCTTCTCGATCAAAGTCTCGGGTATCGAGGCCTTCATGTACAACCGGAGCCCCGCCTACGACGCCATCATTGACGCTATAGAGAAGAAGGCGCAGAGTGATGCTGACCAACAAAAGTCTCCCGGGGGCTCCGTCTCCGACTTTGACAAGACTGAAAAGACGGAGAAGAACGAGCACCATCACCACAACAAGCTTAGGAAGTCGCATACCGAAGGTGACAAAAATCTCCCACGCCCGGATACTGGCCGGTCCACTTCATCAAGCCCCAAGAAAGCCGACATTCCCGCTTTCCTCCGACTCCTCCCAGTCCACGTAGATATTGTCAAAGGCGCCATTGTCGTTGGCAACGAGCACACACTAGCCGTCATAACTGCACAATTCGAAAAGGCTACCGGCACTCTGGACGCATCGGCGAGTGGGCCTCTGGATGTCTATCAGCAACTGTTCAATTTCCAGGTGACCCATCCCGTAGTGCACATGAAGCCCAATCCCGACTACAAGATTGGCCAACTGGACTCCGCAGTACAGTTCAAACAAGAGGTAGCCCAGGGCGTGCCAGAGAATCACATCATCGAGAAGGAAGCTAGGCACCGGAGGCACTGGCGCTGGTTGAGAAGGCTTACGGATCTTACCCGATTCTTCTCTAGAGATACAGACTCGATTCACACTCACGCCAAATCGGGTCTGGCGAACAGCAATCCGCCGTTGAATTCGCAATGGACGTTCCCTGGACGCGAACGTTGGAAAGGACTGGCGCGATATCTCGACGATACCACCGACGACGGCCATGGTGAATGGGATGGCGTTGAGTACGCCAAGACGTCTTTGATCGCCGACTGCCCTTGTGTCAATGTCTCCTTCTTCTGGGATGTACCCGGTCCGGTACCAAGCGACGTTGACCAAAGCAGATACCTGGACCCTATGCGCCCGTACGACATCAATGGGAGCATCCCCCCTGATTATGGTATGGATATACAAATATTTGGAGGTACCATCAATTATGGCCCGTGGGCAGACCGACACCGTGGCATCTTCCAATCCATGTTTTTTCCGGGCTCACGCGTAGATGCCGTTCCGTCGACCCCTCTGAAGCCCGGTGATATCCGTGTGAATTCCGTTTTCAAACTATATCTCAGCATCGAAAAGGACACGGTCTTGCGTATCCCCATTCGCGAGTCTTCCAAGGATTGGAAGTGGAAAGGAAAAGCCCATACGCTGGCGGCGCATGATAAACCGGGGGCAGATCAAAACAAGGGTAAAGCGAAATCTCGTATCAGACGAGGAAAGCGCAGAGATGCTACTGGACCACAAAACGTTCGTCCTTTTGCTTGGATAGACGTCAAGATAGCCGAACAGTCTACTGTCAACTATGTCATGGACATGTACGCCTCCAAGCAAGGATACCAGAGCAAGGTGGACGTCGACATCGCAAGCACTGAGATATCGTCTAGCGTGAACCATGGACTGCTATGGCGCTCTGGCTCCATTGCCCTCGACTGCGATCTATCTAACCCCTTGGGTTGGAACACTTTGCGAAAGTGGCTGTTCAACATCAAATGTCAAGATCTGGAGCTGTTCTTGCTAAGAGACCACATGTTCCTGATCATGGATCTTGTTGCCGATTGGGGGTCAGGGCCACCACCCGACTACTTCCTTTTCGTGCCCTTCCAGTATCTACTCAATGTAGACTTCTCCAACTTCAAGCTATACCTCAACACCAACGACTCGAACATCATCAACAATCCTGCAGATTTAGACGACAACAACTTCGTCATTCTATCTGGTAAGCGACTGCAAGGTGAGGTTTTCATACCGCTCGACACGTTTCGGCCGCTTCAGAATGAAATCAAGTTTGATGTTAAAGGACAGAACCTGGGTCTCGAAGTCTTGATGCCACAGAAGAACACACTGCAAACGTTTGTGCAGTCGCCAAACGTGGCGCACCTTGGCGGCCTAACGCTGAGCGGCAGTCACACTTTCATGACTGAAACCTCCCCAATGAACACCGACAGGCTATTCATGGACATACAGGGCCACAAGCTCAACCTTGAACTTTATGGCTGGCTCATACATCATTTCATGAAGATCAAGGACAACTACTTTGGCGATGATATGCACTTCAAGACCTTGGAGGAGTTCCAGGGGCTTCCGGCAGCTAATGTCACAGCAGAAGGGGCTGCGCCTAACGGTGAGGCGGCCAAAATATCCAACGACCTAGATGTCATCCTGTGTATTTCAGCATACGAGTCATGTGTATTGCTACCTGCCAACCTGTACTCTGCAGAGCGTGGTATTCGAGCAGATCTCCCATATGCTTCAGCAGATCTTCGGTTCACAAACTACTACATGGATCTGATGGTCAATTTTAGTCCCATCAGTGTATCCCTTGGGGGTTTGGCGCCGGATATCGACATACCCAACGAATTCGCGAGTGGTCGCACTGAGCTGTTCATCGATTCCACCGTCATATTCGGGCACCGGCTCTTTGGATTGCCTCCGATTGAGCCAACCTATGTCTGTAGCTGGGACTTCGATGTAGGCAAGATCACAGGAGACTGTACATCGGAATTTGTCGAGACGGCGGCAGGAGCAGTGCGGTCATTCGCTTTCACTCTCGATGACGACGAAAATACATTGCCCCTGACGGAGGTTCCCGTCATCCATGATGCCACATTTCTTAAACTCAAAACACACGACATTGGGATCTGCTTGCATATAGCACCAGAGGCCCTCATGGTCAAGGCAAAGCCTTTGTCTTTGAACTTCAATGACCTTGCCAGTAGCACTTTCTCCTCGAGGCTCAACGTTGTTATTCCAGATCTAACCGTGATTGCCGTCCCTTCCAAAGCTGTATCGCATCATTGGGCACGCTCTGGGGAGAAGGCCGTCGCCCCTCAGGCTTTTCTACAGACGAGCCTGTCACTCAACTTATTATCGAGGAAACTGGACTTTTCCGAAGAGCGAGCGCAGCAGCAGGCTCACATGCGAATGCACGACTTGAGGACCAATCGCACAGGTTTCATGTTTACGAACGACCAGAGCCTGTTTCGGCAAGAGGACGTGGACCGGAAAAACCTTCGCGCACCTGCTATGCAATACCCAGACGTGCCACATCCCATATTTCTTTATGAGCCGCCCAACCGGCAACATGGCTCATTGACCTCTTCTAGCCTTTCCTCGGGACGTTCATCTGCCACGGGGAGGAGGTTACATGCGAACAGCAAGCAGTCTTCATCAGCCAACTCTTTCGCCAGTAGCATTCGATCTACGCTTAGGCGTAGACCAGGTGAGCGGAATGCAAGCTCCAGTGGAAGCAAGACACTTTTCGGAGGGTCACCGAACCGCTTGTACAAAGAGAATCATTCACGGCCATCCTTGGAAACACCCAACCGTACCAAGCAAGGCTGGGCACTCTCATCGGTTGCATTGTCTAGCAGTCTAGCAGCGCCAGACTTTCCTTTCAACCAGTTAACGCCGGATCTTGCCGATGTGCCTCCATTTCCTGCTATGCCTGTTCTTAACAGCCAGGGTGATCCCGATGACGTTGTTTTTGAAGATGTTGCAGCAAAGCGTCTTGACGAGAGCTTCACACACACTAGTATTCTGGTTAGTGTCGAACCAGGAATACGCATCTTTTGTACACCCGAGTTTGTCACGTGCGTTGCGAACCTCATCGAGCTTATTCAACCTAGGCGTCCTGAGGATTTGTTAGACGATTTCCAGGTCAATGTCATGACAAGGATTCTTCAGAACCGGAACCGACTGGAAGGCAAAGGCAGCTCACTAGAATTCAACGTCCGAGTGCCATTTACCCACGTCAGGTTTCAGCACAATTTTGAACCTCATTCCGCCCAAGAAACCGGGCAGGACCAGTACGACATCATTCTCAACCGACTCGCTCTCACTGCTAGAATCAAGAAATTCCCAGGAGAGCGGGCCGGGGAAAATTCACTGGCATTGCATTCAACATTGGGGTCTCTGGGCCTGTCTGTGGCCGAGCGCACCCTGCATGGCGCTAGTGGAGGCGTTGCGATCCAAGCAGAGATCAGGGATGTCTTGCTCTGGATGCTACAAAGCAAGGCAACATCTGTAAACATTTCTTTCCGGTCATTCGAGAATGCAATGGCAAGCAAAAAGGTGGAGTATCTAGCAGCACTCATCCACCGAACGGCACTCATGGCGGAGACAATAGTACATCAGTTCGCAGAGGTGGACCAAAGATACCAGCATAGATTGCGCTACTTGGCATGGTATCTCAGCAGTGTACAGGACCAATATTCGGACCCCGCTTTTTTGACAAAGGCGTCTTACGCTCTACGCGCAGCTAGAGACCACTTGCGCAGTCACGACTCCTGGAAGATCATATCCCGATTTCGTTACACGTGGCAATGCCTACCGCAGGTCGAGAAGGATGCCATCCTGGGCGATTGCTCCCAGTCCGATGTGATGTGTCCAGAAAACGCCGAACAAAAGATCATTGCCATGTGGGATCAGTGGCGTACATGGGATCTTGCCCATGTGAAGAAGAGTCTTGCAATGCGACTGCTCTTTGGGCGTCTTGAAGAGAAACTACCGACACCTGATTCCGCACCCTTGTATATCGAGATCAAGTCTGCTGAGATCAAGCTGACAATCGACCCTGGTCCACGGCAAAGTGAAGTTTCACTAGGTCTCTTGGCTATCAACGTCGCGTTATTACCTCCGTCACAGCCCAAGGGACTAATGCTGGTTGGTTCGGAAGTGCCCAAGAAGACTACGGTCGTTCAAATAAGCTCAAGAGAAACCGCTATTCACGTCCAATGGGAGATTTGTGAGCTGGCTGAGTCTTTACTAGAGCTGTTCCAGAAGGAGGATATCAGCTCAGCTCAGCAAGCAAAGTCAAAACCTATCACGTCATCCCCCGACCCGGCGCGGACATCCGATCACGACCTCCAGGTGGTATTCGCAACCGACAAGGCCCTAATCACATTGGACACCATCAATCTCAGAAGCGTCAACACTGGCCAAAGTATGCGCTTCTCTTTCGTAGACGCTGATAGCAAAGTATCTCAACTTGGTGAGACCTTCTCGGCTCATTTGCATGTCGACGTAGCAGTGAGTGAGCTCACCTCTCGCTCACGGCTGCTTGCCAAAACACAATTTGAACAGCCTAGCATCTATTTCGCCATGATAGAACAAACAACCGACAGCGGATCACCTAGCGAGATAAAGGTAGCTGCAGCAAGCCACAACATTGTCGTCAAGGTGCAGGAGGACATTCTTGGACTCATCGAAGTGGCAGATACTGTGCTCAGAGATGAAGTTTCATACTTCAAACGCCAATCTACGAAATTGCAGGAAATATCGAAGACACCTCCGAAGAACGACAAGCCCAAAGAGGCTTCCGCCCAGCTCCCAAACATATCACTCGCCTTGTTCATGGACGCATATCAAATCGAGCTCGCTGTCTTGCAACCACTTGGATGGTCAATCACGGGTTCATCTGGACGCATTGCTGTTATACCAACTCTTGGAAAGCACGTCACATTACAGGTCGATTACGATCTCGACGCAAACTTCCACAGGCTGTACAGTACGTCCAACGAAGGATCTCATGTCATTAGCTCGTTAGAGTTGCCCCCTCTCAACGGAAGATTGACCATCACGCAAAACGAGAGCCAAACGACGGTTCTCGCTTCAGGCATTGTAGAGAAGGTGTACGTTCAGGCTTCTGAAATACAGTCTCTGGTCGCTACTATCAACAAGCCGGAGATATCACATATGTTCAAAGCGGTTCAAGACGATGTTGAGGTTTTGAAGACGCACATCGAGGAGATGTTTCCAGCGTCCGCAGACTTACCAACTGTCAAAGCCCCTACCTTATCTAGGGATACTTTGTTTACCGTGAAAATGACGCTTCATGGGATGCACATTTCCGCTAGCGCTCCTGGCCAACATCCAGACTCTCCAACCGCAAACCTCGCCTTCCGGCTTTCAACGGTGCAACTGAGTGCTACGAACATAGACGCGGATGAAACCATTATGCTGTATCCTGAAGCCGTAGTGAGAATTCACGAGGTCAGTGTTGACATGAGTCTGAAAGACCCCGGCTCGGTTCGTCGCTGTGGCAACATCACCTTCAGCGCAGTCTTCCAAGCTACCACTGAAAAGGACTCTGAGCCTACTCGCAGAGTTTACCGTGTGCAAAGCTCCGGATTGGAAGTGAACGTGTTTGCGGATACCGCTTCCGCTGTCGTAGACGTCATGAACCACCTCCAGGACAAAATCAAGGACTTGGATCTTTCCAAAGAAAGGAGGTACCTGCGACGCCTTCGTCATACCAAGAGCAGGATTTCCCAACGCCGTGACCGCAGTCTTAAAAACGATCGACAAAATGACGCCGGGAGTATTCTTTCCGGGGCCCTGTTTACCTCGGCTTACTCTCTGGAACTTCTCGACCTCCAAGTCAGTTGGATCGTCGGAAACTCAGTTGCTCCCTTCCCGCGGAATGAGATACAGGATCTTGTACTGTCCTTTGGAAAGATTGACTTGTCGACGCAAAAAGACGACGCTGCACGGCTGATGATTGAAGACATGAGATTACAGATGGTGCCAGTATCAGCAAATAAGAAATCGCGTTCATTGAATTCGGCACTGCTGCCCAAGATGGTTTTCAATGTCGCTTACGCGTCAACCAAGGACACGCGGAAATTGGCATTTTTTGCTGCTGGAAAGTCCCTCGATCTTCAACTGGATTCGCATTTCATCCTGCCTGGAAACATCATCGAGCGATCAATCGCCCTTGCTGGGAAGAAGTTTCGCAAGGCCTCTGCGAACTGGAGTATGACACCCACAACTACCGGAGCGCAAAGAAAGAATCCGTTTGGGAACAAACGTCTGGCGTCATTGACGGCTGACATCAATTTTGCTGGAGCAGTAGTACATATTCATGGTAGCGAAGAGATGCCTATACAGGGTTCATCGAGTCGAGCTCAGCAAAAGGGAAGGTACAGTCAGTTTGTAGGCGATGAGTCCAAAAGCAGCTTGGCCATGCGAGCGCCTGGCGTGGCGGTGCGGGTTGAGTACATGGACGATGGAAGTGAACCGTCATTGAACGCTGAGATCCGTGTCGATGGGTCGACCAATACACTGCTCCCGACAGTGGTGCCCATTATTATCGACATTTCAGACAGCATCAAAGCGGTAGTTCGCGAGAACGACGACGAGGATACACCCGACTCGCCTGAGCAGACCGGACAACAAGAGCAATCCAAACCAGCGGCGAAACTGCTCGAAGACGAAAACATCATCACCGCCGACCCTACCACACTACTCGGCAGGACTAGACTCAACCTAGGGCTGAGGATCTGCAAACAGGAGTTTAGTCTCAGTTGCCAGCCCATTGCCCGAGTCACAGCGATTGCCAAGGTTGAAGACATATACATTACCGTCAATAGTGTGAAGTCTCAGGAACATGGTCACTTCTTCGCCGCATCTGCGACGTTCGAAAAGCTCCAAACCACAGTTCAGCATGTCTACTCTCGCGAGTCGACTTTCAGCTTAGATGTAGAGTCCATCGTTCTTTCGTTGATGAACAGCAAACATCTTAGCGGCACCAGTGGTATCTCGGCTATTCTCAAGATCAATCCGACCGCTCTCCAGATCAATGCGCGCCAACTGCAGGACTTTTTGCTGTTCCGAGAGATTTGGGTACCACCGGAGATCAGACGGGCCTCCAAACCTGCATCCCCGAACGTCAGCTCCGAGCCACAGGAGTACCTCATACAGCGCTACCAGCAAGTTGCTGCGGCCACTGCCTTCCCATGGAACGCCAATGTAGCTATTGCAGACATTAAGGTTGACCTTGACCTAGGTCAATCCATCGGAAAGTCATGGCTGCACATCCACAACTTATGGGCGTCTTCCAAGAAAACTACTACTTCAGAGCAAAACTTGTGTTTCGGTGTCGAGAAGATCGGGGTCGAGAGTACCGGCCGCACAAGTGGCTTCATTGAGCTGCATGAGACTAAAGTGCGCACTTCAATCGGCTGGCCAGTCCAGGAACCAGACACACGCCAAACGCCGCTCATACAGGCCTCAGTCGCCTTCCGCCAACTGCGCGTTAGGACTGGATTTGACTATCAGGCTTTTGTGATGGCAGACATTGCTGAATTTGGTTTCATGATGTATAATGTCCGTCCAGAGGGGGATGATGTACAGGACCGACTAGTTGCCATTCTCGATGGCGGCAAAGTGCACGTCTTCTGCCATGCTACGAGTGCCGCGCAAGGTCTGGCGTTATGGCAAGCGATCGAACGACTAATTCAGGAAAACCAGCAGG
This sequence comes from Stemphylium beticola, assembly GCA_029100535.1. Taxonomy (NCBI): domain Eukaryota; kingdom Fungi; phylum Ascomycota; class Dothideomycetes; order Pleosporales; family Pleosporaceae; genus Stemphylium; species Stemphylium beticola. The sequence continues at coordinate 28,595 of JARBXR010000061.1, read as the reverse complement.
CTTACAAACAGTCTCTAAGAGATATCGAGAAATTCCTTCGACGCAAGTCATCAGTCCCCGAACCGTTCGATCAGTCAGCGTCTTCAAGCCAGATTCTTCCCAAATCCGACAAAGACAGCTTCAAGGCGCCCATTTCATTGCATACCGATGTAGTGGTGACACTTCGCTCCATTCGTTTCGGTGTCTTCCCGTCAACCTTCATAGACAATCAGGTCTTAATGCTCGAAGCTGGCGACATGCAAGCTCGTTTCGCCGTCGCGCTTGAAAAGAATACGAAGATTCACTCCAGCCTCGGTATGACACTTGGACAACTCTCGGTAGCCCTATCCTCGGTCCAAACACCCAAGAAGAGCAAGCCTGTTACCGAGCTTACAGTCGAAGACGTCTCCGCAAGCGCCAGCTCCGCGCGCGGAGGCACCATTCTACGCGTTCCCAAGGTCATTGCCACGATGCATACTTGGCAGGTGCCAAAGGGCACACACATCGACTACCTATTCCGCAGTTCCCTAGAAGGAAAAGTCGACGTCGGATGGAACTACTCTCGCATCTCCTACATCCGCAACATGTGGTCGAACCATTCTCGCACCCTAGCCTCGCGCCTTGGCAAACCCCTCCCGGAGTCAAACATCAAGATCAGCACTTCCCAGACCCTCCAAGATGACCCGAGCGAGCCGGATTCGGAGTCCGGCACCGCCGATACAACCGCTTCGCCCTCGAATCGGCCGCGCGCGCCGTCCGTGTCGCCGGACGGCCAGGAGAAAATTACCGCCGTCGTCAACGTGCCGCAGTCGCGATACGAGTACACGCCTCTGGAGCCGCCGCTAATCGAGACGCCTCAGCTGAGGGACATGGGCGAGGCGACGCCGCCACTAGAATGGATTGGTTTGCACCGGGATCGACTTCCCAATGTCACGCATCAGATTGTCATTGTTACGCTATTGGAGGTTGCGAGGGAGGTGGAAGAGGCCTATGAGAGGATCCTGGGTAGTAGCTAGATGAGTTTGTGTGGTGCGAAGGAAACCAAAAGTCGTATTGTATATGTATCTACAATTTTTCTAGAGGGAGATGGAGCATGGCGTTTATCAAGGTTCTGGGCCGTGGGCATGTATTGGCGTTTTGAATGGGCCGTTTCTTTTTGTTGCCTTCTCCTCCTTTTGGGGTGTACTTTCGCCAAGCATTTACATCAAACAGATGTTTATTCCGTATTAATACTACTTCTTCCCCAGAGCATTGATCCATGCCGGTCCGCCATGAGATATTTTTTTCTTCTTTTTTCACAACTACGTAGTATGCGGGTTTGGTTTGGATCACTTGCAATAGAGGACCCATGATTACATGTATTAAGCAGTATTCATTTGGGGGGTATTACTGCTTCCCCGTAGGTACTGAATGGGGTATAGACACCAAGGTCAAGGTCACATTGAAGGCCCGCCTTTGGAAACAGAAGATGAAAAAGAAGGTGAAGAGAAAAAAAAAGGAGGAGGGTGAGGCATGGGATCAGAGAGATTCATATCACTCTCTCACTCCCCTCCTCACATATCGCCCCTCCCTGGAGATATAACCACGAGCCATTAAGAAAGAGAAAAGAAGACCTCTCACCCGTCAACGCTCCAGTCCACCAACGACCACGGCCACGGCCAAACGGGACCACCTCGCTGGCGTATCGCGCCGTCTAGATAACAGCGCAATAAGCACTATGCAACTTGAGATCGAAGTTCGGTCCCAAATCCGGCTTCCCAGCATCGGCGTCGTTGCAACTGAGTTCGATCTTGCGCGAAGCTGGTGCATACTGCGGGCATCCTTTATCCCTAAACCGCTATCATTAGCCCTGCACTTTGTTTTCTTTTGACCAACAAAACCTCATTGTTCGATATCCACATTCCGCAGTTCTCACGCGCGACATCCACGACAACCAAGCCCTTTACGACAAAGCCCGATGCCACCGGCACGGAACCGGTAAAAACAACACGCACAGCGCCAGACGTCCCGGGGTAGCAAAGAAAAGCCGGCAGAGGAGGGGGAGGGAAATAATGGCGGGGGAAGGAGGCTTACAGGTAGAATTGACACCGATGGCCCTTTTGGACGCGCAGACTCCGCACTTTGCCGTCGAAATCGCCGAAGATGTTGGAGAGGTCTGTGCACCAGTTGTCGGCTGGGATGGCGGTTGAATCGCCGGCGAAATGCTTGGATGTATAGATTGTGGCGCCGGCGCCGGCGTGTTTTGCTTGTTCCTGGAGAGAGTGAGAAAGAGACTCGGGTTGATTGGGGGCGAGAGTGATGGCGGGAGGGAGGGGGAGTATTTGTGGGAGAGCGGAAGAATAGGGAAAAGGCGAGAGGGAGGAACGTACTGTTGGTAGCGCGGCAGCGAGACTGGCTAGAAGAGCGATAATGGGGATTTTTAGGAACATGGTCTCGGTGTTGGCGGTGGTGAGTGAGGGCGTTTGGTTGTTGTTGTTGTTGTTGGGTAGAGAGACTGAAGGGTTGCAACGGGGGAAAAGTAAAATGGAAAGTATACTGGAATGAGCAGCGGAAGACTATTAAAGTAGAAAGGTCAAATACGTGTAAGCATAATGAAGGATCGCCCTAAGCCGCGCCGCCGTTGTTCGTGCGCGTAATCTGAGTGCTTGTTTGCGCTGCGCTGCCTTCACTACTCATTTAGTGATTGTGTAAGCGCTATAATCACGGCCCGTGCGCAGGGATATGGTTCACCTGACAGCTCGACCTATACTTGTTTCGGTGAGGCTAGTTTCTCGTTGTGCCATCACACCCGCATCTGTTGTCGGATATTACGGCGTGGTTTGTCCTTAATACTCGGTTAGTAGCATGCATGACGAGGTTCAAATTTTAAAGAAATTCCAACTAAGACGGAACAAGGCGGGGATTAGGTCCAACATAGCCAGAATAATGCGCGGATGCGTATAGGAGAATGGGGAAATTGCTTCGATGGGATCAACATACCCTTGTGGAACGTGCCATCGGGGCTTGTGGCGCCGTTTACTCGTCATTCTGGATTCCTGGCATGTGCATTCTCGATTCCGATTCTCTTTCTAGCCTTCTCGAATCGAGTCTTCGGTAGGGCGATGCGACCGCTATGACACTGCGTGATGATAGATTGTTCTATAAAATAATCATGACAGGTCCGTCTTCGCGAACGCAGCGGCACACCCGGATTTTCTCCATCGTCTTCTCGCAGCGAGTAGCCCAGTTGGGCATCGAATCGACCGTTGCTTGGACCTCATACCGCGCCCTATATTGTCCGTTCACTTTGTAGGTTGTCGAGGGCTACGAACGTCATCATGGAATCGTCTTTGGTAGCTTCTTCCCTGGCTTTCAGAGCATAGTCGCAGAGGACAAATGCGTCCGTGTTGCTTTAGTCCCCGTGACTTCCGTCATCGGGGTCGATGTGAAGATCCTCTGCTTTTTCTTCCTAGGACGTACTTGAAGTACATGCTTGGCCGCACGAATACTTGGTCTCCTTGACAGACAAGATGTCCACTGTCATGTGCGGTTTCAGGTAGACTTTTGGAGCAGCAGTGCCCTTCTAATGCAAGCTTTTATGCAATGAAGATCAACTCTTCAGGATCCTCGAATCCCAATGTTCTTTCGCCAGGGATCTTGTCCACAACTGAATCCGTTCTTACTGCTCTAGTGCTCCTTTCCAAGATAGCGTACTTGTGACTAGTGGCACCAATCCTTCTGTAGTGGCCTCCTTCCTGTTTGAGAAGGATGCACGTTGGCCCCCGGTTTATTGTCCATCGTTCGCTTGAGGCATTAGGTACGTCTAATTCCACTGCCTTGATCTGGCTATTATAGTCTGCTTCCGATGGTATAGCGTCAAGGTATACTTCCACAGCCAGTTCCGAATCCTGGCCATATGGAAACAGCGCATACGACATATTGAGCTTCTCCCCTGGTAAATCGTACGAAGACGACGAAAGGGGATGTCCTCGTAAGAGACGTGCTGCACAGAATGTTCCAAGAAGGCGTAAAGTAGGACCACTTCCTGAAGGTAGAGGGTCATAGCGACTTTGCGTGATTGCGTCGACAGGCAGCCAATTGTTTTCGGCTGATTTTAAATGTAACTCGTAACTTGGTACTGATTTGGTCCAAACACGCCTGATGCATTTCGTACCAGTTGTTGCGGCCCAAGACCAGCTGGGGAAACCTTTCCTTCTTCGATCAGGCTCTCGATTGCGCCATATCAGACTGAAACTCTCGATGTATTTCTTCCTGATAAACTGGTCATCCTCATCGCGCAAGATGGACATATCCCAATAATGACAACAAGCCAGTTTCGCTACCATTCCGGCGCAGGCTTTTACAATATCGGAATCGAACGACAGAATTCGCTGGGAGTACTCACATAGCACAGCCAGTATTCCCGGGTCTCTAGGCCGTGTACTATCCGTGGGAAAACAAGTGGACAATAGACTTAGCATATATTCGGCCCATTGTTTGTATCTGTTCACGCCTAGAATTTTCATCGACCTGGTCAATATACTGCTCACATTGTCTTAGTAACTCTGCACGGCGATAGACCTCTGATGGCTTACTAACATATTGATCAACCCACAGATAGCCATAACCTAGTTCAAGGGTGACAGTGATAGCGTCGCGAATGGTGGGCGGAAAGCAATCTTGATCTGGACGTAGAAATCGTCCCTTGCCCCAAACATATAAGAGAGCTTCATATCGAAGGTGACTGTCTTGTAGTACGTGGACGGCTTTTTTTGGTATGGCAATCGATGAATCTAAGCCCAGGGATCGGTTTGCCTTGGGAACTTGTGCAAGAGTCTGCATGAACACGATCGCAACTCTCTATCCAGCTCCGGAGAAGATCGAGTTGGATGGATGAAGGCTGGATCTGGCGAGGCAAGAGACTGCTAGATCTACCAGACGCTGAATGTACAGAGAAAGCTCGCTCTCGCTGGATTGAATTCTCATCATCCGGGTCAAATGTTCCCAAACAGACGATTGGTGAATGATGAGTGAAGCTGATTGGGGGTTTCCTTGGCTTTCAGCTTTGGCATAAAACTTGCCATGTAAACATGTGAACAGGTACATTCCAGCACTAGCGCTTTATGGGTATTCTCGTCGAAGGGTTTCCCGGAGCCAAGCATCCGGCAAAGTGGGCAACTAGAGCGGCGAAGGTCCCGGCTTGATTAATAAATTCGAAATAGAATTGGAGTATTGTGCTGGCTGTCCTCATGGATGTTTAACGAAGGGAGTTTCGCCCAGTCAACTGCTGCGCATCGAGCACAAAGGTCGCCGCGGAACTCGCGATCTCTAGAAGTCTCCGAGGAGATGGCTGTTTCTCTGGGCGCAACTACTCAATTAGGATCCCGACTACCAAGATCTTATTTTAGTCCTTAGGGGTATTAACCTTCATCGACTTACTGATTAGCCGTCGGCTGAGTGCAGACCTGATCTATGTCTCGGACCATGGAACCAAAAGCGACGAGATGAAACTTGGTGAGGATATGACATGAAGTGCTGTGAGGCAACCGCGAAGGAGGGAAAGCGGGGCATGCATGTAGATTAAGCCACCACACCGATTACAAAGACAACGCTAACGGCGGCGCTAAGCGATTGGGGGTGCATGCTAACTGGCACACCATTATTTGCTGCGAAAATGTGTGTTCACGATGTACGAGTCGCTATGACGGAAATAGGATTCGATATATACATTGCGACCGTGATCCGACATTAAAACCCTGACGCCAGAAATAAAGAGGTATCTCAGAAGCAAGTCGTGAACAAACGCCAGTCCCTAGAACGCGTACGCATTCATCTTCGTCGCGGTGTCTTGTTCCAAGCAGAACAAATACTGCGGCGCGTAGCTCTGCGACCAACGCGAATGTAGAAACCCAAGCCCTCTCACATTGTCCGCCAGAAGTAGTTTGTGTAAAAGTATCGTGAGAACTTGGGGTCAATGTTTACGACGTGGACGTCTCCCTTTGTTGCGTTCCGGATGACCGCTTTGTTATATTCTCCAGTGGTAGGGTCGGCTTCGACGTCAATGCCGAGTGTGCGGTAGAGTTTGAGCTTCAATCTGGAATTGTTCTTAGCATCTACACGGAGTGGAACGATTCCTGTCAGGATTCCAGCTGGTAGAAGATCGGCACTTACACAGTAGCATCCTCACCCGCCCTTGGTTCGACACCTCCTTCAACACCCTCCTCTTCTAACTCGCTGACCACACCCCCTAGCCTCCCCAGATCGCTCTGCAGTCTCTCGCCCTCAATCTCCAAATCGCTTGCTTGCTTTGCAATCTTGAACTTTTCCGTGTCGAGTCGCAAGATCTCGGCAGCGTGGTTGGTGGGGTTGTGTTGCGACAAAATGTGGTTGTGGTTTGCGGAGAGTGTTTGGTGGGTCCGGTTCAGGGCACTCAGGGACGCCTGGATGGAGCGCAGGTTTTGTGTCCGGAACTCGCTCAGCGTGCTGAGAGACTCTTTAATTCGGTGCAACGATGTCTTATCGTTGCCGATCTTGAAGTGTGAAGTGCATTGCGCAATGAGCTGTTGTCGTGTCAGTCCCTATCCTCGAGTCGCATGGAGATTATGGCGTACAGCAGCGGGGTCTTCGTCAAGGAGCATATTGTAATGTATGCAATTTTTGCGTGGTTCTACTTCAAGAAAGATTTAGTGTTTTGGGGTTGGATCAGACGTATGTGCGATTGCAGTATGGTGATGTGTCTCGCGACAAGCGTGGTGTTGATGTTCTTGTTTGTGTGGCCCGTGCCGGCGTCGCGTGCATGGCAACCGCGCCCAGGGTGGCGGGAGGCGGAGGCGGAGGCGCAGGCGTGGCGCCACACCAGGGCCTGCAGTACGTCACGGTAAAAGATCGCCTGTTCGGCCCAAGCAGCTGGAGCTTTCACGAGACAGCCGGTAGCTTGACGCCTAACATCTGTACCAAGCCGCCCCCGCGATACCGACCGACTGCCGTCTTCCTGAGATACACATTTTTTCCCTGATCTACTCGCACAACACAAGCAGCCAACATGCCGCCGTCATTACCATGTGAGTGGGACGAGGACTTCTGGGCCGACGAACGCTCATTCCCATTAGATGCTGCCGACGTCGAGTCGCCGCTTAAGCCAGAGGAGCTGCAGGTTCTGCGAGCGCAGTACGAGAAAGAAGGCGAATATGTTGGATTGCAGACAAAGTTCAACTACGCATGGGTACGGTTTCCCCGCTTCGCCAGCTGCGTCTTCACATGCGCACTGCAGCATGCGCAACAAGCAAACTCATGGCATTTTAGGGTCTGATCAAGTCTACCTCTCGCCCCGAGCAGCAGGAAGGCGTGCGCCTGCTGTCTGAGATCTTTCGCAACTCGCGCGAGCGCCGCCGCGAATGCCTCTACTACCTCGCCTTAGGCAACTACAAGCTCGGCAACTATGGTGACGCCCGACGATACAACGAGCTGTTGCTAGAGCTGGAACCCGCAAACCTCCAGGCTGGGAGTTTGAAGAGCCTCATCGACGAGAAGGTGGCGAAAGAGGGCTTAGTGGGCGCCGCCATCGTGGGAGGAATCGTGGTTGCGGCGGGGGTGGTGGGGAGCTTGCTACTGAGGGGTGGCCCGCGGAGATCATAAGAAGTGGCCGTTCCAGCAACACGCCTTGATGGAGGTAGGCGGTAGCGTTGGCCAAACCATGGGAAGATAGGTTCCCATTCATGTTGATTATATGAGCACTTGGACAGGCGTTGGTGGCTTCTATACCTCTGGCCAGGATGGTTACGCATCACGGCATTTGAATATTTGTACATACAAAACTCTCCTAAATTTCACTCTTGACTATGGGCAACCTCTGATATATCGCTGCGTCGCATATGCCATCTCCGCGTGTGACGGCCTCAATTAGTAGATAGACAGGCCTGGAAGCAGATGGAACACGGAAGAAGCTGAAAGACAACGGGTCGAACAAACGCAGTCAAGGCAGAACAACCAACGATGGCTATCGAACGAGAAGACACTACAAAGTGACTTGGTACTACACTTTGTTTTCTTCTTTCTACACTTTCGGCCACTATTCCCATAGGTATCCGGTTTTCTGAAAGCACGCGTTAAACCAGCTGCGACTGTCCGAGACGCCGCGGGTCGAATCGCTGGACCCCTGCTCACCCAACAACGTCATTTCCGTGTAGCAACTTTCCCACCAAGTCGCCAATTCTCGTCTTTGCGCCTCTTCTACAATACCCTACACCCTATCCGGACTGTCCGCATTTCGCCATAGTGACCCGTACCTGCTTCTCTCTGTCGGCCGCCACCACGCCCACACTATCGCGGCCGATCGCGCATGACGGGGCTCTGAGCTCAGCATCTCCGCGCCTGCTTTCGACCGAGGTTTGTGCTTCTCATTGCGGTCAGAAGGTTGCTTCCCTGCTTACTTACTTGCCTTTACCAGTCTCTCGCTCTCTCTCTCAGCTTCTCTTTACCTACCTACGACCTACCACATAGCCAGCACGCGCCATCATGGATCAGTCAAGCAATCAGGATGCGCCGTCACAGAACCAGCGGCCCGGCCACCGCGACATGATGTTCTGCCACGAATGCAACGATGAGTGGTATCGAGATCAACATGGTCTGTCGTGCCCGGAATGCGGCTCGGATTTCACAGAGATCGTGAGTTGAAGCCGTCAGACTCAGCTTCCAACTCACCACCCGAGACGAAGCGGACTTGCACCGACTCCTGCTAACAGCCAGCAGATAGAAGATAACAACGACCCCCGAGACAGCATGATGTTTGGACACGACGGCGACGGCTCTGAATCACTACCCGACCTCGAAGAAGCCCCTCCCCACCTCCATCCTCGCATGAACCCGTGGGCGAGTGACGATCCAGAGGAAGACGACATCAGTAACATACGATTCACACAGACCGCGCCAGGCCGCTACAACTTGCAAGCCACAGTCACTCGCTCTGTGTCCCCCCAGGGTGCCATGCCACCAGGGTCTATAGGCGGCTTCATGGCAATGCTGAACGGGCTGACTGGGGCCGCACTACGACCACCGCAGGGCCAGCAACAGGGTCCAGGACAAGGTCAGGGCGAAGGTCTATTCTCCGGTCCCGGTCCTGGCCCGAACCAGAACCAGAACCAGTCTGCATCTCAAGAGGCACGTAATCAAGGTGCAGAAGGAGGTCCTCAGATTCGCGGGGGGAGGTTCACCTACTATGGCGGAGCTCGCATGTTCCCCCGGGATGGAACCATGGGTGGGCCGGGCGAGCCCGTTGACGAGCTGACCAAGTAAGTAACCGCCATCGCTATCGACAACGCATATACTGACAAAGCGAATAGCGTCATGACAGGTCTCTTTGCCGCGTTTGGTGCACCTCCTGGTCACGTCCACACCCACGGTCAGCCTTCACCCCCTGCTCAGGGCTTCTTCGGCGGCGAGCACACTCATGGCCCTGGCGAACATTTTGCCGGAAATCCCATTCTCAACCTGTTCTCTACTATGGGCATGATGCCTGGTGCTGGTGGTAACATGGGGGACTTTGTCTACTCGCAAGAAGGCCTCGATCGCATTGTCTCTCAGCTCATGGAGCAAACGGCAACCAGCAATGCACCCGGCCCCGCTACCCAGGCCGATATCGATGCCCTGCCCCGCAAGGATGTTACCGACGACATGCTAGGCGATGAACACAAGGCTGAATGCAGCATATGCATGGACGAGGTCTATATCGGCGAACAGGTCACGGTATTACCCTGCAAGCATTGGTTCCATCACCCGTGCGTATCGGCATGGCTGCTAGAGCACGATACCTGCCCGCATTGCCGAAAGGGCATCACCAAGGGTGGCGAGGGCCAGTCAAATAACCCTGCGTCGACGGGTCGTGAGACGGAGCGAACAATCCAGATGCCTGGTTCGTTCACTCCCGGCTCGGGTACCTCGAGTGACCCCTACGTTGTTCCTGCAGGATCTCCAGGTCCACAATCCCCGAATCAGGGCAACACATCTGATAATGGGGATGCAGGCTCGGGTAATGGCAGTATCAGTGATCGGATACGAAGGGGTCTGTTTGGATCTCCGCAATGATAGCAAGAAATTATTTTACTTTTCCTTCAGCTGACTCGTTTCTTGAGTCTTAGGGCGGGACCACATCAGGAGGAGCAGAAGCATTCTTAGAGAGGCAAGACATAACCGGCGTGACGAGACGTCTGGATCCGGATCGGTCGAGAGTCAAGCACCAGAGATTATCTTTAGCGCCAGACCCAATACTGAAGGTGCCCGTCGCGTATCTTCGCTGCAGGCTCTGCTCAGTCCGCGACATGAGAGGGTACCTACAGACACGGGGCGATCTACGTCTGGTGGTCCTGAGCGTACAAGCGAGGCTACTCCACTTCCACCACCGCCGCCTCCTGAAGAAGATGGCGCGCAGGCAGCTGCTGAGTCTAGCACACCAAGACGTAGCTAGCGATCTGGTCTTGCTGCGAGAACCAAGCGTCAACGCTCTGCCTGAGTCGTTGGACTTTGCATTGGCGTCGATAGGGCGTTTGCGCTTTCTTCTTCCTTCCCCGCGTGCGTTGGTAGCGGGTCCTGTAAATAGTCTTTCTTCCCCATTCTTTCATTCCGTAGACAGCAAGGTGTCGAAAGCATTGGTTCACTGCGTCAAGGTCGCCAGATAACTTTTATCACGAACGGACGTCTTTTGCTGTTGCGATGCGATGATGACGACATCATCATATACATTCTCCCGGTTTTTCGACTTACCGTAGGCATTGAGCCTATTGAATCAACCTTAAAACATTACCAGTTCAACGTGAAAGTTCTGCTGCAACTGCCGAATACTACTGCTCGCCGATACCTACTCTCTCATCACATGCCAATCGCAGCTCCTCCCCGACTGGCGGTGTCGCCTCGCCAACGCAGCTGAAAGACTTTTCGCGCCGTAGTCGGTGTCCGTGAGTCGTTGCAAAAGTAGTGCCGAATGTCGCGCCACGATCTTGATCTGCGCAGACGTACATAGTAGAAGAGGCGGTGGAGCGCAAAGACGACTTGGCTAGCGCAGGGTGGGCGCTCGCCGCTTGTCAACGGGTGGGGTGGAGCGGTTATGCAGGGCTAGGAGGCTGGGTTCTGGGGGTGTAGTGCAGAGACGAGGAGTATGCGGTGAGGAAAGTTTTTTTTTGGGGGGGAGAGAGGCGGTGGGGGAGACGAAAAGGGAATGACGAGGCTGGGGAGAATGAAGAAAGCAACAGTTTGTGAGCTACTGGCATCCAGTGGGCTGGGGATGACTTTTTGCTTGGGCGATCATATGGGCAAAGCAAGTGGATGAAGCGTTGAACACTTGGACGGAGTGGGTGCGGATCCGAACAACGCATCAACGCATCGACCGCCCATGTTAAGAGGACCCTATGTCAGCCCTGTTTTTGATGCACACTGCATGACAGATTGACGTACGGACGATACATGTGCTAGCCCTTGTTCGCGTCGTGTGCACGAACGCGAAGGAGGACAAAAGGCGTTCACAGCACAGCTCAGAGAGAAGCAATGCAAACCCTCGTTGACCGGTCGCAAGACGAGACGTTTTTTGCAGAAGAAAGGGCCGTGTGTTCCTGCAGGCCATTGGCGTTCGCATCATGCCGAGTCACACTTTGACGCGTTGTGCCCGTGCTGGCGCCTTGCGTGCGAGCGTGATGAGCGAGCCCCAACACTTTGGGGTAAATGATGTGCGCTGCCATGTGCTGGCTTATCAAAGGCACACATAGAGAAGGCTACGACAGCTTATCGCGCCTAGGAGAAATAGTCGTCACGCAGTAAACGTCGGCGGTTGAAGCACGTCTGATTTTTCTTCAACGCGACGTGGTGACACTGACGTGCAGAGCTATGATTGGTACATGGCGGTACCCTGGAGCTGCGGTGGATATGTGCTGCGGTGGAGAGAGGGCGAGTACAAAACCCGGCGTCATTCTCATCAAACTTGACCTGTCTGCCAGAAGAAAGCAATCTCATTCCTCGCGCGTTGGGCAGGGCTGGCTCTCTGGCAGCCATGTCGTCGGCCGTGGTCGTGGGAAGACCTTGCCGGACCCTAGTCGAGGCGGTAAGAAAGCAGGGTGGAGCCGCTTGGGGGAGTGTAGCGAGCTTGGACGGCGGCCGTCATCCCATCGGATTTCGAGTCTGGCTGCATTGGGCGTGCATTAATGCCTGTGAAGGCTCATGCCATGCAACCGGTGCTACGTGGATAGCACCGTATATGACTGGCTCCTCCCTCCCCGACAACATGTATAAACCTCGTAGCGGACACTTAGCGCCCGACAACCCACCAGGCTTGCATGCAGGATCCAACGTGTTGCTGTACTCGTACATAAGAACAGCTCCATACGTACCGTGCGGTGAGGAGACTTGACGGCCCGCCCAGATTCAGGAAGGGCAACAAAAATTTTCCACGACTTCCAATTGATTGGATTGCCAGCGTTGCGTTTTTAGTGGCGCTTGTGTCGAAAAAAAAGGGCTCCAACTGATAGCAGTAGAGCGCGTGAATCATGCCGAGCTGGGGCAGGAAAGAAAGCTATGAGTGAGTGCTTACCTTACCTTCCCTTGTCCTGACCTGCCTTTCCTCCCCTCCCTCACTCAACATCACCCCTCCTTCCCCTCACCACCCGCTTTCCTCGTCTGCGGACCTGATCATCCACCAACTTTTTTTCCTGTTGTTGCTGCTTTTGGTAAGAAGCTCTCCCACAATCTACTCCACTATCAATTCCTAAAAATATTTTTTCTGCCCTACTGTACCCACCTCACCGTTGGTTCCTTCACCTATGTGCTATATCCAGTGGCTTACTGCTCTTGTCTTGTCATCTACAAGACCAATCGACTAACGATAACCTCATAGGGTCTCTTCGCGAGAACAGAAGCAGATCCTCGCTGATATCCAGTCGGGATCGCAGAAGTTTAGCAGACGGCTCCTCCCACCTAGAGCATCGAGCAACCGGAAGGAGAGGAACAACGGGGAAACCTTGATACCCGTCACAGTCACTGGCGAAGGAAGCCAGCAAGAAGACCGAAGAGGACGCAAGTCGACAAGCTCAGTCCGTCCGGGCATCCCCAAACGAACTAGCAGTATGAAGAGGGCGTATAACTACTTTTTCGGCGCAGCTGCACCGGTGCCCGCCCCCGTCGCCCCCCCGGTGACGACGACCGAGGCGACACCACCGAGCAAGGAGGACGCGAAGCCGCTGGACAATGGCGTAGATACCCCGCCTGAGACGCCCCGCGAGGCGCCTGCACGGCTCAGCGAGGACGAAGCCGGTACGTGATGTTCACATAACCCCCGCCCCCACTTGCCCAATAACACCTTCTCCAGCAGCTCCCCACTATCCACTCTCCCTTCACGCGAGAGCCTCCCCATTGCATCAACTACCTGCGCACACCCTACTAACCCACGCTTCTCCCCTATCAGCAGACTCTCCATCTCCTCCCTCACCAGATGCCTCGGATAGCCTCGAGACGCAAATCTCGAAGCTTAAGAAAAAGCTCGCACACGCTGAATCCGACCTCGACGAAGCTCAGCGCGTTGCTGCCACACAAGACGAGCATGTGCGGAGTCTAGAGGAGGATCACAAGGAGCGCGCCAAGGAGTTTGAGTCGCGCGAGCAGACGTTGCAGCAGGACAAGAAGGATCTCGAGGAGCACATGGTCAGCGTCGTTGTACAGCAAGTACGCGAGGCCAAGGCCAAGGAGAGGAGCACCGTCCGCGACGAGTGCGAGGCCGAGTTCAACGAGAAGATTGCCGACGTCACCAAGGAGGCTGAGACGCTCCGTGGAAACGTTAGCGACCTCGAGAGCCAGATAGAGTCCTACAAGAGCGAGATTGAGAAGCTCAAGGCGTCGATTGGCAGTGAGCAACCTGCTAGCGCTGAAGCGGTCGACAACTCGGCTGAGATTGAGGCCAAGGAGGCCGAGCTTTCGACTGTCAAGACACAGTTGGAGCAGGCTACTGCGGCTAAGACCAGCACTGAGAAGGAGCTCGCTGATGCCCTTGCCACTATCGAGGAGCTCAAAAGCCAGAGCAACGACACTGTTGCCAAGGCTGAGCTTGATGCCCTCGCTGCCGACAGGGATGCCCAGAAGACGAAGGTTGAGGAGCTTGCCGCCGAGGTCGCTGTCTTGAGGACCCAGATCTCCGAGTTGGAAGAGCTTAAGTCAAAGCATGCTGAGCTCGAGGCCGCTCACAGCAAGCTTTCCGACGAGCTTGCCGCCCGTGGCAGCCAGGACGCTGATGCTGAGAAGGCGTCCAAGGAGGAGGTTGAGGGTCTCCGCAGCACCATCGCCGAGCTACAGGCTTCTCTCAAAGAGGCCAAGGACACTCTCGACCAGAAGGCTTCCGACCTCGACGCTAAGACCAAGGAGCACGCTGCTGCCACCGAGCAGGTTGCGTCGTTGACTGAGTCCTCCAAAGGCGAGGTCGATGGCCTGAAGACTGAGATTAGCGAACTACAGGAGAAGCTTAAGGCTGCCGACATGTCCAAGGGCGACTCTGATGAGCTTGCTGAGAAAGTTTCCGCTCTCGAGAAGTCGTTGAAGGAGGCACAAGACGGTCTGGCCGCGAAGACATCCGAGCTCGAGGCTTCCTCATCTTCCCTTGCTTCCGAGAAGGAGGCCGCCGTCAAGGCTGCTGAGGAGGCTAAGAGCAACGTCGACAGTCTCACGGCTAAGATCTCCGAGCTCGAGGCATCTCTTAAGGAGTCACAGGAAAGCCTTTCTGCCAAGGATGCTGAGCTTGAGACTGCCAAGGGCGATGCATCCAAGGCTATCGGCTCTGCCAAGGACGAGGTCGCTGGTCTCCAGAGCACTGTTAGCAAGCTCGAGGCCGAGATTGAGAGCGCCAAGGGCTCTTCTGACGAGCAGACCACCGCTGCGAAGAAGGAGGCTTCGGAGCTTCGCGAGACTGTTTCTAAGCTCGAGGCTGAGTTGGAGGCTGCCAAGGGCGAGACCAGCAAGGCTTCAGCGGAATCCGCCAACAAGCTCTCCGAGCTTGAGGGTTCGTTGAAGGAGGCCCAGGAAAGCCTGGCCGCCAAGGAGACCGAGTTGACCGCCGCGAAGGAGGAGGCTGCCAAGGCTGTCGAGTCTTCCAAGGGCGACGCTGAGGGTCTCCACAAGACCATCTCCGACCTCGAGGCCTCGCTGAAAGAAGCCAAGGATGGCTTGTCATTCAAGGAGTCTGAACTCGAGGCTGCTAAGGGCGAGACGACCAAGGCTACTGAATCTTCCAGCGCGAAGATCTCCGAGTTGGAGGCGAGCTTGAAGGAAGCCCAGGACAGCCTTGCCGCTCAGAAGTCTGAGTTGGAGGCAGCTAAGAGCGAGGCCACCAAGGCTACCGAATCTTCAAGCTCCAAGGTCTCTGAGCTCGAGGCTTCTCTCAAGTCTGCTCAAGACAGCTTGGCTGCGAAGGAGTCGGAGCTGGAGGCCAAGTCTGCTGATGCGGGCAAGGTTGCTGAGCTCGAGAAGGATCTTGCCGCCGCAAAGGCTGATCTTGAGGCCGCCACCGCCGCAAAGGACGACGCCGCTAAGGCTACCGAGTTATCGAAGCAGGAAACCGAGGGTCTCCGAAGCACCATCAGCGAGCTTGAGGCCTCTCTTAAGGAGAAGACCAGCCAGCTTGAGGCCAAGGAGGCTGAGCATTCCGAATCTGTCAAGGCTGTCGAGTCCTCAAGCAGCGAGAAGATCTCCGCCCTTGAGAAGGAACTCGCCGATGCTAAGGCTGAGGCCAGCAAGGTCGCTGACCTTGAGGCTAAGCTTGCTGCTAAGGAGTCGGAACACTCCGAAGCCCTTCAGGCTGCCCAGTCATCTGGTAACGAGAAAGTCTCTTCCCTCGAGAAGGATCTCGCTGCCGCTGAGAAGGCGAGGGAGGCTGCTGAGGAGGAGCTCAAGGCATCAAAGCAGGCTGAAGCTGAAGCCAAGGAGAGTGCCGCGAAGGCCTCTGAGGGTTCTTCCAAGGCTGAGGCTCTCGAAAAGGAGATTGCCGACCTCAAGGCATCAGCTGAGAAGTCGACTACTGAGAAGAACGAACTTGAGGAGAAGATCAAGGCCAACGACAGCAAGATTGCTGAGCTTGAGTCCAGCGTCGAGGCCGCAAAGGCCAAGGAGTCTGAACTTACTGCCCTTCAAGCTAAGCTCGACGAGTCTACCAAGGTATCTGAGGCCGCCACCACTGACCTCGAGGCCTCCAAGACCGAAGCCGCTGACGCCAAGAAGTCCCTCGAGTCCCTCCAGGCTACCCTGAAGGAGAACGAGGAGAAGGCCGCTACCCTGGAATCCGACTCTCAGACTCTGAAGAAGGAACGTGACGAGGTCAAGACCGAGCTTGCGTCTGTCAAGGAGCAGCTCGAGAAGGTCAAGGCTGACCAGGAGGAGCTCAAGAAGGCGAGTGCTGAGGTTGTCGAGAAGGCCGAGGCTCAGGAGGCGGAGCCCGTCAAGGAAGCTGAGAAGCCTGTTGAGGAGGACACCCCCGCCGCTGCTGAGCCCGTACCCGAGACCAAGGAGCCAGAGGTCGAACCTATTGCCGATGCACCCGCCGTCGATGGCACCAAGGAGACTATTATCGAAGCACCCGAGTCGCCCAAGGAAGCCGAACCCGAGACTCCTACTACCCCTACCACTAAGGACGGAGAGGACAAGGAGGAGGAAGGCGAGCAAACACCAAGCGGCTCGAAAAACAAGAAGAAGAACAAGAAGAAGGGCAAGAAATAAACGTCTCGACCTCTCCCCTCGTCCCGGACAGTCTGAAGATTTGCCCGTAGGTGGAGATGACCAGTAAGAGGTGGATTAAAATTATGAGGATGAGAAATGGAATGAACTGTTACGGGATTCAGGAAATAAGGTTGGTTTGGTTTGCATTATACCCTTTTGCTGCACTCTAGCAACCTCTAGCTAAGTGGCTGTGTGTGGGAGGAGGTTTTTCCCTTTTTCTTTTCTCTCTCTCTTTTTTCTGTTCATGAGATTGATGAAGTTGTGTGCGTTTGTTCGCCCTCTTGTCTTTCACTCTCTCTCTGCTCGCTGGTTTTTTTGGTTCTGGTATCTGAGTAATGATGACGCACCCCCCCGTTTACGCCTTTCCTTTTACACGCTATCTGCGTGCGATCACGACGAGGCTATGCAAAGGATAACAGAAACGAAATGAAACGGAACGAGAGACATGGTGTCATGTAGATAATGAAGATTACTCCCCCCTTTGCTGTTTTTCTGCGCGTTTTCTATAGAGGAAAATAAAGTACTATAGCATATATATACCCTACTCTTCAAACACTTGTTCCGAAAAATCATCCCCTGCCGCTCTGTTCTTTACCGTCATTTCCTTTGTTTTTCTTCAAGAATATGCCTACGGCTAGACGGCTTAACTGTTCTAGCAGTGTCAGGTTCGTCACGTTGTACACTGAGTGGCTGTCATACGTGTTACGCGGTGACGTCGGCAAGGTTGAGACCTGCGGGGTATGTCGTAGTACAAAGCCACTTCCCACCATCTTTCAATCTCATCATTCATGTATTCTCGAGGCGCGTTGCGACGTTAGTGTTACGCACAGCTACTCTGTGGAAGCGGGGTGAAGTTGTACGAAAAGAAAAGAAAAAAAAGCTGGAAAGTGGGGGAAGCGGGGAGAGGTAGTAAGTCTGTATGACAGCGGGATATCTCCCTCTTTCTTGCTTTATCCTATCATTGTTCTCTCTTTCTTTCTTTCTTTCTGCAATTCCCTAGTCTTCCACGTTATCTAGAAGTCTTAAGAGAGATTACACTACAACGGAATCATATTGCACATCTCCTCTTCTCTCGCCGACAATGAAGTCTACATTCCTCACCTTGGCCTATTTCCTCGCAACGTCTTCCTGCCTCTCTATTCCCCTCCCTACCTCCCCAATCACCCTTACATCCCCGCAAAAGCTAAATCAACTCGCAATCTCGGCTTGTAAGGCGGCTGGTCGTACGTCACCTCTCTCTCCGATCGTTTTTTTTTTTTCGCTTCTTTTCATTAACGAGCAGCTAGAGAACTGCATGAAGGATCCAGGGAACTGGCCTCAAAACGGATGTTGCTCTGATCTGGTGTGTGAGAGGAGGATGGATCGGTATGGGCATTTGGGGGAGTGGAAGTGCTATGATAGTGATAATGCGAAAGAGGATGGGGGTTACAAGGTATAGAACTGGGAAGATATACTACCGCCTATTGTGAAAAAGCGTGATTGGAAACAGCACCTGCATAGTGATTGAGCGTTGCCCTACGTCAGAATCAACACACACACACCAGATAGTAAAACAGGAGAGGTGGGTGGGGAGATGTTGTAGCGAGGTGAAGCGAAAGGAGTGATGTCTTTAGGCTGCTAGGGGGTGAAGGGTAGGAGATGCGCGGGATGGAGTAATCGTATCTCTGCTCCAAGACCGTCATCGAAGTTTTAGAAAACCGGGTCCACAACCCTACTTTCATGTAATCTCGACCAAAGAATCTCGCGTCCCTTTCTCCACATCGACTATACCATTCATCTAAGATCCAATCTCCAATTCACCAACACGCGTACAAAAAAAACTTAGCCTAGTCTTTCCATCACTAAAACAGCGAAGTCCACGCTGACCAACCACCCCTCTAAACCGCACCAAGCACGCTTCTCAAACGCTCCAGCTCCGTCTCAACGCGTCATGCCAGATTTCTTTTTTTCTTTTTTGCCTTCCCCAACGAACGCCAGTACCCCGCGGCAATACGCCGCCGATCCACGCTAACGCGAAAGCATTGATATCAATATCGTATATTCTTTCTGCCCATTCTCAATTGTCGCTGATGCCGAAATGATCGTCTTCACCGCACAGAGACGCGTGCCAGAGTCTAGAATATAGGAATGTATACAGGGGAGGGGAGGGGCAATATACTCCCCCTGCATTATCAGTGCAGTGAGAAAAGTAAAAAGAGGGGGAAAGCGTGCACTGTATATATAAGAAGAGTGATTTCTATCACACAGTGCAGGTTTGTCGTTCGATACACGATTACTATTCCTTCACTTCCTTCCTATTCTTTTCTTCTTCTCTCGCGGTAATTACTACGTCCAACGCGCCTACAGATACCAGCGAAGAAAAGCAGCAAGAATGACACTTATCACCATCCGTCTTTTCCGCCTCGCACTCGTCTTCTCGGCTGCCATGGCAGCGACTGCGCTGCCGAAGCGTGGTGGTTGCTCGCTTGGAGATTCGCTCGATATAGGCGGTACGTCAGCCCTTCCCCCATGCCCCCATCCTCCTCGTCCTCTCCCTCCTTTGACACCGTCCCCGCCAAAGCGGATATACCATGCTAACTTTCCACCATCTAGACACCTGCGGCGCGCCCCTATCGCCCGAGTGCTCCGCCAACGGCGTCCCGTCGAAGAACCCGCATGACATGTGCGCTACGTTCCAGTCGCTGCATTTCTGTGGCGCGGGGTCCAAGTGTGATTGTGAGACATTGAAGTGTGTGGCGCAGATGTAGAGGGTGCTGTGGCTTTGGAGTTGGATGGTGATGTTGCTGGAAGAAGGTAGAGAAAAAATCGCTCAGAAGGGGGTTTGGGTGGAGTGATGGGGTATGACTAGGAAGTTTGGGAAGGGTGAGGGAAGGGATTGGCGTTCAGTCGATGGCTTTTTATTGGGGATGGATTCATTGTGTAGATTGGAATTACTTGGGTTTTTGCTTGCTCTGCGTCCGCTCACGTTCCCTTCCTTCCTTCACTTTCCTCTCGTGGCAACGGGAGAAGGGAAGGATGGTCTAAAAGCGAGATGAACAATACTGGCGCGCAAAGCGCCGCAATGTCGCCACTATCCCCAAATCACCTTCTGTAATCTTCAGCACAATGTACCATGGAGTCCAACATTTCCATCACCTCACGTGACTGCTTCACCTCAACCGTGCATCTCTCCCCATTAAGCATGCAAAGCGAGTACCCCATCATCCCACGTGGCCTAACGTAAGATAAATAAGCAATCAAGCGACCCCAACGACATGGTA
Organism: Stemphylium beticola; assembly: GCA_029100535.1. NCBI lineage: Eukaryota > Fungi > Ascomycota > Dothideomycetes > Pleosporales > Pleosporaceae > Stemphylium > Stemphylium beticola. The sequence goes on along the minus strand of JARBXR010000061.1, from coordinate 8,649 downwards.
AAAAGGCCCCGATGATGTTCGCCCTGGTAATGTACGTCAGACGTCGTAGGCCGAATCAGCATGAAGGGCTGACGAGCCAGGGCCGCTGCGTATCTTCGTGGTGTGCGTATGCATACTGCCCCAGATGATGCGCGTCAGAAAATGGCTTTCGGTTTTAGAGTAACCGTCGGGTGCGCAAATTGTTTGCCTGCAGGATTATTAGATGTAGTGGTGTGTTGTTAGGGTACCCTGGTAGTTTGTGTATATCAGTTTTATCGGTGGCTGGCTATGGGCATGGTGGGGTATCCGTAAACACCGTTCAATCGCAGGCGTCAGACGTCAGCGCGACATACTTGGTATGTTGTTTGGAAACCTGAAACGCATGCGCGGCGAGCATGTGGCATAGTAATACCCTCGTGGGAGTAGCCTGTCGGTACTGACGGACAGCAGCTTGCAACATCTAGACTTCGGACTCGCTTGAGACTCGCTTACGGTGGGATACCTAGAATCTGGACATATGACTTCGAAATAGGTATTGGTCGCCTGAACATCTTGTGTGACGCGGGTCCTCGGGGTCGGAACGTCTGCCTTGATCATCTGCCAGGGTCCATTTGTCCCCCAGTCGTTCCGCCTCATTCCGATTGACAAGCGTGTACGTTATTATAACAGCTTGTTAGATAAGCTCAGCTGATGTATACTTCTCGTTGGGGAACGCGGATGTAGTAGTTCCTTGGCAAGAATTAGGCAGTCGTAAGGACCGGGGCTGAATGTGGCGAAGTCCGCACACCGTAGCACCATCCCGCGGACCACAACCTAAGGAAGACTTTTGGAAGGATTAAGATGTGTGGAGGCGGAGTTTAGTGTGTTACAAATACATTAGGTTGGATACGATTCATTGACTGCGGAACAAAATGGGGAATCTCAAAGGAAAATGTAGAAGATGAAAGAAACCAAGGCAGCTAGTCAGCCTTAGTCGTGAAGGATAAAGAACGAGGAATGACTGCTGATCTCTGCGCCCCATCTAATGCAAGCTTACTACATGGGTGAATATGCTGGGGAATCTCGTACAAAGTTCCGACTCTTAGAAATGACAAGAAAAAACGGCGCCTTGGAAGGGAGCGATAAATAGAATGGAAGATTAGGAGGTGAGCCTTGACAAGCTCAAGAATAGCAACGAAACGTCATGGTGGTACAAAGCCGACCGTCCTTGACTTGATACGCGTTCGTGGCCAAGTCGTATGCTTAGGCCCACTACCTGATCGCCGATACCGTATGAGTTGATTCTGTAAGTCGTCGCTGCCTAGCTGATAGAGTCGATGGTGGGATTGAAGCAACCGCAAACGCCGCCTGCCCGGGGTATGATGCGTGTAGAACAAAATGGGAAAGCCGCCTCGGTCAACGCCCGATGGAATACCAGATATTATGAAAGAAATCTAAAGCGAGCAATGGGTTCGCGAGAGAGGGCAAACTGCGAGAGGCGAATCTGACAGCGAGTGGTGTGGAGGATTGGGTGGTGCAACACCCGATTTGGTTAGTCGGCAATGGATCATGCGGACATTGGCTGATCACCCGACGCAAGTCCAGACCCACCAGGCGTAGAAGGAGCCATGATCCTGCGGACCCTCTCGCTGAGAATTGCCTTCTCTACACCCTCGTTGTGCCCTCACCGTATTGATGGTAGGCAGTGTTTGCCGACAAGTGGTTGAGCTCGGGTGTCGCGTTTGGTCGTGGCATTTGTAGGGAATGCGCGATAGGCGGCACCTCCGTCGCAGTGGAAGTATTGAGATAGCCATAGTCCCATGACCCTCGTGCTCCGTGCGAAAGGTTTGTCGGGTATTGCGACAGCTGGTGAGTTGAAGGGCTCCACTGGGTCATGCTTTGCCCCGAAGGCGTCCTCTGAGCAACCGCCATGCCATGTCCTGCTGACCCGTCAAGGCCTGCTGCCATCTTCAGGTGCGGTGATAGACTGGATGATGCCAAGTGGGGGGTGTATGCGGTTGACGCAATCGATGTAGCCACTGATTGTGGCGATGCGTTCCGGTGGGTATCCATTGTTGCCTGCGAGACGGCGCTTGGCGCATAGGTCGATGTTGAAGCAATGGGGAGCGATCCGATGCCAGCCGTCGAAGAATAACTGGCAGACTGAGCATCGTTAGCTTCATGCTGTGCAGTGCATTGGAGGAGAACATACATATTTGCTGATGATCTTCTTTAGCGCATGCGAAAGAATCTTCCACGGAAACACCTTCACGTCCTTCTCGATGTTGCGTGGTTTGGGATTGGGGAAACCCATGATAACCTTGAAGAATTCCTCACTATCTTGCTTTGCCTTGGAAACGGTAAGAGGCCGAAAGCCTTCGAGATTGCGACGAATGCGATTCTTTTCTTCGACCGTGAAGCGAACATTCACGAGCTGCTCGAGCAGATATATCGTATCCACGCTTGTGATGAAATATTCATCCTTCTCTTCCCACCAGATGCAGCTCACGCAAATGCTACGGGCCGGTCGCGCCTCCGGAGTAACGGGCGCGAAAGAGGTGGTGATGGTACTGCCGTGCTGCGACCTCTTAAACTCGACAAGCCGCCGCTTAGCATCCATTTCTTCCGGAGACCAATCGTCGCTCATCTTATCGAGGTCTCCGTCTATCTTCAGAATGGCCTTGGACTGATACATGGAATATGGGTTGAAGGGTTGCACGGAGGAGTTGTTACCGCTTGATTGTGCAAGGTGTGTTGCCCGGACCAGTACTGGCGCTGAGATTGCAGAAGGCGAAGGAAGCACTGGGGCTGTGGCGGATACACTGGATCGACCCCCATGTGCAGGAGAGGAGTAAGAACCATATGAATGTAGGTTCGGGGACATTTGCGGGAGTTTGTAATCGCCTGGGCCTAAATTCATGCCCGACGGCATCACATATAGACCCTTCTGCGAATATTCCGAGCTGTAGGCCGCTTGCTTCGATGGATCGTATCCGCTACTCTGGCCATACGTGTTGGGAAGCGTAGGATGGCTCGGGATTGGCGAAACTTGTACCCCAGAGTAAGCCCCAGACATGCCATGGGGTTTTGCGAATCGGGGAAGTTTTCCATGCTTCCCAGTGTTGCTGTTTGAGTAGTCTTGGGCGTCGCTGTACTCAGTAGAATACTTCCGCTTCCTTGAGAAACCAGAAGAGGAAGATTGGTACGCAAGATTTGGCGACATGTCGGTATACGTAAACTTTCCCGCGTCAGTCTGGAATCGCGGGCGGCGCATCTTATCCTCCACCTGAAGCTTCAGCATCATTGTAGGATCCCAGGAATTGGTGAGTGGAAATGGTGGAACCTCAACGTTGAGGACATAACTGTACCACTGATCGTGGTCGTCGTATTCGACCTTTTGAAGTGCGCCGACGCACTTCTCGTCACCAAACATGAGTATGAAGGTGCAGTGATTTGCGTCGAGGTCGTAATTCGTCCGAAGATGCAGCGTTACCGTAGATCCAGCAGTGCCTTGCGCAGGAGTAATCTGTTCGGTGATTTCCGCTTCAGTAGGCGTGAGTGAAGCGGGATGACGAACTCCTGCATCGATAAATGATGGATCGAGTCGATGGTTGGCCGCCGCGCGTGACTCGTAGTTGGAGCTAGGCAGGTAGGGCATGTCTGCACTCGAAGGCTCATGGGTCAGTTGCGCGGGCGCATCTGTGTATTGCGAGTTGAATGCAGGCTGTGCAATGCCTGGGAAGTTTGCAACCTGATTTGATCTGGTGCCTTCGGCATCTGAATGGAGGTGGTCAGTCAAACGTGCTAATCGTTCTCACGTGGGCCAGACGCGGGTCCATCCGACCCAGTTTTGGCAGGTGCCCTTCCACATTCGTCAGATGAGCCACAAATCACTCACCATACACATATTGATGGTTCTTGATGTATCCTGACATGGACAACGATTCTGTAATTCTCGCAACGTGAACAGCCTGAGCCCCACCTCCGAGTCCTGCACTGCGCGATACTGTGAATCCCTTGTCGGTGTCCACAGAACGGGTCCTGCAGGAACTGTCAGGCGGAAGCTGTATGCGTATTAGCCGGAAGCCTAGTGTGGGGGTTGAGATGCAGGCAGCAGAAGAGAGGTCAGGACGCAGAGTCCTGCCACAATTTCAGTTGTCTTCGCCGGTGAGCCACGCACCTGATAGCACAGCAATGTTGAGCAGGCCAGTTTGAATGGTATTGAAGCAAACGGGACGATTTTCCAAGAAGACTTTGGAAGGTTTCTCGTGGTTCACTACTGGGCCACTGCCACAGCCTCTCAGATTGCAATCTGCGTCCTTGCCGATGATCTGCAGACAATGGCTTTCTGTTAGTGACAAGTGTTGCGCTTGTTGCATTCAGCAGGGTACCGTGACCGTGACGTGAGGGAGATTTGGAGACAATTTGGGCAGGCCTTGTGACCAGCAAAGTCGATAAAAGTAGCCTACTCAGAGACAAACGATTAGGGTATCCAGGAGTTCGATTCATACAGGAGTTAGAGCGACTTTGAGTGCCAGATTCAAACGCCGTGAGTCCAGCTCTTCGCCTGTTGCAGCTCAGACAATGACAAGTCCCTGTCGGCGAAACAGGGAACAGAAAGTGTCACTCTAGTAGCGACAGAGACTGATTCAGAGCAGAAGCCAGGTGCTAAGATGATTGTGAGTGACTTGGTACGAGATGTCGTAGATTGCGACCCGCATTTCAACGTGACTGACGGCTCAACTTACATAGAAGACAAAGGAGCAGAAACATGGACCAAGGACTGACCAATATGCATGAGGCTCGGCAGCCTTGCCGTGCGGGTAGTCAAGGGAGCTGCGGAACTATAGAGCTTTGACCGTGAAGGGAGGCGGCAGTTAATACTAGGCAATAATGATGTATGAGAGAGGCGACAGAGTGGCCCAAGGCAGCGGAAGATGACGGGATTGGCCCAGCTCAGATGGCAGAGCATAGACGCAGCTGCAAGGAAATGCGAGCGAGCACAGTGAGCTTTGGGAAGCTCTGATGACTCTTGGTGCTTACCGATCCCGTCAAGCCGGTAGACTAGCGGGCCAGTCGATGGTGAGGCACGCCCTCTGTGAGGCTAGTATTCTGGCCGTTGAGCACCACGTCGTGCAAGGCCTGACAGCCCCAGGATGGTATACGAGGATCCAAACCGCAGAAGGGAGTGGGCGGCTAGAATCTGTGCGCTGAGGCTCTGGTGGTGGCCTCAGTCGGCGCAGCACAAGGGAGTGGCAGTAAGCTTAGCTCCACGGCTGCCTGTCAGTGGTGGATATACTCAGCCAGTGATGGCAGACCCGGGCAAGCCGATTGAGACAGCTTTAGCATGCAGTTTCCAGAAGTAACAGTGCTTTCATGCCAGGAAAGAGCGAGGTCGGGCAGGTATCTGAGGCTTGAAGCGGGATCCTGAGACCTCTGCAGTGGGAGGATGTGCGGATGCGGAGAGTCTGGGCCAAAGCGTCGAGACACAGTCGGCGGGGCGTCGGGGGTGGGGGAGATTGGAATTGTGGTGAAATGCAAACGAGAAGTGCAAAGGCTCGCAGCGGGGTGATATGGGAGGGGAGGAGGCGGGCGTAGCAACAGCATTGCCGGTGCCCAGCGCGGCGGTGACCTTGACGATGATATACATGCGGCCCAGCACTGGAGTGAGCATCAGCACCCAGTTTGGGGCCCTCTGATGCCGACAGCTGTCAGGGCGAGCCATGAGCCTGTAGGCCGGGAGATGGGCCCCAGGGCGCTGCAGCCACTGACTGGTCTCCATGACGGCAGATGGCTGTCCATGGCGGCCAATGCCCGGCAACGCTCAGCATGGCCCCATCTGAGCTTTTCCGTGAGGACAGACTTGCAGCTATGGAGAGCATGTGTAGGAGTGTGGTGAGGGCTGGGCTCCGCAGCCCGTGGCAGTGGTCTAGCGAAGACGCAGCATCTATTTCTGGTGTGGCTTGCAGAAGCCGAATCGGCACCATCCCTGTCCATTCTGCGCATCGCCAAAAAGCCACGCCGGCCAGCCTCCTCCAGGCACCGCGCGACGCTGGCGATGGATGCAACGGCAAAGGGAGTCGACTTGTACCACCCCGGCGCTCGCTTTGTGCTCGTCGTCGCCGACACTGTCATGGCCGCATCGCCTCCACCCCGTGACCTGACCGCGCCTTCCTCGCTGCCTGTCGTTCCTGCCTCGGTCGGCGCGTCGTCTGTTTGCATCCCGCCGCCCCGGGAACGAAGCAACGACACCCGCCCGCCGCTCCTTCCGCGACATGAGGCTGACTTCACCATGGCCCTCCCGGACGCTCCTTTCACGCTGACATGCCAAGCATGAGCCGCTTCTTTCTATACCAATTGGCTTCTCGAGCTGCTTTGTCCGTCATTGGTCACCACCAACCACACACTCTTCTGCCCGCTCGAGGAATTAGCCAGTGCAGTATCAACCTCAGCAGAGCAGCATCAGCGAAGCCTCTACATATTCTTAGAAAGCTGATGCCGCGTTACCCTTTGCTCTTGACCACAATTGGACGTTAGCGGCATTTCGGTGGCTGTGTGTAAGCCGCCCATGCCAGAAGCAGAGCATTAGCACTCCCCGCTCTGCCACCATAATACTTCCCCTTCAAAGAATAACGGCAATTGACCCTCCTCGTCTGTCACGGTAATCCACGGGCGATGGCTGTTCTGCAGGGGACCGCGCTCACTGCCCCAAGGCTCCCAGGACACCGGGTCCCTGCCTTGTGCAGGCATAACATCTGAACCACCAACGAGCGTAGCTATCTGACCATAGCATCATGCTTTCCCTTCTTACGCTACAAATGTCGGCATTCCCGCAGCATTAAGCGCCTACTCTTCTATTGGTATCGCATCTAACGCGCACGAAAATGGCAAATCGAAAGCGTCGCCTCGGCATCCAGCCGCTCACCATGTCGATGACGCCGAGACGCCGGCCTTACGCTGATGACTTGTCCTCGACTCTCGGGAGCAGAGAAGAATGCAGTGCGTCTGAAAACAATACCGTGACTGTTCTCAACTAGCAAGAGCTCCCGGCCTCCTTTCCTGCGCAGCCTGGCCACCACGGTCGTGACTTCCGGAACGGGCTCCAGCAATACGCACATTGCAACGCGGTGCGTTTGCCCTCCCTATGGCTTGAAGGCCACTCTATCTGGTGCGCCCACCCCATAACGCCTCCTTTTGCGCCAACGGATGACTACAGTCACCCCTGAGCAATCCGAGATTGCAACTTTAGTCCCTCCAAGTACAAGCAAACACGGCGTGGCCTTACCAGCTTGTCACAGCTGGGATATTTCTTCCCACGAGCATGTTTGCCACGGTGCCGGGCCCTTGCTTCCGCCATCTGAAACGCGCTTCGCCATGCTCGTAGTACAGGCTGGGGGATTCTGCAGTCAGCTCTTAGGTAATTGGGAGCCTCATAGTGCGAGAACCACGCTTCATGTTCCGACAGGTGCAGAGCGGCCCCTTTGCCCGCCTGTCGTCTTTTAGCAGTATGTTGGATGAGGGAAAGATGCATGGTGCTTCGTCACGGCCAAAGCCAGTCTGTACCATTTTGCCAACGGGCCTTGTGCTCCTGAAGATCTCGGACCATCGACTGCTAGCTTGGTACCACAGAATGAACACAGAGACTTTCGTTGTCACCTCTACTACGCCATGCGGAATCCTACCTATTGTAGCTAGTCATAACAGACTCTACGGACACATGCTTCGGGTCGGCGTCTGGCGCGGTTCTGTCATTGCCGCCCAAATATCGTCAAGTTACCGACCTCTACTTTTGCTGCCTTGTCACAAAGGCTCCTGTAGCAGCTGCATGACCTGAAATTTTCATCTCGGATCCCTAACGAAGCAAACGCTTTCAGTTGATGCGATGGGGTAAACCAGTGTATCGATGCAAGTATGGTTAGACAACGGGTCGGTACCGAGACTATGTAAGGTTCATGCATCAATCCCAAAGAAGGACGACTAGCACGCCGACGATAGGGCTGCTTTGCATTCTCAACTTTGGTCAAAGTCCGAAATTCCATGGCGGAATCGACTTGCAACGCAACCCCTCATGAACCTGGTTCCCGGGTCCTTCTTGCATCTCGTTACACCAACCCTCGTCCAGTACTGCCACGAACAAGGGCAAGGATATCCAAATACCCGGCCAAGTTCGAGAATGAGGCTCATTGGTAGCTTCGGCATGCGCAGAGAGCGGACTGCAAACCCACAGACTGTAAAGAGGACGCTACAGGGCTTTTCCAAGAAATACCACTGCTCGGTTAGAGCCGACAACAACACGAGATTCCAACAACGGGTAGTGTAACGCTCGGCCAGATCAGGTAAGACATGGTATGTTCTCACCACCGAGCCCGACGCCATCAACGCATTTCCAGCACGAGACATTACCTCACGTTAATGACCGACGTGCGACGTACCCAACGGTTCTGTTTCACACAATCGGTCGCCTGCTCTCGCTTCAAGCGCTCAATGATGTGCATAATTTCCCTGGTACCCGAGCGCAGCCACTTGTAGCATGCTGCGACGTGTCTCGCGTCGTGCCGGCACATGACCGCGGCTTGCTCCTGATAGAGAATATTTACGAGAATATTGGACTAAACTTCCACATACGACCATAGGATCTTGAGAACAAGGCTTCCCGTTCGCTCAGCCCTATTTAAGCAAGATACCGGCGGA
>JARBXR010000060.1:0-186476 GCA_029100535.1 Stemphylium beticola | reverse complement strand
CCAAGGCGCGAGTGCAAGAAGCAAACATGTTGGGACCAAATCCTTCCAACTGCAGGCCTTCGGCCTGGGTGTTACATTTAAGGATAAGGTAAAGGGCCTACGCGAGGCTCTAATTAACAAGAGAACGCGCAGAAAGCGATGCAAGCCTCTCCTACTACAGGAGCCTAAAGAGTATCAAGATAGAGCTGTATTCTGGTCTCCAAGGAAGGTGAAGGAGGCACGTGATCGCCAGCAGCTCCAGGAGCGCGAGGAGGAGCGGCTACAACACCAAAAGGCTGAGACGAATAGGCTTCGTGAGGAGACAAGGCAGGCAAAGGCAAGGGAGAAGGAAATAAGGCGTCAGGCAAGAGATGCAGCTAGGCTAGTAAGGGAGCAGGAGAGGGCTGAGAAGGTTGCTGAAAAGGCCTCTAGGGCAGCTGCTCGTATGACTGCAAAACGACTCCAACAAGCTCTCAAACCCTCCCAAAAGAGTAAGAAGCGTAGCCTTAAGGCTCCTGCTAGAGCCACTACTAAAAAGAGAGCTGTTGTGAGGCCTGCAGGTAGTAGAGAGCCTCAAAGTGCTGTTGCAGGCGCACCAGCTCTCCAGTCACGACGCGGCCGCGCGATTCACACCCCATCGCGATATTTGTAGCCTAATATATTATTTAATACCTCTATATCTCTCTACTCAAATATCGCGATAATAGCTATCGTGTGAGGCTGCACAGCTTCAAGTTATAGAGCTGTCTTGGTGTTCAAGGTGGCTCATTGCGCCGTCGACCTCGGTAATGTCGGCCGTGGGGTCTCCCGCACGGGCCTGTACTGTTTGCCCCAGGTTCCACCGCATGTTTTGCTCTCACGCACTTCCCTCTTGGGACTAGTGCGTGCTCGATTGAGGACGGACGCCCTCTCTCTCTCCCATAGCCTAATACTACATGATTCTCCCCAACCTTGACGCTTGACAGGTAACGCTTAACTCCGAGCTCCAAGCAATAAGGGGGTATATTATTTGTGACCAAGCAATTCCGCCGGGCTTGGACTTTGTGGCTCGCATGTCGAGGGTTGAGAAGAAATCAAGTCTGCTTGCTAACGTCGAAGGCGAAGTACAGAAGCGGACTTGGTCTGGCCTACAGCGAGTACTTAGAGATGTATGGCCAGGTTGTTCTTGAAGGACTGGTTGTAAGGCTGTCGTTGGAGCCCTCAACCTAGTCGTGACAGTGTCGATGTCGGCGATTTCCCAGGCTGACCAGCTGGCGACGGTGTTCGTGTAGCTTGAGAGCTCTGAGACGGGCTGTTCTGTGAAGTGCTCGGAGCTTCTGTCGTTTTAATCTCAACGACACCCTTTTCTGCACGGTCGAGATCCACGCTCTTCTTCTCCATCTCCTCTGATGACATGAGACTCTTGTTGTTCTTTCGCTTCCTACGATTCGGCATATCCAAAGCGACGGCGACGACAACCAAGAGCGCCATGAGGCCTGCCACACTGCCGACTGCGATGAGAGCAAGGACCATGGTAGAGATGCCCCCAATGTAGTCTGACATGATGATGAACGGTTTAGCTGAGTGGTGTCTGTTGAAGGGCAGGGTAGAGACTGTCAGGGATCGTCTGAGATAGTTGAGCGACGACTTGTGTATAAGTTGGGTAGGGACTGTTGAAAGTAAACGAGTGTAGCTTAAAGAATGACTGAGTAGGAATTGGAAACACAGAAGATGTGGGCACACAACGACATCCCAGGAGCGTATCAGCGTTCCTTATAGAAATACCTTCATTGCCCTATCCTCCGCTTCTCCAAGAAAAGAAGCGAAGAAACAACATGCTCGTCAGGCCAATTTAGCCGTCTGGAATCCCACATCTCAGTGAAAGTTCAGCTGGTGGCTTCACTACAGCATAAACACAGCGACGCTACATCTTTCCGAAGTCGTCAGCACAAGCCACATCTCTGGGCTGCATGGATAAGTTTTGGTCGGACAGCAAGGCGGCTCGAATGCCATGCGAGTAAACATCGTCGAGTTCCCTAAATGGCATGTCGTGGGTCAGTTCCTCGCAGGCTGCCGTATGGTCAGGGGCTCTAACGGCGAGCGCTGACGTCTTGTGGAGATTTGGGCTTGGGGGTGTATCGAATTTTGTGCTTTTTCAGCTCCGCCGGCTTTTCCGTATGGCAAGCGAGGGATCTTTAGTGCACCAAGCTGCTTGGCGGCAGTTTAGACCGGCGTTTAGTGAGGTGCATTCTGACACGAGCCGTGTTGGTTGAGATGAAAGGGACTGGAAGGTGCGCCCACGGTCTGCTAGCTGGTTAGGAGTTTTAACACGTGGAGCAAGCTCAACAGTTTTGAGATTTGCAAGTATGCGACAGTGAAACCTTTCTAAGTGGTGACGGACATCATTGTTAGTTTGTATCTCTGGTCGAGGAAGCAAAGAAAATGCCGTGGAAATGGATGTAGGGCTGGGCTAGCATCCTTAGCGTAGTAGGCCTGCCCCACGTGTCCCCCCAGGATGCAAGCGAGATCCTATAATTGATTTATTTCGCTTATGATCGTCGGCATGGGAAGCTGTGCATATGCGCTGGTCTTACTCGTACATCCGTTATGGAAGGTGGCTTTTCGGTTGGGAAGCTGTCAAAGAAAATCTCAGTCAAGCACAGCGCAACTCTTGAAATAATTGCGTAGCTTGGTGCGTTTTATGCAGCCGTCGCCATCTATAAAGGTAGGAACGGTCTCCCACGCGCATCAGGGTCAAATGTCTGGGAACCTGGCCTGAAGTACGACATCTTGCAGCGGCTATTGTATATCAGGTTCAAGTCTCCGCTCCTGGAGAAATATTCTATCCAAACCCCGCTTATGAAATCTTGCCAGGAGTGCTCAGGCTCTAGCGAGCCCCCTGTGTATTTTCGTGCAAACCTACTAATTCGTACAAGAAGCTTGCAAGCTTTGCCAAAACGGCCTATCTATCTCTGATATCAATGCTCAGTTCAATTTAACCCGCGGCGAGGTTTTTGACGATCTTGTCCGAATGTACGCAGAGGGACCGTTGCGAAAACGCTAAACACGCCTTGACAACGGCTTGAATATACCCCGGATGCCGTTTTCTGCGGTTTGGCGACTAGGTTCAGAAGATCGACTGGAGATCAACATTTGTCTTTTTTTTCCGACACTTAGACATCCTCAACACCCCACTTCTGCTCTCTTATCAGGCATAACTCCCAGCGAGTTTACGGCTGGCTTTGAAGTTGTACACTGAGTGAACACCATGCTTATATAGCTTGGATTGCATGCTGCCCCCAGCCCTTCCCCCCAACCCCATTGCCATTCCCCTCAATTTTGTCGGCTACATGCACTGGCTCTCAGGTATAACAATACGCTCAAGAGTAAGCAGCAGCAAGATCGCACAGTGAAGACATGTCAGGTCGACGGTTAGAAAGTGAGGCCGACCTTGTTTACTTCTCTGATGTTATAAAGCCATTTTCAGAAATCAGTATCCTAAGGAATTAGAGAAAACATGGATGTTGATTGAAAGGTGATATCGTCTAGAAGGCATATATTTTACAGTCGCTAAAAAGCACCACTCTTAGAGATAAACTCCTTCCAGGTAACCGGCTTCTCTTCCAAAAGAGCAAGGCTGTCGGCAAGGTCTGCCCCGTTGTAATACCCAGGCTCCTCAATGAAGAGGTGATTCTCCAATAACTCCTGTGCCATAAACTCGGGAAAGAAGCCCTTATAGGTCTCAGCAGACACCTGTACAAGGTTTGTCTTCTTGCCAGTAACTTCTTTGAGTTCGGCGAGGACACGCTCGGTGGTGTAGTAGTCGGCTGCGCCGTAGATGCGCGCACCATTGAGACGTTCGCGATTCTTGATGATGGCTTTGACGTATTTGCCTGGCGCGTCTTTAGTACGTTTGACGAATGTATGTAACCAGCATTGAGCGACAAGAGATGAACTCACCGGTATCTTCCGCAATATCAATGAGCGGGAATTTTGCGTCTTTGCCTACAGGAAGTGCAAGTGTGAGGGATCCGTCTTCGCCCTTCTGTATCATCTGGGTATAGTTGCTCATGAAATATCCTGGTAGATAGAACGTGGACGGAATGCCGCTTTGGCGGGCATACTCCTCAATCTCTGCCTTCGAATCGAAATGGGGGACATGGGAAAGGCGACCTAAGAGTTTTAGGAATAGATCATGCCATGCGCAAATTAGATCAACGTACCGTTAGTAGCCTTGGTGACATTCAACAGGGTCGAAATGATGAGATGCTGAACCCCTTCCTGCTTAGCGACATCGATGGCGTTCTTTCCCTGCGACACCTCGACGTCGTAATTCGCAGACTCCCAGTAGTTGGTGACGAGGAAAACGGAGTGGGCGCCACGTATGACATCCGCCAGGGAGGACTTTGAGCTCAGATCAGCCTATAGATAGTTAGTCTTCTCTACTCACGCACGCTTGCACTCTCCGCCGTATGAACCTTTTGCATGTCGACTCCCTGCTTTACCAAAGCCTGTGCAGCGGGTTTGGAGACATCGCGGGTGATTCCACGTATCTTGAACTCCTTGGACAGCGCTGCGTCAGCAAGAATGCGCTTGATGACAGAGCCACCTTGATTCCCAGTAGCGCCGAAAACAGTAATGAGTTTTGACATTGTGAAGAAACAGTCGGAGGAATGGGTTTTTGAATAGCTAGATCAAGTATATCTTGTAATAATCGAAGGGATGCGTGAGCTAGAATGGTGAGTGCAAACCGTCTTCCAACATCGCCTCTTTATACTCGCGCAGAACAAGAAAAATTACCCCCAAGATACCTCATGATATTGCGAACGGATACAATCAATCGCTGCATCCGGCTGACCAACCTACAATGGTTGAAGCAATCGCGCAAAGGTGTTTGGGTTTGTTGTTCCCGAGGCTGATGCTTATAAATATGCCAAGGCGCTGACATCCCCCAGTTCTGCTTACGCCGGTAATTGAACATCCTGACCCCGAGATCGAAATGTTCATCTTGGCGTCCAGACCTAGCTAGTACGTTGCGGCGGTCTTCGGAAATCATGGAGCTGGATTTGAAACCAATGCGAAATGCGGAAGTTCGCGGAGCCGTGCAGAGAGCGAGTGAATAGATTTCGGAACTGTTCCGCGTTCCCAGATGGCAACTTAGAAGTTGGCTTCTCCAAGACTTCCCTTCATGCATTGCAAAGCAGAGTTCAGCCAACCAGACATGGATGTATTTCAAGCTTTTGCCTTGACGGTTCTCCCATTGAGTCCACGGGAGATCGTTGCCATTCCGATAGCACGATTATAGTGGTCCTAGTCGTCTTTCGTATCGGCGATGGAAAGTTGGCAATCCCATCGTTGGTATTTCCAGAGATGTCAGCATATCCAGCCAGTGTTTCCGACCCCTGGGGATCGTTATGTCCGTCTAGTCCATGTAACAGAGATGGTTTTGTATGTCTTTAATTTCACGATGACAGCGGAAGAAAGCCTTGCTCGACTAACGGCGTCAAGGTATGCCCATGTATTATTCACATCTTTATATCAAAGCTCGTTCCGCATCCGCAGCTACTCGTGGCCCCCGGTATGCCCGTAATCTTGAACTGACTGCCTATCAACTCCATTGTGTAATCCACTGTGCTTCCATTCAGCAATTCCAAGCTCGGCTCGTCGATGACGATCTTCTCGCCCTGTTCTCCTTCAAATATGGTATCTTCCTCGGTAGCTGGGTTCTTGGATAGATCGGTCAGGTCCATAAGATACTGGAAGCCGTGGCATCCGCCGCTCTCAATGCTCACACGCAGCGCAAGATTCGGGTTGTTATCGCCTGTAGCAATCTTATGAAGACGATTTGATGCACGCGGCGCTATGGAGATCAACATGGGATTGCCTGAGTCGTCGGTTCGTGGGTTTTGAATTACGTGCGCGGGCTTTGCGGTTGAAGCATCAGATGAGGTGGCGAGAGCTCGTCGTGGAATCCGTGATGCTTGTGCGAAAGCATGAGGCAGTACCGAAACACGCCGTAGAGGTGTTTGCGGTAGGATAGATGGCGCAAGGAAGTCGAGATATAGCGATGGTGAAGTGGCGCTTGAGGCTACTCTGCTGTATGCTCTCGCAGAGTGCGATGCGATATTTGCGGGTACAGGGGGTCTGCTCATGGCAGCCCTCCTCGCAACGCGCCAGCACGAAGCGCACATGGTGGATGGAGATGTCATGATCGCGATATCGAGCTTGTCAATGATAATGTCCGAGGTATAGGGTCATAAATCTGAGGTCATAGCTAAGAAGGGCACAATCCACAAGGCCAATCAGCATCGGGTGTCACGGCATTGTTCTAGACCGCTTAGTCAGGCACACACCCCACCTTGTACCGCCGCCACCACCCATCGTACGAGCCACTGGCTCATTCCAGCCTTACCCGCTCGAGCTATTTACTTATCGTGCCTGAATCTTACATGTCTTCAACAACCTGACAATCCTGTCTGCGGCCTACGCACCCCATGCGCGTCGTTTTCCTTAAGTTTTGATCACATCTTCCTTCACACGGGTCGCGACAATGCCCAAGCATCACAACCCTTATCTAGCGATACCGGAGGCCGAACTTTGCGCCGAGCAATTTTCGCGAAGGGAAGATGAAAGGGATGGGTTGAACAAACTGAGAAACGAGTTCGTCATACCAACCAAAGGCGATCTGCGGAACAGAAAGTACGGGTTCCAGCAGAAAGAAAAGAACGCCACTGCAAAAGCCGACGACGAAGACGAGTCAATATACTTCTGTGGTAACTCGCTTGGGCTCCAACCTCGGAGAACCAAGGAGTATGTCAACCGCTATCTTGATACATGGGCTTCCAAGGGCGTCTTTGGACACTTCACTGATTACGAAGGAGGTCTTCCGCCATGGCTGCACATCGACGATGCGATCAAGGGCCAGACGGCGAAGATAGTCGGTGCGCTTCCCACAGAAGTCGTCATCATGGAGACGTTGACCGCGAATTTGCATCTTCTGATGGCGAGCTTCTACCGTCCGACCAAGGACAGGTACAAGATCATCATAGAGGGCAAGGCCTTTCCTAGCGATCATGTAAGCTACTCAAGTTCGACTAGCTGTGCCCCAATGGCTGACAAGACGACAGTATGCAACTCTCTCGCAAATTGCACATCACAACCTCGACCCTTCCGCTCTTATCACCATAGACCCGCCGTCAGCCTCGTCACCCTACCTATCTAACGAACACATCTTGTCCACCATCTCATATCATGCCCCAAGTACCGCTCTCGTCCTCCTACCCGGTATCCAGTTCTACTCAGGCCAATTCTTCGACATTGAACTGATAACGCGCCACTGCCATTCGCTGGGAATAACAGTAGGTTGGGATCTAGCACATGCAGTAGGAAACGTCCCACTAAAGTTGCACGACTGGAACGTCGACTTCGCAGCATGGTGCAACTACAAATACATGAATGGTGGTCCCGGGGTCATTGGCGGACTATTTGTTCACGAACGGCATGGCAAGGTGGAGCAAGTACCTGCGACCCAAACCAATGGCATAAATGGTACTTCTCAGAGCGACGCACAACTCTCGTACCGCCCACGTCTAAGTGGCTGGTGGGGCAGCGACAAGAGCAGCAGATTCCGTATGGAAAACAGATTCGTCCCCATTGCTGGTGCAAGCGGCTTCCAACTCAGCAACCCAAGCGCACTAGATATAACATCGGTAATGGCGAGCTTAGATGTGTTCGCTTTGACTAATATGGATGCCCTACGACAACGCAGTCTCAAACTGACCGCGTACCTTGAAGCGCGGCTTCTCAAATATCCAGACGGCGAGCCACCGTACAAGATCATCACGCCTGCGAATCCGGCTGAGCGGGGCGCCCAACTCAGTGTACTTCTGAACCCCGGTTTGCTGGATCAGGTCCAGCATTACATAGAAGAACGCGGCGTGGTGGTCGATGAGCGGAAACCCGATGTGCTGAGGGTTGCGCCGGCACCATTGTACAACTCTTTCCACGACATCCATCGCTTCATCACCGTCTTTCACGAAGCTTGTCGAGTGGCCTTGAGGGACGCAGGAAAGAAGGGCATGCACAACAACGCGGTCCCAAAAGGAATCGCCACAGTATGAGCTCATCACCTTTTGTGGAAAGTTCGTTCGGGTGGTATCTGTTTTATCGAAGAGCGTTGTAATTTCTAATCCCCCACCAAAAGCGCACATATATACCCAAGCAATGATGAAAATAGTAGTAATATCATGAATGCAGAAGCCCTGGATTTGAAAAGGAAAAGTGCAATATGGTACAATTGAACGCCGTCATAACATGGAACACGGTACCCACCCGCTGTTCTGTATCGAAGATGCACGACAAAGATTTCCCTTTGGTATCCAGCCATGCATCCCTAACAACCCAAACCCACATCTTACGCCTTCAGCGCAAACGAGAAAAGACTATCCATCTGCACCCATTGCCTGCCATTCCTCTCCAGCCACCTCTCTACCACGCCTTTCAGCGTACCGAACCTCTCTCTGTTGACCTCGGCAAGTACTTTCATCTTCTCTCTCCTCTCCATATCCTCCGCCTTGACACCACCGTCCACCTTGCCGACGCGATCGACATCGAATAGCGACTGGTAGTATAAAAGCTGATTCCACACGTCCCGCTCCTTGATCTCATAGCTCATCTTGCCCAGGCAGTCGCGAGCAAGTCCCTTGGGGCCTAAGCAGCGATGTCCGTAGACTGAGATGCTACGTGTACGGTTTGAACATTGAGGGTCGTCGCAGAGGACGTGGCCGGCGTAGTAGGAGGCGAGAACTTGGCGGATTGCAGACTCGAGTTGTGCTACTATGCTGATGTTTTGTAAAGTTTTGCCGCAACCTTCTGCGGGGCATTGAATACCACTATGAGAGATTGTTTGCAATGAAGCTACAGTCGGCGATGTCGACGAAAGACCTTGGAAGGGGAAGACCGTGGTACACTCTCGGCAGCGCAGCCAGAGTGGCGAACAGGACTGGAAACGTACAGAGTCTGGGATCTGCGATTCCAGTGGGTGGATCTCGGTGTCTTGTTGGGCGCCGCCAGATGCTGTGCTGACGCGGTATTTGGAGGTATCGAGACCGAGACAGGCAGCGAGAAGGGTGATGTTTGTTCCGCTAATTGGAGCACATAGACGCTCCACCGGTGGCAGAATCTGCTTGTGGAGGTAGTAGTCGATATCTGGCTTCAGTCCGCTATCGGGTTTGAGGACCTCGTCAACCGGGTACGCATTCTTCGCCGCACTCTCAGCGGAGCCAGAAGACTCTCCAGTGATGATGAAGCTCATAACGTCCTTGGCCTTGACGTGTTTGCCCTTCGCCATGAGGCGCAAAGCCACCTGAACCGAAGGCATAGAGTTTCCGTTAGGGTACTCTTTAGGGTTCTTTCCAAGCTGCGTGTAGATAGTGTACTTTCGAGACGGAATAGTGTACTCTCGCATCTGCTTGCTGAGCTCTCGGAGGTGATTGTGAATCTTCTCAACGACCACTTCAGGATCCTCACCACTGAGGAGGAAGTTGAGTAGCTCCCTGTTACTCTTGTTAGCAATGTGCGGTGGTCATGTAGTGATAGAAGAACGTACGTGGATGTATCCTTGGAGAGAGCGCAGTATTCTCTGCGCCTCATGTCGAGACCCTTGACTTCCAACTTTTCGACGTACTTGCCATCAATCGGTACCATGTTGATAGCAGCATACTTCTTCTTTGCATGGAGCAGAATGCGACGGAACACATTGTCAATGTCAATCTCCAACAATCTGTAGCTGTCGTTGACTTCCTTCTTGAACTCGTTACCCAGCTTGATCGCATCCTGGATGTTGTCGACGTTGGTGTTGATCATGACGGAATCGGTATCACCATAGATGACACGAAGAGCCTTCTCCTCAGCCATGTCCTTGGTCTTTCGCAAAATCTCTCGACCCTTGTATGTTGTGAGCATAGCGAGCGGTCGAGCATAGAAGCGCGATTTGGTGTATCCCAAGCATCCGTACATGGAGTTGGCCGTGAGCTTCAGAGCCATTTGCTTGATTTCCCAGGTGGCCAGTTGATCGGGAGTAGCATCCTTGGCTTTCATGAGCTTCTTCACTTCTCGACGTCGAGAGACAAGCGTGGCGATAAGGCGAGGTAAGATACCCTGGTCTTGGTTTGTAGGGACTTCGGGCACCTTGTCGTCATCTTCTGAAAGATCTGATCGCTCGACTGTGGTGAAGCAAATGTTGTACTCCTGGATAATACTGGGGTAAAGGGAGTTGAAGTCCATGACCAGGATGAACTTATCGTAGAGACCCTTTTCCGGCTCGAAAACAAGACCACCCTTGAACTTGTCCTTCTTCTTGGCGTCCGCTCCCTCTTCCCCCTCCGCCCCCTCTTCCTCAACCTTGACTTTACTCTTGCCCCACTGCTTGTCGGGACAAATGTACTTGTTCTTGTAGAACTCATGGAGCAGAATGTACTCGTTACGCTCGGCACGAGTTCCACTGAGTGTGCGTGCCCAAGAGTTACCGGCCAAGTTGGTCAGGACCTTGGTGAGCGGAAGCATTTGTATCTTGATGGAGATAGCGGCGATGAAGTAAGCGTCAGCCTGGCAATGCTTGACGTAGTTCAGGAGGCCTTCCTTCGTCGTCGCCCATGTCTTCAAAGCAACCTCGTTATCAAGCTCTTCACGTCGCTTGTTGAGACCGAGATGACACATTTCTTCTAGACTCCACGACTGACACTTGGGCATGAGTGACTTTCCGAGGTCATTGGCCAAGTCACACAACAAGCGACCAGACGCTAATTGCTTCTCAGCGAAGAAGCTGCCTCCACCTTTGCCCATGCTCTTGGGCCAGTCGCTCCTCTTGAGGCGTCCAATACGGTGCCATCCGGGGGTCTTCTTTTCACGCAAGCGGTTCAGCAAGACGCTGTAGTCCACGTCATCTAGACGATGGCCAACAAGGACGTCTGGGTCGTGCCGTTGAAACATGGCCATAAGCAGACTGAGAAGTTCTTGTTCGGTCTTTTTGAGGTACATGTTACCTTTAATCTTCTCCACTTCACCCTGGAAGCCTGTCGGAAAAGCAGCTCCGTTCGGCCGCATGATTGTAAAACTTTTGCACTGCATCTGATCAACAGGTGTGGTGTCGGTCAAGGAAAAGTTGTCGTAGATCATAGCGCTGGCCATCAGGATCTCCTGCTTATTGTCCTTGACGTTGAATGTAGTTCGTAGAGAAAGACTCATGAGGGTCATGGGGGGCGCATCCAGGTTGTCCGAAGCACTCATGACTGTAATGTTGTTAGGCTTGCTGACTTGAAGCTCTAGCTTACACCAGGAAGCGTTTGCAATAGTGCCAAAATCAGGTGCATCGATCTTCAGCCAGCATGGTCCCATGATGTTCTTCCAGAGGACAAATTGCTCGAAAAGGGAGGTGTTCGTTCCGAAGACATGTGAAAACGTCTCTCCAGTAAGATCAGCGGATAGAGGCATCTTATCGTATCCGTATAGGAGTTTGAGATAGTCGGCTTCCTTGGGTATGTCGGCCAATTCAAAAGCGTACTTTCTGGTGCACGGCTTGATCTTGTGTAGGTTTACGCGGTGCCTACTCATAATCGAATCTACCTCGTCCGACACGTCGCTCAACCCAACCTCCTCATCTGTGGTCACACCCCTGATATGACGGTATTCTCGCGGCAAAAAGTACAGTTTTCGTAGGATGTTGTCGACTTTCAGGAGGCAACTGGCGTAACTGCCTGTCTTCCGGTCCTTGACCTTGCCAAACAAGCACAAGCTGCCGTTTACTTCGGTGTAGTCAATCCAAAACATCCGCAAGCTACCATCATCTTCCAAAGCGTCTTGTGGCTGCAATTTACCCACTCCTGTGGTTTGTGGAGCGGGACTGCTCATGACATTGAGCTTGCTTGTAACATCGCTCCAGGAAGAAGCATCGACATTCGACGTAGATGGTCCGATGGGTGAGGAGCTGGCAGGTGTCGGGTAGTCCTCTTTCTTGATCTTCGCTATTGGGCGTCTGCCAGCCATGTTGACCCTGGCAACGGGCGCACTGAGATGATGGCCTGTGGGCTGAGCAACCTCCATCAGATCTTCCTCCTCTTCCTCTATCTTTACTGCAGGTTGTGCCCTTCGCTCTACAGCCTTTGCGACCGGTGACGATTGTAGAGGTGGATCGCTCATGGGAACGTCATCGTCGAACGTGGGGAGGCCATCGTCATCTGCGTCTGCAGTTCCCGTGGGTGGAGTGCCAGGCATGTCGGCTTCCAAGTCGGCCGTCCGCCGTTTTGACGCCGCCGAACGATCTGATATAGGTGGTGACAAGACGCGTGTCTTCCGCCTTGCCTCGGTCTTGATAGGTCGGGTGCGGATCGTGGATGTGTGGACTTGGTTTGTGTCGAGTTCGCCTAGCAGGTCGTCCATAAAGTCTTTGTCGGCGGCAGTAGCAACAGGCTGGTATTTGTTAGTTCGCTGCTGAGTGTACCCGAGTGCTTGAAGACCTTACCTTGGCCTTCGGTGCCATGGCAGCGTTCTTTGCGCTGAAGTACTTGCTGATGCCATTATCAATCTTCTTCCGCTTTTCTTCATCTTCTTCGCGTTTCCGCTTGGCTATCAAACGTTAGCCCTCTCGCGAGGGATGCTTCATGTATGTCATATCATACCAGCTTTTCCTTTGGCGGGCCTCTCTTCTTCGTCCTCGCTTTCTGTCGCAGCGTAGCGGTATCGCCCCTGCTCGTCGTCCCACTCCTCTCTACCATCGTCGACATATCCTTCGCCCTCGTCGCCTACTACGAAGTCGTCTTCATCCAATCTACCCCGCACAATCTTCTTGTACCCCTCCTCGTCGACTTCGTCATATAATTGCTCTTCTTCAGCAACTTCGTATGTGGACAAACGCGTCTTGCCAGCCGCGCGATTGGCCCGCAACTCTGCCAAGAGCGCAGCGCCCGTCTTCTTCCCTGCGCGAGGCATGGTGTATTATAATCTGTAAAGTATGTGGGCAAAAATCGAAGGGAAAGAATTGCGAATGGGGCACGTTCGTGTGCGTGTTTGGAGGGCTGGCGGGACGACAGGTTAAAGTGCAGGAGCGACGCGCTAGCTGACACCGTGCACGCGACGCGACTGCCCATTAATCACGCCAAGCCACTACCCCGATTCGTGCATTTTATTACTTCCCCACCAACACACACTTCCAGGCTATACACATCACCATGGCGTCCGTCTCGAGAGCTCCTCTGGTCTGGATAGACTGCGAGGTATGCTTATTGAAACCCCTTGTAGTATCTAGTTGACCTTGCTAGATGACTGGCCTGAACACCGAAAATGACACCATCATGTCGCTTGCCGCATTCGTCACTGATGCAGACCTCAACATTCTGGACGAAGCAGGCTACGAAGCCATCATCCATCACGACAAGGAACAGCTTGATCTAATGGGAGAGTGGTGCACCAGCCATCATGGTGATTCAGGGCTGACGCAAGCCTGTCTCGACTCTACCACTACCGCGGAGGAAGCTGCTGAGGGTCTGCTCTCATACATAAAACAATACGTACCAGATCGTCGCACTGCGCTCCTTGCAGGAAATTCCGTACATGCCGATAAGTCTTTTCTCGTCAAACAGCCCTACAAGGTCGTTACCGATCACCTTCACTACCGGATCATGGATGTTAGCAGTATCAAAGAAGCAGCGCGAAGATGGGCGCCCAGAGAGACACTCAAGAAGATTCCGAGGAAGCAGATGCTTCACGAGGCACGTGCGGATATCTTGGAAAGCATCGAGGAGGCACGATACTACCGTGAAGCCTTCTTCCTTAGGCCTCAAAGTGCAGTAGAGTCGCAAAACATGTGAAAAATAACAAGAGATTCTTCATCTTCATCGCACAAAAACCATACATGTACCAACATCTGTTTTGCGGAACTCAGTCTGGACTTTTTCGAGGATCATCTAATTTCCGTTACACGCGATGCTCTTCACACGCTCGGGCTTCATCAAGTTCTCACTACTCGACCTGCATCGAGGAGCATGGCGATGGCACAAAGACTCGACCCTGTTCCAGACTACAGCGAAGAACCCATAATTGTTCTCACCGTCGGTCTCAGTCCCCACTGGTGCACTGTTGACTTGTTCACGGTTGAAGATGGAGCTATCGAGAATTCATTCCCTTACTTTACGAGTAGGACCAAAATTGACGATGAAAACCAATTGGAAGCGATCGAGCGCAGTCTTAAACGTATCTTCACCCATCCTCCCAACAATGTTAAGCTTCCTGACCAGATCCATGAGTTGATCATCTATGGAGACGAGTCGAAAAGCGAATCTCTTCATAATCTCCTCGCGAGAATGCTGAATGCAGACCTGATCCAAGACGCGCGCTTATCTAGCTCAGGGTTTGATGGTGCGAACCTCACAGCCCGTTCAGTGCACGAATACATGGATTGGAATCATTCGGAGATGTACGGAAAATCTGCCTGGGGCTGCCAATTGCGATCTGCTTTATATCCTGAAAGTGACACAATATCTAGCCTTCGTGAGGTAACGAGCAATATCATCAATAAGATCATGGGCAGAGCTCGGAATTTTAATGCTCGGGATGAGCTTTAAAGGGGGAAATAGCCAGAGGAAGTATGTAGAAATCGCACAACGAGCGACGAACAAATGTAGACTTTGTCGGTTTTATATCGGAGGGGTACTAATGGTAATTACTACTTGTCATCTGCAGATGCAACTAGTGAGCTAGGAAGTGGTGGTACGGGATAGAAGGCATGTGACGGCTCCATATTGTCGAGGGTTCCATTGCGAATGAAGTAAAAGATGGAGATAGAGAGGACAAGTATTATCGGTGTAGTTTTTTGCCGTTCTTGTAAAGTTGGTACAATCATCTTGGCGTGCATAAGATCTGTAGTCAGACGGTGATGTCCGCAAAGCCACCATGCCCAATACTGCAAGTGTCATTGGTCGTAGAACCACTTCCATACCATTGCATATCTAATTGCCTCAACTGCTTCGACCGGTGAAGATTCCTTGTCATTGAATGCGCATCTCAGCTCGAAGCTCATCTATCATGCATTAACCAGCTGACATGTATATAATGTTGTTACGCTCAGTTTCACACTTGGCCTCCAGCACGATAAAGCCCCATGACTGGTGGAGGTCGAGCGGGTTCCCTTTTGATCCCCATCCATAATGACGTCAGAGAATAAAGACTCTGGCGTTGCTACGAACGTCGATAGGCCTTCGTTGGCCAGAGAAGATGCCCAAGGCCCTCTCGCAACTGGAGACGCTGTTGTCCACATCGAGGATCCTACCAGGCTCTCTAATACTGGCAGTAAATTGGCTCATTGCTATCTTGATGCAATGACTGACACTTTACAGGTTCAGCAGCCAGATCTAACAGAGGAGTTTGGGCCTTGATTACCGAAACTCATAGCCCTCATTTTGAGTCATTTAGGTCACCAATATCGCTCCTATTAGCCCTGATTTAGCAGCAGAGTGTGCCAAGGGCTATCCTCGTCTTGCAGCTTTCACGTCGAGCAAAACTTCCTTTTCTCTCTATCGCCGGTTCAAGTACCTGCGCTCACGTGTGCTGTTCGAGTTGCAACATGAGATACATCGCCTCGAGGACGAATTAACGGCTTTGGATCTGGACCAAGCGACGAATCGCAATCACCTGTCTGCGATCGATTGAAATCGACTCTCTCCAGGCGAAGAGAAACGGCGAAGTTCGTGAACGGTCAAGACTAATAAACGCAATACGTGAAAAGCTTAGCCAATACGGTAAATCGCAAGCCGACTTCCGATATATTCTAAAGCTAATGATCACAGACGAGTTGTTGCTGAAAACAAATGCAATCAACGCTCTCCAGTCGCCCTCCGATAGGGATTACAACAATATGAGAATCTGGTTTTACAACAAAGCGCTTTTAACCAGGCCAACTGAAGAGTCATATATCAAGCGCCGAGACGACATTCTCAGCTTAAGCCAAGAGCGTCCATGGTCGGAACTTCACGATTTTGTCGAGAACATGGTTCGAAAAATTGATAAGATATGGATTCGGGTAAGCTTTTTGGCATTCCCAGGTATTACTTGACGCTTACCTCGTTCCGCATAAGCTTTTTTCTACTTCATGGCTCAGCGAACGTGACACCTCTGACATGTTCACGTTCTACTACTCAGCCCCATCGTATCGGGCTACTAGTAAACTGGATTACAGCAGTGCTCCCCCTTGCACTTATCGCGCTTCCCGTCGTCATTATATCCAACGTGAATCTGGGAAAGAGAGCCTCGGGCGTGAGCGTGTTTGTCTTCTTTCTTTTCTTCTGTCTCTTCTCAATTATAGTAAGATTTGCATTCAGGCTGAACAAGCATGAGCTGTTCGCTGCGTTAGCAGTTTACTGTGACGTTCTGGCTACATTTGTTGGAAATATCGGCCAGGAATCATGCTGTGAAAAATAGGCTGATGCGTCCTTCAATCATTGTTTAGCCGCAGCGGAAGTCACCTTATTAGTTGTATTTCTTGTTTGGTAGCTTGGTTCTCTCTAATAGGCCTAAGTAGTGTTTGCGTTGCATTACGTTCCGTATCGCGTTCCATACAATTGGATCAAACTGGATTAGACGAGCGCCAAATAGAAGTGGCACAGTTTGTGAAAACGACCAGCCAATTGACATGCCAGTCATAGCCTCTTATATTCAGTTATTGAGAGCCTTACTACTTCACAGTCGCAGCCCCTCATCCCAAGGCTTAAAAGATTGTTGTTGATGAGTCGGCATACACTTCACCATCGCTGGCGGCGAAGTCTCCCAGTTAATCTTGACATCATCACCTTCGTTCCCTACGTGTTTGGAAACGTATCCCTTCAGCGCCTTGATCTTCTTCGCAGCATCGTCGCTATACTCCACATTCACACTCGGTACTACGGCAATCTTGCCGTAGCCATGGAACCACATGTCCTTGGCGAACAGCTTCGGCTCTCCCTGGTAACATTCGTTATCATTATGCGCCCGGAACTTGATCTTCTTCTCCATCAGCGGCTTTGCGGTAAAGGCTGTTACGCCGTTCCAGCAAGAGAAGACCTGGAAAGGCTTCGATGCCGCCAATCGCGCATGCGACTTTTCATCGTTCCAGAAAAGATTCCAAGCGTTATCCCAACTTCCACTTTCGGGAATGTCGAAGAACAAATCACCCGTCATTCCGCGAGCGATCCAAACGTCGTAGAATGTCGGACTGTCGCCAACGTACGTCCAATCCATGGCACACGTCTGGTCGGCGCCCTGGAACTTGCGTTGATGGATCATTTCCAGAATGTCCTCCATACATAGCGCGATATCGTTGGAAAATATTACGGTAGTATCTTCAGCGTAGTTCTTTGGATTCGCAGTAAGATCCTCCACAGCTAGGTTGCGAAGTTTCGCAAGGCCTTCAATACGGTCCGTGTCTTTGGTCGTTGGGTCAATATCGCTCGACTTGAACAAATACTTGATTCCTAGTAGCTGCATACTGGAACGGAGCTCATGAAGCAGTTCAAAGGTACCGTCATCGGATCTCCCTTCGACAATGGAGAGCACGCAATTGTGTGGACCAAGGAATCGTATAGTTTCTACAATCGTACCAATCAAACGCGGAAGAAGGTGGACACATTGATGCAGGTCAAGCGCGAAGAAATATTTCGGAGGTTGCGCATGGAGTAAGGACTCGGATGTCCCTGCAAGGTAAGCATAGCGATCGAGGTTCGGCTCCGGACATTCAAGACGCGGAAATGCCGCGTCTGACGGATCCATGATCGCATGGATGTACGGTTGCGCCTGCGCAATGAGAGTTGCATTGACCTCTTTTGCAGGTGTTTTTGGAGGCGCAGGCTTGGTGGCTGGTTTGGCCCCAGCGGGTTTGCCGGATTGACCTTCTAGTCGTAAGCTTGACGTCAGGCGGGAAAAATTCGCGAGGCTTCCTACTTGCACGGAAGTGATCGAAGACGCCGGTGACAATAGACTTTGTTCTCGAGAGACGATCGCCATTCTGGAAATACCCAAATCCTGTAACAAACAAGGAAATAGTAACAAGCAGTGCGATGGCCAGAAAAAGCGATCGCATGCCCCGTTGCGTCGCCATTTTGCACGAGGTACGACAGGAACGACTAGCGCACGACAAGAAAAATCGCGAGTGAAAATATTCGGCGGTGGAAGATGGATGTCTACATGACTGCCGATGAGTAAGAAAACCTGTCGCTGACAGATGTGATTACGCCGCGAGCTACGGAGGCACAGGTCGAGTTCCTGACTGGCGCGGGCGGCTTGGTCGCCGTCGAAGATAAGTATCGCAACTAGCAGCCAATCACACAACGGCAATACCTTTTAAGCGCTAACACGTTCGAATTCCGGGTGTAGGCTGTATCTGCAAACAGGTAGGCTCCACAACATATACCCGCCAGATCGAGGATTTAGACGACAAGCGGGCTACGGTAGTCTTTGTGTGCCTTTGAACACCCTGTACACGCGAGCACTGCTTTATGCGCTTCTAAACACCGGATCTCCACCACATTGGAAGAATGCAAAGGGATTCCGCGAAATGGCTTCTTGGCCCTGTTGCGGGTACACGCATGAACATGTGTGATCTATCAGCGTGTAGCCGGTGCGGCGCTCAGACGGTTGCTGTTGTGTGGCACAGGCAAGGGGGAGGACTTTCATAAACTGGATGTATCGTCGTCCGTTAGGTATCGTTGTACCTTGTCCTGCTCACTTGGGAGCTTGTCGCATCATTGCTCGTCGCAGCGCATTCGACAGAATGGCCAGGCTTCTTATTTTAACTTTCATGATTTTGGGCGCTTTGGAGCTGGTGTCTCCTTGTCTTGCTCTAGCCCGCAGCCGTAGCACACCTCCCACCACTGCAGTAGTCTTTCACACCCAGAGGCTGCTTGGGCAATGGCAGGTCTCCTCATCTCTTGAGATTTGTGGATACTATGACGGTGATCCGAAAAGCGCTCGCTCAGCAGCTTCTGGGTGGGAATGCCGATCAGACACTGCAAACAGTCTGTGGGGATTCTGTAAAACAGACGTTGAAGATTGTGGAATGGTCGGATATTGTGTGGATCAGCTCACTTGTGCAGCAGGGTGTGGCAGGCTGTCTGATCGCACAGACGTTGCTACCGGGTAATGAGTAGTAAACCTGCTTCTAGATTATCGCACGTACTTTTCTAACAGACGCTCTTTGGTCCATCAGAACAATACTGTTCCACTGTATTATTGATCAAAGATGGTGGCCAGCACTCGTTCGAATACATCGCTTGTGGACCGAAGGCCGTTACCGAAAGCCTTTTCGCGACCCCGAATACAGTGGAAGCATTGACAACTCCCGGTTCTAACTCAATCTCGCAACAGACATCTTCGGATACACAGACATCCACACCAGTGGAGTCAACGCCTAGCGAGTTACCAGCATCCTCGCCCACATCCTTACCGACGGCATCGTCCGCAAAAGGGTCAAACAATATCGGGGCCATTGTAGGGGGAGTTCTGGGGGGTCTCTCAATAATCTGTGTGACTATTTTTGGTGTCTTTTTAATTCGCCGGAAGCGCACGCCCGCGGAACCAGCGATTCCAGCTACAGGCTACATTTATGACAATCGAACCGTCTTCTCGAATGATGCTGGGGAATCACAGCAGACACGGAAAGAAACCTATGGTCAGAGTGGTTTTGGTCCTACCGAAATGCAAGGCGGTCCGCATGGCAACCGGGAACCCGTCGAGCTTCCACATCCTACCGAGAACGTACCAAATCCAGGGCAGTAGTTCGGAGTAAAAGACAAGAAGATTCATGTTCTTGAGGATGTGATGGACAAAGAGGCTGTGTAAAGCAGGGGCGCGGCACATGCTACGTGGATGTGCTTACCTATCACAAATGAGTAAATCATCCGTACTTTACCCCGTCCCGTCTTCATTTTCAACAACCGTCGTACCGCCGCATCTCTAACCTCCTCCCCTGATTATCCTGACAACACAGAAAGAGTTGCGATATCCCCAAATATGACCGATACTCCGACGACTCGACTACCGTCCCCAGACATTTACCATCACGTGCCCCTACCAAAACAAGAAGGCTCCATCCGACTCATCCAGATCAACCCCGATCTCTCTTCAGATGGTCATCCAGACTGCACCCTGCAGAATGCGCTTATCCAGCAATCAACTTACACATGCCTCTCTTACGTCTGGGGTCAGCCAGGAGACGAATACCCCATACGGCTTAACAGCAAGCTCTTCCACGTGCGGCGCAACCTCCTGGATTTCCTCTACATAGCAAGAAGGCACCTCACCTACTGCGCGATATGGATAGATGCGCTATGTATAAACCAGGCCGACATGGAAGAGCGCAATCACCAGGTACAGCAAATGGGCAAGATTTTTGCCTCGGCAAAAATGGTTGTGGCGTGGTTGGGAAACAGCCTCACAGACATCGAATTGATCAAGATCATTGAGGAGAAGTACAATCGACGAACATGGGACGCTTGGAAGGAATATTACCAAACGGAAGAAAATTTGGGGACTCGGTCTGGTTCTTTTGGTCAGGAGGATTCGGTATCTGATGACGCTGCAGTAGCCCATGACAGCCAATCCACTCGACCGTACGCTTTCCTGGAAGCGAAGGACTATCTGCCAGCATACGAACAGCGAGGAGTGAGTTGGGCATCCGACGGAAGTATCCGTCCTCATATTCGCCTCAATCACTACTGGACTCGGGCTTGGGTGACGCAAGAGATTTTGCTAGCAAAGGCATTGATCGTCGTGGCTGGGGATGAGGCAATCGACTTTGCTTCGTTCGCACACACGTGCTATTACGCAATAGGTCCTGGCTCCAAGGGTGCAGTAGAGGAGTATGTAGACTTGATGTTAGCACAAAAGGGCTTTTCCCTCGAGGATAGTCCGTCTGGCACCGTCGTTATGAGCCCGACTTGGAGAAGCGAGGGGGGACTACTTGCGCTTCTCAAGCAATTCCAGGGCAAGTGTTGTGCGCTTCGACGAGATCGTATCTACTTTTTGCTGGCTCTTTGCAAGGGCGGCGCCGATATCAAAGTGAATTATGAGGTGTCGGTTTCCGACCTCATACTGCAGGTTTTGTATGCCTGTCACGAGGAAATTTGCTTCTGCTCTGCAGCTACTGTAGCTCGTATTGTTCTGGGCCACTTTCCCTCACGTTCCGGCGATCAGTCTGCTTTGGATGACTGAAAGAGATCGGCGAAGCCCTCGCATATTATGCAGTAGAGGCGCTGGTATTGATATCACGCCTTGTGCGTCGGATAACCATTACTTGGTGCGATTTTCCTTTGGAACACTCTTTTATATGATGTACGTCAGTTATCAAATCAAGATGCAGGCCTATTCGTCGTCGCACAGTTGTCGCGGAGAATTGGATGGAGCCCTAGTGGGGTTGAGGTGATTCTCGGAAGATAAAGAAAGGCATTGAGGCTTTGCAAGCTATAATGTGACTGAGACGAGAGAAGAAGATGCAATGTGATCCTTTCCTCCCTGCCCTTTTTTGCACCTGCCCAGCTATTAGCTTGGCATGAGAATGTGGCGCTGCCAATCATTGGTATGGAAACGTCCGGACAGAAGTTTTCGAACGACAGCTCTACTCCACTTCGTCAACCGTACGAGACCTGGTTGAAAGCGTTGCTGAAATTAGTCTCCAGCAAGGATTTGCACTTCTGAAGTCTTGCTCGATCTTGACCTCCTAGCTGCCCCAACATCCTCTATCAGCCCACCCGCGCCTACGATATGCGACAGCCAGCCTTGTGAAGAGGAATAATATTTCCGGAAAATTCGTGACCTACGCTTCCTTTCATCCAGCCCTATAAGAGCCTCACATACGTTGTATGCCTCAAATCAGCATCCCGGTAGTACCATCGTACAAAGCGGTTCCGCACCTATGATCCTTCGGGCCGGGCAAAAGATATGATCGAGTGCGTTAAGAATGCGCATTTTGCGAGTGGCCAGATTGCCATGGAGCACCAAAACGGCTAGATAACGGGCCGATCGCCAAACCCAGTTTTCCTCAGGTGATGAAAGTCAGCCATGTGTACCTGGGTAGTCCAGGTCAGTACCACTCGTGTCTTGCACCAGACACGAGTCATTGAATGTTGTGTTTATTCGCTCAATAGAAGCCTTTCGCCCAAGAGATCCGTTTCTTTCTCAATGGACGGGAATGGACTTTCGAATGTTTGCGCACTTGCTGCAGCTCGGTATCCCTATTTCTGGACCAGTATGCATGCGCGGACCAAGCACCTGCTATTCCGGAAATACCAGAAACGGCATGCCGGAAGGTCTTCCGATGTCTTGTTCGCCTTCAGCAAAATGGTGCTATGCGGGGTACCGGGGCAAGAGCCAACTACCCCGCAAGCTAAACGTTCGGATAGCTGCCGTCACAGTTGTGCGTGCATATACGACGACCACGGGTTGATTCCGCCTCGAGATGCGTGCTGTGCTATACTTGAACTCGTGACGTCTTTGCTGCTGTCTTATGGACAATCGGCCGGATGGGATACTAAAGAAGATCGACAAGGTCTCGACATGTCAGAAGACTACAAGCGCTGTCCGAGGAACAGAAGGCGATTCGCCCTGGTTATCGGGCGCGAGATAGTCGCGGCATGGCGAGTAGCGAGTCGATCAACCGGGATTGCTGCAGGAGGGGTACGTTGCGCATTGACGTATATATAGACATGGACGTTGTCCCTGCCTAGTTTTACAGTGAATCTTGTTGCATTTTGTGTAAGATTGAAAATTTTGTCATATTCTTGCCTGGGACATCTCCTACCCATCATGGTTCACTTCCGCACAGATATTGGGGCGACGAACGAGGCAGCAGATCCAAACAATGAGAACTATGCGAAGGAACTCGAGACCGACGTGCTGATAGTAGGTGCTGGCTTTGGTGGCATCTACTTGATGCACAAGCTCCGCCAGCAAGGCTTCAAGTGCAAGATTATGGAGGCCGGTTCCAACATTGGCGGTATCTGGCATTGGAATTGCTATCCGGGCGCCCGTGTCGACTCTCAGGTTCCCATTTACGAATACAGTATGCCAGAGGTCTGGAAGGTAAGCGCAAATCATGGGGTGCCTGGAGAAATAGACTGACTGGCCCCAGGACTGGAATTGGTCGTGTAGGTACCCTGGCACAGAAGAGCTTCAGAAATACTTTGATCATGTCGAGAGAAAGCTGGACATAAAGAAAGATTGCGCATTCAACACCAGAGTCGTCGGTGCGCAATACGATAAGCCGTCATCAAGATGGGTTGTAAAGACAGAAGACGGGCGAACGGCGCGCTGCAAGTATTTCCTGCTGGCTCTTGGCTTCGCAGCGAAGCGACACTTCCCAGACTGGCCGGGCATGGACAAATTCGAAGGCGAAATTCATCATTCCAGTTTTTGGCCAGCCTCCGGAGTCGATGTCAAGGGCAAGCGAGTCGCGGTGATCGGCACCGGCTCCACGGGTGTTCAAATCGCCCAAGAGACTTCAAAGGAGGCCGCCAGTATAACGCAATTCGTTCGGACGCCAAATCTATGTCTTCCAATGCAGCAGAAGCCTCTGACGAAGGAGGAGCAGGACAGGAGAAAGCAAGGCGAATATCAAGAAGTCTTCAAGAAGCGTCTGACAACTTTTGCCGGCTTTCAGTACGACTATATCGAGAAGAATACCTTTGACGATTCGCCAGAAGAGCGAGAGGCATTCTACGAGAAGATGTGGGAGAATGGTGGTTTTGAGTTTTGGTTGGTAAGTAGTTCAAGTGCGCAGCATACGGGCGAAAAACTCACATATCCCAGGCCAACTACAAGGATCTGTTGTTCGACAGCAAGGCCAATCGCGAAGCATACAACTTCTGGGCAAAGAAGACACGTGCGCGGATAACAGATCCTGAGAAGCGCGAGATTCTCGCACCACTCGAGCCCCCACACGCGTTTGGGACCAAACGACCCAGCCTGGAGCAGAATTATTACGAAATGCTCGACAAGCCCGAGAACAAGGTTATTGATGTGAACAAGAACCCGATCAAAGAGTTCAATGAGAAGGGAATAGTGCTAGCCGATGGTACTCTCCATGAGTTCGACGTGATTGCTCTTGCAACTGGCTTCGACTCGGTGACAGGCGGCATGAAGAATATGGGTTTGAAGGATGTGGACGGAGTCGAGCTCGCAGAGAAGTGGAAGAACGGTACTTATTCGTACCTGGGCATGACCCTGAGTGGTTTCCCGTGAGTAAAGGATGCTTGAGGATGTCGTATAGTGACTAACTAATTGACCAGCAACTGCTTCTTCCTGTACGGTGCCCAAGGTCCGACAGCATTTTCCAATGGGCCAACATGTGTCGAGGTGCAGGGAGACTGGATCGTTGATGCCATCACCAGACTTAGGGACGAAGGCATCACCTACTGCGACCCAACCCACGAGGCTGAGCAAGAATGGCGGCAGAGGATCACGGAGCTGAGTGACAAGACTTTGATCCCGCAGACCAAGTCATGGTATATGGGCGACAATGTGCCAGGCAAGGTTCGAGAGCAGTTGAGCTTCGCAGGTGGCTTCCCTCTGTACCGGGAGATGACACGGAAAGCGCTGGACAATGGATTTGAGGGCTTTGTCACAGCGTAATATATCCATTGCAGGGCGTAGTGCGGCATTCGGCCTTCTTTTGGTTGTATAGTTGATAGCAAATCCATCTCTTCTAGTTAGTCCATACATGCTGTTCCAAGTGAAGCGGACGTGACTCCCGGGGAAAGGCGGAGGTCGTATGCGCCAAGACATGGGGCATGTTTGCATGGCCTCGTGCGTGACTGTGAAGGGGGCAGGTCCAGATGGTTCGGTGGGAGAAGCCGGGTGCAAGGGTCGGTGTGGTATGGAATTTACGCCGACGCGACGTCACGACCCGCGACTTTACGGGTGTCCACGACGACGAGACACTTCATGGAACCCATACGCGCCGCATTTGCACGACGCCCAGTACCATGAGGACGGCGCTCCTTTTGGGACGGCAATGTTTTCGCCAGGGCCTCCCGAGGCTCACGGCTCGCGCATCGAATCGACCCTTCACAAATGCCTCGTCAATCCGCCGCCGACTCGCTACCCCCAAGTTCAAGGGTAGAACAATACTCTGGTCTGGCGCAGCAACTGGGGCAGCGGGCGGCGCATTGCTGAGTCCGCTTGCATTTGTTGAAGTGGCCAATCACAAAGTCGGCAATGGAGAGCAGACGCACGAAGAAGCAATGCTGGAGGCGTCGAGGAAAGAACTGGATGAACAGGTACCGCATGCGCTACGAAATTCTGCAAAGTACAGGCGAGGGGTGTATTTCTTCATCGAAGATTATATAATCGAACCGATAGCCACCGGCTTCCGCTTCCTGCATCTGGTCATCATATTCGTGCCCGTTATAGTAACGATCCCCGCCATATGGTTTGGCTCGCGGCAGCCTGATAGGGACAATGAGCGAAGCGGGACGTTGTGGTGGTATGGCTTCCTAGTGGGGTCCATGGAGAGGGCGGGGGCTGCCTTCATCAAGGTACGCTGCAACATATCAGAGCATCTGGTGCAAAGCGAAGACTGACTTCATGCCAGCTCGGACAATGGGCCGCTTCGCGAACGGACGTCTTCCCGACCGAGATGTGTCTAATCATGTCGACTCTCCACTCCAACGCGCCTGCGCATTCCCTCCAAACGACGAAACGCACAATCGAAGCAGCATTCGACGGCAAAAGCTTTGACGATATCTTCGAGGAGTTCGACGAGAAGCCACTCGGCGTAGGCGCCATTGCCCAGGTATACAAGGCGAGACTAAAGCCTCATCTTGCGACACTGGAAGACAACACAATCGAGCGAGAGCAGCCCAATCTAGCGCGCAGGATCAAGAAGAACGTCGACGTGACGCTGAAGAGCTCACCGTCAAGAGTGCCCTCGAGCCATGTCGCTATCAAGGTTCTCCATCCGAAAATCGAGAAGATAGTGCGGAGAGACTTGCGAATTATGGGCTTCTTCGCAGCAATCATCAACGCCATTCCCACCATGGAGTGGTTCTCTTTCCCGGACGAAGTGGAGCAATTTGGCGAAATGATGAGGCTGCAACTAGATCTACGTATTGAAGCTGCGAATCTCACACTTTTCCGGCAAAATTTCAAGGATCGGACGACAGCCTGGTTCCCTTATCCCTACACAGATTACACCACGCGCAATGTACTCATCGAAGAGTTCGCTCAGGGGATTCCCATGGAGGATTTCTTGCAGAACGGAGGTGGCGTCTTCCAAAAGGACATTGCAGATGAGGGTCTGGATGCTTTCCTCACCATGGTCCTCATTGACAACTTTATCCACGCAGACCTGCATCCCGGTAACATCATGGTCCGTTTCTACAAGCCCCAGCAACTCGATGTGTCCATCTTTGCTAGGAAGGAAGATCGAACAACAGGTCCGAAGGAGTCTCTTGATGTCACCGAAGAAGTGCTGGAGCGTTTACGACCACACAAGAAGAACCCAAAGGAATGGAAAGCAAAGTTGCAAGAGATTGATAACGAAGGATACCGTCCCCAGTTGATCTTCATCGACACAGGCCTAGTGACGGAACTGAATGCAAAGAACCGCGCCAACTTCCTTGACCTCTTCAAAGCTGTTGCTGAGTTTGATGGCTACAAGGCAGGTCACCTTATGGTAGAGAGGTGCAGACAGCCTGATGCAGTCTTGGATGGTGAAGTGTTTGCTTTGCGTATGCAGCATTTGGTATTAGGTGTCAAGAGCCGTACGTTTGCTCTCGGCAACATCAAGATCGGAGACATTTTGAACGAGGTCCTATCCATGGTCCGAACACATCACGTCCGCCTCGAGGGAGACTTTGTGAATGTTGTTCTCAGCATTCTTCTCTTGGAGGGTATTGGAAGAAGCTTGAATCCCAATTTGGACCTGTTTGCAGGGTAAGTGACAACCGCGACATCCCTGGCTCGTATACTGACCACCAAAAGTGCACTTCCAATACTCCGACAATTGGGTGCGCAAAGTGGTTCTTCCATGATTCGTGGCGGGGACTTTTCCATGCTCAAGGTGTGGGTTGGTCTTGAGGCTCGTAGCTTCTTGCAAGCTTCAATCGACACGGTACGCGTTCTGGAGACTATAATAATACACCGCTAACAAGTGCCTAGGTGGAACGATGCGTCAAGTCTGATCAGCTATCACCAAACATATAAGAACACAAATAGTAGTACCCTTCTGCCGTTGATTCACTCCAGTGATACATATCTCAACATACCCCGACCGATTACTCTGTCCCGCCTATGAAAGCGCATTGCTTATTGTGAGACCTGCTGAGAATTTCGGCCAATGCCTTTTGATGTTGTAGCGTTACGACGTGTCCGCGGTTGCTCAAGGTGCGCGTCAGGCTGACAAGGGTCTCCTGATATGACGTCACGCCCGGGGTAAGCTTCACAGCTATGCAGGCTAACACCCTCTTCCTGTCGATACATTTACCTTCCACTATACTCTCCTGTACTCTGCCATAAACTGAAAATACGCACCAAAACCCCTTGCATTACGGCAACTTCCCTCCTCTTCGAAGTCTCTCACCCGCTACAATGGAAGCCGGGGCAGCCGGAGTGCTGTACGCAGCCGAGAACCTACTTGAGGGTGCTGTCGCACTCGTCAAGGGCATAACACACCCGACACTGCCAATCAAGGCGAATCTCACACGTATATCATCTGTGCCACTCCCGAGATCGCATCACACTGTCTCAGTAGTCAAGGGCCGCGCATATATCTTCGGCGGGCAGACTGAGCCTGGCAAGCTCGCGGACAATGATATGCACGTCGTGATCCTCCCCTCGAGTGGCGTACTTGATGCCGACTACACCAAATACCCCGCCCGCGCAGCAAACGGCCTTGACGACGTACCGAGCTCCAGGAAGGGACACACAGCGGCGGTAATTGACGACAACATATACATCTTTGGCGGTGAAGCAGAGGGTGTAGCGGACGAGAAGGGGAGGGTCTGGGTGTACGATACCATATCAAACACTTGGTCCTACCTCGACCCACCCGAGGCCACGCTCTTTCCCAGCCAGCGATCAGGCCATGCCTCCGCGAGCTCCGATCTCCCTAGCCCGAAGACGACGACTTACGTTGAGACGGCACCCCAAGCCCCCGCCGATCCTGCGAAACACGTACCAGAACCCCCCGAGCCAAACTCTTATGGCACCATCTTCGTTGTCGGTGGGCGCGACACAACCAGCAGCGAACTCTCAAACGACGCACTGGCATTTGACGTTAAGACGCGTACATGGACCAATATACCTTCGCCATCAGGCCACCCTCGAGAAGGCGCAAGCTTGGCCCTGGTTGGTAGTCGCCTGTATCGTTTTGGTGGTAAAGGTGTAGAGACCTTTGCGTCGGGCGCGACGGAGTATGTTGACGCATCTCACGTCTGGACACACGCTGAAAGGGGAACTACGCCAGTAGTGAGCGGCTGGGGCTGGGAAGAAGTGAAGCAAGCAGATGGTCAGGGTAGTACCCCTATGGCACCGCAGGCTCGTTCAGATGCAGGACTTGTCGGCGTCACCACAGGCCAAGGGCGACACTACCTACTGGCTATTGGCGGTGAGACTGAAAACGGCGAGTTTCTCGACGATATTTGGTCTCTGCAGCTTGCGCCCGAACGCTTCACAGCCGCAGCAACCAAGGATAACATCCGCGCGAACATCAAGAAGGATACTCACGAGTCACATTGGGCTGAGGTAATTTACCGATATGTAGACACGAAAGGTGAAGAAGAGAAAGAGATACCAGGAAAGCCAAAGAAAGGACTAGGCGCACGAGGTCATTTCGGTGTTGCCAAAGGCACAGAGGTTGATGGAGCGACTTGTGTCGTTTGGGGCGGGGTTGATGCAGACGGCAAAGTGCTAGAAGATGGCTGGATGGTCACGGTCGACAGGTGAGCTGCTATGCTACGCACTCGCAATCCAATTCAAGATTATAGAAACACGGTTCTGGGTCGAATGACATTGCAACGTGCTCATCGTGCCTTTATTCTATGTGGTGATCTTCGGTCACGGCTGGTCATTTCCGGCCTTAGCGCCGTGCTATAGCTGCCTCTCCATGGATCAACAGACATTCACCTGACCATGACATTTTCGTACTTCGTTACATTCAAACTGGTAACTATCTACTGCAGCAGCCTTGCTTTCTGACCCCTTGCACTTTTGTCCCCAAAAGTCTGGCGAGATATTTTCAGGCATCAGATTTTGCGACTGCCACGAAGAGACAGGTTGGGGACACAGCCACTAGGCCCCACACCACGCTGCGCCACTTCCTTTACCGCCTAATCGCCCCGTTGAGCGAACTCTATACCTTGGTATCTACTTCAAGAATGTCTTGAAGATGCAAATTGGCTAGTGGCTACGCAGCTGAAACACCAACTTTACCGAATCAGGAAAGTGACAGCAAACGCCACCCAGCCTTTGGCTCTTGAGACGAAACGACTACCCGCCCGTAACCAGACAGCAGCTTACTATTATCTCCGCATACCCTGGATTAACAAACACGAGCTCTGATCGAGTGGCTGACAGCGGCGCGTGGGCGGGAATGACGGCGAGGGCCGCTCCAGTAGAACGTGATCAGGACGAGGCACATGGCTAAGGGGTATTCTATCATTATGCGCCTGTACTATGGGTCGTGGGGAGGATGGGGATTAATTATGATGGCCTGGTATGCTTCTGTAGCAGCTTCCCCGTGTCCTGAGAAGGCTGCGAAAACGCCAACAGGACGTTCGGATTTGGATGGGAAGGTGCAAACGTCTTCGGTGCCCTCTCACCACGCATCAATAGACCCTGCTTCAACCGCTACTCTTCCATCGAATCTAACAACATCCCGAGACGACTGTATTGGTTACGCTCCTATTCTTAACCATATCGATCAGCGACCGTTGCAACACACTGGTTGCACCGAGACTGTAACGGGAAAGGATTCGCAAGAGTTGTCCATCATGGGTTGGGGTAAGTTGATCAGATCATCAGTAATAGCCAGAAGATATCAGAAGCTGACCACGTATGTAAAGGTGGAGATCTGACGCTGGTGAACGGATCACCATTCGATTGGACATTGAGTGGGCAACATTCCTATCAGATGGACACCTGGAAATGGCCAACAGTGAGCGCAGGTATGAAAGCTCATTTTTATGCATATTGCTGCCACTGAATCAAAGATAGGAACTGCGGAAAGAGTCTACGTCGAGTTTCGAGCAAAAGGCTTCCATACCCGCGACGATGCAGCAGAAGCATACTACAACATCGATGGAACGTCGAACAAGTTCTCAATTCTGGCACGAAATCCTTCGAGTTATGAGCTCGCCATATCTCTGGACGGCATGGAAACCGAGCAAAGTCCACATGGCTCAGACATCAAACTAGGAATCCGACATAACGCATCGGTAAACTGGATCATGTCCACCGACGAAGCAGGGAAATTCTGGTCCAACAGTGGAACATACACAGACTGGATGCAACAAAGTATGGGATCGCTAGCGAACCGGACGCTCAGGAACATCTGTATGCCGGGTAGCCATGACGCAGGAATGGGGACCTTCAGCCCCGATACCAGCGGTGGGTTTTTTTCCGGGCTTGCCCACTTCGCGAACACGCAAACGCAATATCTCGACTTCTACCAGCAGCTCATGGTCGGATCGCGCTATTTCGACCTCCGCCCTGTGTTGTCTAAAGGCGAATGGGTAGCCGGTCATTACACCAAGATATCCAAGAACAACACGACCATTGGGCTTGGCGGCAACGGGCAGACTCTAAAAGACATCATACGCCAGATCAACGACTTCACAGCCAAATATCAAGAACTCGTCATCATCAACATGAATCATGCCATGGACACGGATAATGACTACAAAGAGCTTACGAAAACCCAATGGAACGATCTCTTCACTGAGCTCAATGGAATCAACAACCGCTACACCGTCCGTAACCCAGGCAGCACAGACTTCACAAATTACCGCCTGGGCGACTTCATCACAGACCGAGCCTCAGTCTTCATAATCGTCAAACTGCCTTCTGGCATGAAACTAGGTGACTTTGCCCATGAAGGCTTCTACACCCGTCAAAACTTCCCCCATTACAACGAATACAGCAACAGCAACGATATCAAAGCCATGAAGAAAGACCAGTTCGCAAAGTTAAAACAAGAAAGAAACATCGTCGCCAAAGAAAGCGAGAGGAGAGATAACTTCCATGTCTTTTCCTGGACGCTAACACAACACCTTGAGGATATCCTTTTATATGATAAAGCTATCTTGTACGTTTTCCCTCTCCCCTCCTACCCCAACATTCTTTTTGAGAAGCTTCGAGCTTGCCTAACACCAGAGCGACAGGAACATGGCCGCCTCCGCCTTCGACGACCTGATTAGCGACGCGTGGAGCGCCTTCACACCGCAGAGTTTCCCAAATGTACTATATGTGGATAGTCTGGGTGTTCGCGATAAGAGCGTGGTGATCCCATATGACAAAGTGAAGAGCGGGTTGAGCGTGAATACGGATATTACTGCTCTTGCGATTGCGGTGAATAATGGTATGGCGGGGAGAAATGGGTTTGTTACTGGGAAGTAGGGGGAAGAGCGAGGTGGTGGGAGGGTTTTCTTGCTAGTATTGTGGTCGCCGGCGTGTGTGGTGAACTTGTTATCCCTTTGGTGCTGAGCAAACCTTTCATAGAAGCGATACGAATGTTTTTTCCTTTCCAATTTGTGTTGAGTGCTTGATTTAAGCTTGGTGAGAGCATCATCTAGTGCAGATTGGCGGTTGTAATCTTCAAGCGCGCATGTCTCACCTGTTAGCGCTTGCCTATCATCGTGCACGAATCATCACCGTCAAGCAGTCCTAAAGAGTGAACCAAGAAAAATACAATTAATAGCTATATCACTTTACTAAAATATGCTGTTATCCGAGCAAGTAAAAGGCCCACTGAGATTGCTCTCGGGATCATTGTAGATATCAATGAGGGCCTTGAGGGAGGTGTACAAGCCACCAACCATGAGGAAGATAGTCATCAACATGATGGCGTAGTTCACGACGGCCAGACATTTCTTGCGCGGCGTGCTCCATTGAGACTTCCAGTTCAGGTGTAACCAGAAAATGCTGGTGAGTCCAAAGGTGAACCATGAGATGAAGATGGCGGACGAGATGTTGAGGATGGACGAGAAGATTGGAACGGCGTTTGAGATGACGAAAGAGACGACCCAAAACATAGCTCCAAGACCGATCCAAAGGCTCCAGGTAAAGGCGTTGTGTACGTTGACTTGTTCGGGCTTGGCGTTGCGCATGATTGTAATGTACTGCTGGTATGTTAATTTCTGCATGCGTCGAAACAGGCTGTGAGACTTACCATGAACTTGATCGCTGTGATGCCAATCACCAGTCCCGTGCCGAGAATTGAGGGAATTAGAATGCCGTAGGCAATCTTGGCAGTGATTCTCGGGGCAGAGCCAAGAGCAGGCGATGTAACAGCGTCGCCAGCCAAACCATAAATGACGCAGGCGACTACAACGTAGATGACAACCTCAAAGGATTTCTGCATGAACAGTGCGGGTGGAAACTCCTTGGAAGGATCCCGCATCTCTGCCATGACGCTGATGAAACTCTGGTTTCCGGCGAACGCAAAGGCAATGTTCAAGAGCGCATTAACGGCCTCGACAAAAGTAGGCTTGCCGACCAAGGTGATTTCAACCTCGAATCCGGGAGGAGCCTGTGGTCCAGAAACACCGAGAGCGATCATAACGATCAGAACCGCAGCCACGGTCGATATCGTGCATACCCAACTGGCGGCAGCGGCGAATGTGAGTTTTCGAGGAATGCAGAGCAGCCAGCATACGACGTGGGGAAATGCCATGAACGCCACCGTGCAGAGGCCGTGATTCGTGAGCGTGTTAAGGGCGACCGACATGGTGATGTTGACCGAACAACATATGAGGACCAGGTTTAAGATGAAAGCTGCGCCCAAAAAGTATTCGAATGGTTTGCCGCCAACGTAAAGTGCGCAGTCGACTGCAAAGATACCATATCAGCATATATTTCCTGAGCGTTCTCGTATATGAGCCACAAACCTAAGTTGGTCACCATTGGGTAACGTCTGTAGAACTGGAGAAGAATGAATCCGCAATAAGTCGTGAGGCCGCCAAATCCAAGAATCGCGATGATTCCGGGGATGAGTCCAAGCGTCTGGAGCGCCTGAGGTAGACTGAGAATGCCGATTCCAACTTCGATTGTGATCAGAATCACGCAAGCTCTCCATCTGCCTAAGGTACGGTAATTCTCCCCAGGCGCGTTGGGGTATTCGGATGCCCCTGCATAGCCGTCGCCGGTCCAGCCTGTGGTGATGTCGGTATTTTGTCCGTATGCCTCCATGTCCTTTTCCGACGCGGGATAGTCAGAAGCGATGCCATCGCTCGAGGGCGCTTTTTGTTCTTTCTTGAGGAATGATTTCAAGCCCATGGTCGCGGTCGTTTGCATCAACGTGGTATGGGGAATCAGGATTCGCAGGGCAGAAAGAAGTTTGGTACCGAGGAACGGCGGAGCATGGTCTTTTGAACCATACAACGCCTCCTGTATCGGCCCTCTGGCGCATCATGCCAGGACGTAATGTCTGCTAGCGGCCGAACAGACCCTGAAAAGATCGCCTCCCGGCCACGACCGCATTTCTAAGTTTCTTCTGGCCACTATAGCGTACCCTAGAAAGATCTGCTATCAGGCTTGCTAAGCGGAGTGCAGTTTGTGGGGAAAATGGCACGATAGGGCTACATGCGGCATAGGCGTATGCAATCATTGTCGCTATATGGTGCCAGAACCGAAGAGTTTCGAGGTTTGATGAGCATTGTGGGTCATCGTGAGTAATAGCTTCATGCTGAGATGTGCCCGTGTCGTCGTTAGATCCACAATATCACGTAAAACTCTTCGAGAAATTTGCCGGGCCGGTCTTCGCCGCTTGGCAACGTGCTGGAACGATCCGCAGTTCGGACGTCAGAGTTTAAAGAAATAATGGGGGCAGGTGGGCTGCCAGTGTTTCTGGACTTGCTGTGACATGTTTGTAATGTTGTGATGAGTTGACGATATGAGGCTTGGTGACGGGATGATGCAGCGTGGTGGGACCAAAGCGGGCGCTAGCAAAGCAGTGCTAAGACGATCTGGGATGAGAAGTCAGCAAGCAAATGTAGGCCTACAACAAGAGCCTAGTCATCCCATTCCCATACCGTCGGCGTTTATGCTTTGTGAATCTGGGGTTTGGACAAGGATTAAGAGAGGCTGGAAGGTGTGTACCAGTGTTCTGGTCATTGAATGCGAACCGTCGGGGCTGGCTCGATCCCGACGCAAACCGGCTTACTCATCTCGGTTGGCGAAGGGATGGCTGGGACAGTACTGTACGACGCGCATAGAAGACGTCCATCGTTGGGACGAGGACCTAATAATGGTCCATGTCTCTATGGTTGCATCCTGTGTGTTCAAGTACGGGACAGTGATGGTCGGCCACAACGTGGGGAACCGCACAAGTGCGTTCGCATTGTTCCGATCTCTCGACGCCGGTTGCGATTCATATACGATCCATATGTCAAGAATGCGACACGAATATATGCATGTGTTGTACGGCAGCCAAAGGGGATGCTGTGGCGAAAAGGTACAGGGCACATCTGATTGGCTGCATGCAAGACGAATGCAGGGCGACGACTACATGTTCTAGTGCGCTTGGCCGTCTTATCATGCGCATCAGTCAAGTGATGGCGGTGAGTCGTTAATGTGCTCTTTGTGCACCATGCGACTGTTACGAACTTCCTCACTTTAGGGGTGGATGTCTCTTCGACATGAGACCGTGGCGGAAAAACGATATACATAAGAATGACGTCGTCCCAGCTTGATGTCACAAACACGCAGAAGAAACATGGAAGCACGGAAGCGGCTCTCCCAAGGTTCCAGTCTAGCCCGTTGAGGATGCGCTATCGCCACTATGTGGGGGTCCAACGGGATTGGAGCAAGGTTCCCCGATTTACTATACGGAAGCTTTACGGGAAAATCAATGGGTTTGCGGAGTACTCAGCTGTCACTGGGACACGAGAGTGGCCACGGGGATGCGTTGCGTCGTTCGAGATGGGCAGTTCAAGCAGTGTAGGCTACGATCAGAACTAAGTGAAGCCCGCCAAGCGGCGTTTTGGCCGCCCGCCGATCGCTCCCGTCCTAGTGGCTGCCCTTGGACAACACCAACCAGAACTTTCCTTCCTCCATCCTTCTCTCTGCATTCTCCGTACTACATACCGCAATCGCATAATTCCCATACCTCGCTACTGCGCTTTCGTTTGTTTGTTTCTGGGTGGATCTAGGTCAAACGCAGGGCAAGCTCTACTCACACAACAAATAATACTACCACCGAGCTGAAGGAAGACTGCGTGTTGGCAAAGCCGTAAGATTCATACCAGGTTGCAGAATGCCATTTCTCACCAAAACCCGAAGAACCAGTCCCCGAGATGTCTCCGACGACGAAAAGTTCCCCGCTGTCCAGCTGGGTCTTCTAGGTATGTGCTTTTGGCTCAGTGGCTCTTCCGGTCACCTGCCGTCACCCTGGGCTTCATACTGACATGACTACATAGCGCTCGTTCGAGTCGCAGAGCCAATCGCACTCACTTCGATACTTCCGTATGCTTGGAAGCTCGTATCCAACTTCCATGTTGGCACCGAAACGAATGCACCATTCTTCGCTGGCCTGCTCATCTCCGCATTCTCCCTCGCCGAAGCTTGCTCCGGCATGTATTGGGGCAGCGTCTCCGATCGCATAGGTAGAAAACCCGTTGTCA
The DNA here is from genome assembly GCA_029100535.1 of Stemphylium beticola. Taxonomy (NCBI): domain Eukaryota; kingdom Fungi; phylum Ascomycota; class Dothideomycetes; order Pleosporales; family Pleosporaceae; genus Stemphylium; species Stemphylium beticola. The sequence continues at coordinate 150,669 of JARBXR010000060.1, read as the reverse complement.
TACTTGGATGTCTAGGGACCATGTCCTCTCTGCTACTCGTTGGCTTAGCTCCTAATTTCTGGGTTGCACTCGCTGGTAGAATCATCGGCGGTGCGCTCAACGGCAACATTGGCGTCATTCAAACTATGGTTGGAGAGCTGGTCAAGCGGCCTGAACATGAGCGTAAGTATAATCATATGCGACATCAAAGCACCTAGAGGCTAATCCGTTATCAGCCAAAGCATATGCGGTCATGCCATTCGTATGGAGCATTGGTACTATCATAGGCCGTAAGAAGAAACACCATCCAACACTCGCACTTCACAATTACTGACTGTTGTAGCTTCGATCGGTGGGTATTTCGCTGAACCTGCTCGCAATTTCCCCTCAGTCTTCAACCCGGAGGGTGTATTTGCCAGGTTCCCTTACTTACTCCCAAACATCATCTGCGCTTCCCTGCTCTTGCTCTCGATCATAATGGCATATTTCCTTCTCGAAGAAACTCACCCAGACAAGCAGCCACGTGGGTACTTTGAAGAGTACGACGCTGCCGTCGCAGAGACACCACTTCTCCCCGCTCAGGGCGCTACAGCCGATTCTGCGGCGAACCTGACAGCAGAGTCCTATGGAACCTTCAACTCCGTCGAGGTTGAACGAGACGAGATCTGGCGGGTGCGGTCCAACGGAGACTGGGTTGAGTCGGCGACAAGCGAAAAGGTCTTCACACGGCCCGTCATTATGTTCGTCGTAGCGCTGGGCATCTTCACATACCACTCGGTGAGTCCAGCGAAGCGCCTCACACCATATATCCGTACTGACCGCTCTACAGATGACATACGATCACTTGCTTCCTATCTTCCTCCAAGACAAGCGCGCTGATAACGATATGAACGCACTGGATCTCGCCACGTCCTCGCTTGGTGGCGGCCTGGGCATACCCATTCAGAACGTTGGTGTTATTCTTTCTCTCAACGGCATCATTCAGCTCGCGATCCAGGCTTTCGTGTTTCCTTTGCTGGCTGATTGCTTCGGCGTATGGAGATTGTTGCTGATGGTTACCTTGGCCCACCCAATCGCATACTTCATCGTGCCGTTCTTGCAGCTCCTGCCCGAGAACTTGCTTTACCCCGGTTTATTCGCTTGTCTTACCGTGCGAAACTTGACATCGATTCTCGCCTTCCCATTACTACTCATTATGATCAAGGAAGCCACTCCCGACAAGTCACACCTCGGAAAGATCAACGGATTGGCTGCTTCTACCGGCGCTGCGTGCCGTACAGTCGCTAGCCCTATTGCAGGTCTGCTTTATGGCCTTTCCATCGAGCTACGATTTACACCATTGGCTTGGTGGGGCTCTGCCTTGGTCGCCATTTGCGGAGCGCTTCAAGTGCCCTTCTTGAACCGCGCAGCTCACGAATGCCATGCCCGAGTTCGTACTGCAGCCCGGTGCTGCCTTTCTAAAGAGCGCCGTCGCAGCGAAGTCGTGCATATCGTGGTCGAGGACGAGTCATAAGGGCACAGGTTCTAGAGCGGACTGCCTGTAGATGAGATTTCAGGTCAAGGGATTCGTTCCTTTCGCATGCCTTTCCTCGCATAGGTTAGCTTCATAAAGAGCGAGTCAACATAACGGCGTTCTGGGAGAAACACGATACCAGAATCATGGGGGCATTGGCGTTGAGCATTGGTAGTTTGGAGTTTTCTGCATTCACAAAGACATGTTGTAATGTCTCGTACATATTTTCCTTCAGAGTTCATAGCAATACGACATGTCCGTTTCCGCGCAAGTATCTGCCGAGCTGTTTTTCCAATAGTTTACAATCGTGCTTCAAGGGTAGGCCATAGCCATAAAGCGGGTCCTTCATGCGAGGTCCTTTCATGAACTCCACACCTACCTGGCTTGTTCTTGAAACGGTAGGGCCATTCTGTGAACGTAGAGGGGTACAGGAATAGTAGCATGGAGACGGAATTGGCACTGGGCCTAGGTACGACCATCTCGCTCGAACGCTGGCCGACCGAGTCGTATTGAAGTGCTGGACACGATTGTAGTGACAAGACAGCAGTCTCTCATATCCGAAGCTAATGCTTGGGCTAGATGTACTTGTTAAGCGTCGGGAGGGCACGCTGTCACGTCGTGTCACTACCAGCTGACACGAGACCGACATGCCGTCATTATTGATGTTCAGGAACAGATCACTCTGTGCTCCACAAGCTGACACCACCACTGCCGTCCGTCCCGCTTGGCAGGCCATCGTGAGGTGATGCACATGATGCTTCTGCAAGGTACCCGCATCAATGCCAGCAATGCCTTGGCTAATGAAGCTTGTCGGGTATCCCTGCATGGTGCAGGGTCAAGTCAGCAGTCTGCAGACTCCGTTTTTGGAGAGGGATGCCTCCGAAAAGGCCGTCAATATTGATCCGCGGAAGGGTTCATGAAGGGCACACGACGGCCGATGAGTCGCGCTCTCCTATCGGGGGCGTTTGTCCGAGTTCGCACCTAGGGGCGAACGCGAGAACCTGGCCACAATCCTCTCGTCGCCTCTTTGCATCTCCACTGCATCGCGATTCTCTATTCCGAGGTCCCTTCCAATATTGCAGACAAGCATTCGAGACACACGGCACCGATGGGTCCAGAGCAGATGTCGTGAAAAGCTTGTCGTTCCTGACGCTCGTTGGTTGCTGCTTAGGCGCGATGGCGGAACACCCGTGAAACACGCTCGTGCGCCTTATTTTTGAACCACAGCGTCTCGCCTGTAGCTAGCGTATCCCGGACACGGGCGGAGCTCCCTCGAACGGGCAATACAGGTGATGCAGTATAGACTATTTGGAGACTACGTACCTGGACGGACGCAGGAGGGTGTGGGCGGGGCCGGGCGCAGGAGTCGACTGTGGACGGAAGCCAACTCGGATATTCGTGGCAGTCTCTTGACACAGTTGATCCCGCTATTCAAAACGAAAAGCAAGAGTACAGTGGTGATGACGCGCCCTCTACTTGGAGTCCTTGGGTTGCAAACGAGAAGAACAACATCAACTGCAACCCAGTCGAGGCTCCAATGACAGGTCACTTGACGCTCACTCGCTCACCCAGTTCACATCCCGTACGCGCTATTGGCTCGTACTTGCATGATGGTCTGTCTAGAGGAAACTATCTAGAGTGTTTCAGAAGCGCCCCATGCACTCCTCGCTTATGCTCACGCCAAAGCCGTTCGACGTAGCTCCGCGACCTCCTAGGCCACTCCGTAACCCACGACAGTAGAGCCATGTGGGCCTGCTGAGCGCGCGACAAAGCCGACAAGGAGACCCGGGTGGGTGTCGTGGCTGAGCATTCGAGTAGGGCGTCGTCGCCGACCAATCGAATAAGGATGTTTCGACATGGCTTGTTTCGACCCTGTGCGGGTGGAAGTACTATATGTTGCACTTCTACCCTTTTCCTTCAGTTTTTCACAAGCTTCATCTTCTTAATTACAGTCTTGCTGTTTCTTTCACTTCCTCAGTGGACAAAGTCACTCTCACTAGGCTCTGTTCTCTTATTGGACCATCATTCGTTCAGGTCTATCAACACTTCGCATTTCTATCGACAATCTTTAAGGCTTGCTTCGATATTTGTTTCAACATTCTGAGACTTCGATTACGTATTACTATTTTTCACTTCACATTCACCATGAAGGGTACCTACGCTTTCCTCGTCACTGGCCTTGCCACACAACAAGCTGCCGCCCACTGGGACTTCTTCAACAACTACGGTACACCCAACTACAGCAAGAATGAGTGTAACGACAAGCAAAAAGGCGGCTTCAACTGGGCCGACCTCAGCGATGGTGATGTGCTCGGCAACTACGGAGATTTCGATTTCTCCGGAGGCTGGAAGTGCTCCAACTCCTTCGGCAAGCGTGACTTGCTAAGCAAGAGGACATTTGGAGACAAGTGCATCAAGAACACCGTCAGCAAGGAGAAGCCAGCTTCATTCGGCTGCTCCCAGCGCGGCTTCTCCATCACCCACATGGATATCTCCGCAGAGTTCGATGCTGAGCTTGAATTGCACTACAAGATGGAGGATGGATCCATTTGCAAGCAACGCGGCAGCTGCACGGCTGGTGGTTCCACTCTTCAGAACACTCAGTGTGGTGGTGCCAAGTCGGTCGATGTCTACCTGGGCTCTCACTACCAGGGTGACAAGGACGCCTGCGAGATTGGCTTCCACAACATTGGATTCGACTGCGATGCGGAGACGCCATACACCACTCCTACCGTACCTGAAGTTCCCACCACCTCAAGCCAGGTCGAATCTTCCACCTCCGTCGCTGAATCAACTACCCCCACTCCCGTCTCGAGCACTGCCTCGTCTTGCAACGGCGAGGAGTGCAACTCTGAGACACCTGCGACATCGACCGCTAGCGCCTGTGAGGGTGACTCTTGCTACCCTGCTTCCACTCCTGAGGCTTCCAGCTCGGCTATCGAGACATCCGCTACCTCTGTCAACGAGTGCGGACAGTACAGCGGTGAGGGATGCAACACTCCCACTGAGACCCCCGCTTCTGAAGTTCCCGTTTCCTCTGCTGCTGCTCCCTTCACCAACAGCTCCATGCCTGCTTACACCCCTCCTGCATACACTCCCAGCGAGGTGCCTTCTTCGGCAGTCGAGAGCACCACTGAGACTCCTCAGCCCGAGATCTCCAGCGCCGTCACTCCTCCCACTGCTGAGAGCTCTGCTGCTGTACCTTCATGCGGATACGGCCAGTCTTGCGAAGAGTCCTCTGTCCCTTCCGTCAGCACTACTACTCCTCAGCCTGAATCTTCGTCCGCCGTTGTCTCATACATGACCTCAGGTACTGGTACTCCTCTCCCTGCTACCAGCTCAGCTGCTGCTGGATGTGGTTACGGTCAGTCCTGTGAAGAGTCATCTGCCGTTGTCTCTTCGGTTGCCTCAAGCACTGGCACTCCTCTCCCTGCCACTAGCTCTGCTGCTCCCCAGCCATCCACCCCCAGCTACCCGCCGGTCGACATCACCGACGTCGTCCCCAAGTGCATGAACTCCTGGCTGCAAATCTCTGCTTCCGGCTGCAAGGACAACACCGACTCCAACTGCTACTGCACCAAGCCCGAGTTCACCAAGAACGTTATTGACTGCATTTCAGCTCGCTGCGGAAGCGATGATGAGATTAGCAAGTCGCTCCAGTACTTCATTGGTATCTGCGCTGAGCACATCCCCGAGAACCCCAAGATCGTCGATGACTGCCCTTCATACATTCCTTTGAACCCCACCCCGGCTGCTCCTACCGGCGGTGCTTCCACTGGCATTGCTAGCAGTGAGGTTCCCGAGGCCGCTGAGAGCAGCTCTGTCGCTGTCCCTCCCGCTGGTGGCGAGAGCTCTCCTGCTCCTGCTCCTTCTGCCCCTGCTGAGACAATGTCCACCGCCTACGGCCCTGGCTACCCCGGCGAGACTCCTGCTGTTCCTACTGAGAGCGCTACCACGCCTGCTGGAGAGACTCCCGTTGCCTCCACCATTGTTTCTTCCGCGACCATCACACCCGTCGTTGGCACTACTCCAGCTGGTGAAACTCCTGCTGAGCAGACTCCTTGCACTACTATCACCTACGGCACCACAACACTCACCGTCCCCCAGGTTCACTTCACTACCCAGACCAACTCTGCTGGCGCCAACCCCAGTGAGCCCGTCGCTCTCGTCCCTGGTACTACTCCTGCTGAGACTCCTGCCGCTACCACTGGCGGCGGTGCTTACGCTCCTGCCCCTTACCCCACCACCATGGGTATCGCCACTGTGCCTCTTGCTTCCGGCACTGGCGCTGTCTATCCCTCATCACCAGCTGAATTCACTGGTGCTGCCTCGCCATTCAACATGGTGCCCAAGGGCGCCATGTTCGGTGCTGTTCTTGCCTTCTTTGCTCTATAGATGGTAGATTCTTTTAATTCGGTCACGGCATCAATTTCTTTTGTACATTTGCTGCATTTGACAGTTTCCGTTGTGTAGGATACACAGTCCGGGTCAGTCGCCCGGATGCTGAATATAAGTAGCCTTTTCCTTGAATGTATAGTAAGTAGGAATATCAGAATTTCAAACAAACGAATTATGCATGTGTACTATCGTGATGACCATGTGGGCGCCATTAAGTGCCAACACATTGAATCAGCCATCCAATGTATGCATGGACTCGCATGTGAATGAGACCGGGGTAGCTTCAGGACCCGCACGAGCCGAGGTCCGTCATGCTCGCAGGCCGCCTCCAGGGATCATCGTCATCAACTAGCTTCCCCCAGATCCCAATGCCGTCGCCCACAACAACAACCCCCTCAAGCCATGGTCCCGGCCCAAAAAGTACCAGACGTCCAGCATGTCGTCGGTCGCCAGCGCATCGCAACCCTCACCGCCCGGTAAACCTAAACCGATTGACCCGATCCTGCGGAATGCGCTCCGCTACACCATCTCAGCAAAGGAGTATCAGTTGCTGCACCAGTACCTCCTTTCGCGAGCGCCCGTAGTGAAGAAGCGCAGTATAACCCCCAAGCGATATGATGCTATCGTCAAGGGGCCGGATGATTATAATGTAGCCGCTTTTCGCGCAGCGTTGCGATTGGGCTTGGTGACATTATCTGGGCTCAAGACATGGGAGATAATCAAGACCAGGTTGTTATCGCGGGGAGCCGTGAAGAAGTACGCCTCGTGTATAGAACCCTTTCAAAAATTGATATTGATACCATGCCAGAACACAACCCCGCGTTCCCATCTGGAAGTCGTCCAACGTCCGCCTCAGCAGTTCCCTCGCCCTCATACTGCTCTTCCACCGCCTACTCCGACGCGTCTTTGTGCGCATCCGCGAGAGTCTTCTTAGCCATGAAGCGCGTTCTTTCCGGCGGCGAAACCCTCGTATATCGCGCTCGTTGACATCGAAACTCGCACCGGCGATTGGATCAAGTTTAGCAGGCTTCTTCCTCGCTGTGTACCCGGGCGACCAACTGCGCGTCACAATCGCCATATACATCATGACGCGCGCGCTAGAGTTCGGCTACAACTACCTCGAAGAACTGGGATACTTCAAGAACAGACCGAGCTGGTTTGGCTCGTGGATGATCATGCCGGTAGCATGCGGTCAATTGCTGCACGCCTTCGTCTTCGACCGCGACTGTTTCCCTGCTGGATTCGGCGACCACATTCTACAAAACTCGCCAGAATATATTCAAAAGCGGCCTACCGACTACCCGCGCACAGCACATTGGCCTGGCACCTTTGACATCGTGGATAACCTAGCGGAAATCTCGCGCCAACGCTGGCCACCTTTCGTCTCGCCCATCCTCTTCCCCGCCGCAGAAACGCTGCCAAAGCGGTTGGCTTCCATCTCTCCAATCACCTCGCCCGCCCATCCGGCCATCAAATCCCTCTCCTGCGCGCTGCTCCACCCACACGATCCGTCTTGTCTGCGCACATACATCCAATACTGGATCCAAGCCTTCCCCAAAGTCGCCCGTTTATTCACCATCTTCTTTACCGCAATGAGCGTAACCAGGTACAAAGATTTCCTCTCTTCCCCCATGGCAGCCGCGAATGGCCTCGCCAAACGTATCCTACGCATGTCGCTTTTCCTGTCTGGCGCCATCGGAACCAGCTGGGGTTCCATCTGTCTATTACAGAACATCCTGCCTCGCCCTTTCCTCGCTACGCAGCGCTGGTTTGTCAGCGGTTTTTTGGGCGGCTTGTGGGGTTTCCTGGGCCGCAAGAGCGGAAGGGGCAATTTCTTGTACACGGCGCGTATGTCGGTGGATTCGCTTTGGAAAGTCGGCGTCAAGAGGGGCTGGTGGAAGGGATTCAAGAATGGCGATGTTGCGCTTTTTGTCGTCAGTTTGGCGGTTGTGAATGCTTTGTATGAGGTTTCGCCGCGCTCCGTGAATAGCGGGGTTGCGAGGAAAGGGTTGGGTGTGCTGAGGGGGGAGGGATGGGTTGATCGGGCCGTGGTGGTTAGTTCGCAGGATGAAAGGGAGAAGGAGGATTAATGAATATCTGTTTCTTTCTGTTGATGATTCAAATTTACATTTGCAAGCAAACAAGTATAGTATTTCTACATTCTGTAATATGAAATTCCCCAAAGAGTGGGGTATGGGTATATCAGGGTCTTCTCACTACCCATTGCACGGCTACCTCGCTCTCACCTGCCATTACGTTCCTCCCCTCTTTTGCCACACACAGACACTCAAACCATCTTCATCCCCTCGGCACTCTCACCCAACTCCTCACCCTCGCCCCCATAACTTCTCGGAACCCCCTTGCCCAACTCCCCAGCAAGCTGATTCCCATAACTCAGCACCACAAACTTGCGGCTCGTCTCCTTGGCCACAACCAACTTGATCGCATTGAACAACCAACCCATGACCACAGGCACATTGACGAAGAACTTGCGCGACAGCGTCTCCGGGTAGTGACGACCGAGTATTTCAATCGTCTTATTCGTCGCAGTTTTGACAAGAGGATCGCGGCGGAGAAACGACACCTGGAGGTAATCGTGAATCTGGAAGCCTTGGTATGGATCCGGGCCTTGGTTGTAGTCTGGGATGGGCACTGTGGCGGAAGAGAGACGTAGGGCCTGGATAGATTTTTCCATGAGTCCGACGCGCCAGCGGAGGAAACTGTGTGGCACATTTCTGGTTAGCTAACTAACTACTTGGAAAGTGTGGGAATAGGAAGGGCTTACGTGTCCAGGTCTCCAAATGTAGCCTTGTTGTCCTTGACGGCACCGTAAATGTTAAACGTCACTATATCAGTCTTGTTTGGACTCTCAGGCACGCCAGAGACTTCCAGTACGTAGCCAAGCCCGTCGAACTTGCTCTTCTCGTACGTCTCGCTTGCGGCTTTGATGGGGTCGAATGCTTTGCGCCACTTCAGCGTCTCGAGGAGCTGCGTCTTGGCCTTGTCCAGGTCATTCTGGTTGGCGCGGAGGAACTTTTGCAGGATGAGCTTGGTGTGGAAGGGGTTTGATTTGCTAAGCTCGATGCCGTAAACTTCATCATGTTGGGCGTCGGCGACGAGGGCTTCGAAACTGTCATAGAACTTTGTGAGGGGATGGTCGGGTGCGGTTTCGGGCCACACGGGGCCTTTGGTGGGTTCGATGGGGCTGGTTTGGGGCTGAGAGTCGCTGGGTGCGGCGGCGGGCGCTACTGTGTAGGCTGGTGGCGTGTCTTCTGTCTTTTGCGCCTCCTCTTTCTTGTCTGCGACTGACAGATCGGCTACTGCGGCGGTCGCGTTGTCCACAGCCTCCGCATCGTCCTTAGCGGTAGACTCGGCTGTGAGGTTAGGCTCAGGCTGCTTCTCTAGGCCAGCCCCACCAAGAAGACCGGCGCCTTCGGTAGGTGCTGCATTGGCTTCCTCTGGCTTCGTTGCCATTTTGTACGTCGCTACGAGTTTTATGAGCGCAAAGTGCTTTCTGTGTTGTATCTACGATGTGTTCGAGGGTCTCGGAGATCAAACCGCAAGCTCCGGAGCCGCAACATGAAACGCGCGCTCACGTGTTCCCTACCTGTTCACCCAGGTGCTTGGACATGAGCATTCAAAGGTTGCGGAGATTGCGCATAGAGACATCACTGTTGAATTGTAAAGCTATACTTGGAAAGGATTTGCATGCATCATTGTTCTGATCAAGCTATCAAGTTCTATTAGTAGCTCATTGTCATGTCTTCCAACACCTTCGGTCCGCGTTGTCGCATCTATAGCAAACAAATGTCTGTAGTACCGACTAAACTGAAATGTAACCATAAGTCCAGCCAAAAGGAATAGACAGGATAGCAGGCCTGAGAGCCAACGTAGGCGTACGGTAGGTAGCAAATCGATCTGGATCCAAGTTAGCACAAAGTACAGCCAAGCGATGTTGTGCGAGGATCAGAATAGAGAAGCAATCAGTCGAAAGATGAAAAGTCTCGAATGTTTTTTCAATCAGTGAGGCGAACCTCTCTGAGTTAGCATGAATCGGTGTTCATCAGAGCACAGGAAAAAACAAGAAAACAATAGGGTAATTACCTTTTGAGAGGGAGCTGGTTGCTGAACAAGAGAAGTGTTTCACAAGCTACCGGATACCTGGATCGAAGTCAGCAACATGTCACGGCAAGAGATGTTGCGACTAAGGTTCGTATGTGGAAAAGTTTTCAGGTAATCGAACTAAATTGTTCCCCATGGATAGGTCGGTATTTGATAATACATTTGTTGCTCATCATTGAACGATGTGTGTTGGGGGTACATAGGGTATAATCTAACCTTTCGATCAGGTCGCAGCTCCATGAAACCCTCCCCATACTGAGCACATTATATCGGCGCTAGCAACCATTGCAAACCATTGACAATGGATGCGCGGTATAGGGAGGGCTTCGTGAAGCTACGATGGGCGCGACGTCGGAAACACGCCAGCGCGGGTTTTGCGCTCACAACGATGCACCATGGCTGATATTCCTAATGCCTTTGAAAACGTTAGCGGTAGTTCACGAACCAGTTTTCCGTAACAATTCAGTGAAAGTTTGAAGAGATCAGTATTCCCGTTTGGCTTGGGTGGTCGGATCACCATAGAATGTATGATAGGGGCGACACAAGTGTTCATCATGATAGTTGGAGAGAGGGGGAGAAGTTGGAAGAAGCGGGCAATGACTTACCAAAAGGTGGGTTGTGTTGTGAAGAAAAAGAAGAGAGTCGCAAAGGTCCAAGTTTTGTATGGGAACTTTTCGCGGCGGTTTTTCGTTTCGCCGGGCGGAATGTGGTCCTAGCTTTGAGCATAGCGCTCTTGTCCCCATCGAACGCGCTCTCGCTCTCGTCGTTCTCAGGTCGGCACCCACGCGCGCTTCCCGATCAACATCGTAATCCCCCCGCCTTCGCCATCCAAATCAGCTCAATACGTCACTGCCGTTTCACCATGGTCGCCTCACCAGCCACGACATCCTTCGACAGCTTCGTCAAGCAGACACGGGAAAAGAAGAAGAACGAGGCCCTTGCACAACAGTTCCTAGGCGGCGGAAACCGAGGACGCAAAGGCGGCAATGCCTCAGGTGCAGGCGCAAAGTCGCGCGTCGAATCGGAGAAGCCGTCGTTGCTCAGCCGGATCAACGGTAATGCGGGCGTTCAAAAGCGATCAGCCAGCGCGAAGCCAGCCGGCTCCATCGATGGGAAATGGCAGCACGATCTCCACAAGCTGAACAACCCTCGCGGCGCAGCCAACAGCAGGAACAGCCTTACTCGAACCGCATCGGCATCGCAGGTAGAGCGCAACACCAGGACGTTTGACAAGTTCGCTCCGTCCCTCACTCGGGGCGCGGCTGCCCGCGTCAATGACGCACCGGGCTTCAGCATCCGGGGTGTTGCGAACGGGGGACCATGCACCGTTATTGCGAGCAACTTTGCGCCCGGAACAACAGCCGCGGATATCGAGGCCGTCATGAGCCCGATCGGAGGAGAAACCCTTGGTTGCAGGCTCTTGTCCGCGAACCCGACGGTCATGGTTGAGCTCCAGTTTGCGAGCAGGGAGGGCGCTGAGAATGTGATTGCGACGTTTAATAACCAAAAAGTCGGTGCACACAAATAACGTCTCTGCAGGATAAGACTAACGCAATGTACAGGCTGATGGCAGACTACTCTACGTCTACATGAAGGATGTTCCTGCGAGCACCCATCTGTCGCTGTCCCGAGCACCCCCCGCTCGCCTCACGCAATCAGTCGACGACATGGAAATTGATACCGGCGCACGACCCGGCAACTTCCAAGGCGGCCGCTATTCCCTGGGCGATGGTAGTCGCAGAGACCCCCCACGCGGCCCCCGCCGCCGATACTAAGGGCCTCAACACTCAGATAAAACTTTCTTCAATTAATCTTGTACGATACCCTTTCACGAACGACAGCGACGAGCAGCATAGTTTTAGAAAAAGAGGGGATTTTTAGTTCCCACGGCACACAGATGACGTGTATCGGTATTTCCAAGTTGGCTCCTTTCACTTTGATGGCACAGGCAACAGAGTAGAGTTATACAGGCCTTCGACATCAGTCCACAGCTTGCCAAGATAGCAATTCGGTATCTAGAGAATACTCCTAATCACATACTTTGACGGGCACGGCTTTCACCACATCTACTTGTTCGTCCATCCCTGAATAGCAGCATCAATCTCGCTCCTGTACCTCTGCTGGCCCTCGCACTGCTCCAGGAAGACCTTGTACTTGGCATCCAGCAGCTTCTTGACTGTCTTGTCAGCCAAAGGCTTGACCGTCTTACCAGGCTTACTGAGCCTGTCCATGATGTCCCACAGCGGCTCGCTGTTGCCATCCTTGTCTGTACTAGCCGCCTTTGCACCAAGCATAGCTGCGCCGTGGACGACAGCAGCGTGGACATATCGTGGGATGAGTACAGGCATGTCGCATGCTGTGGCCATGAGCTGCATGAGCAGGCCGTTCTGGCACTGGGAACCAGACATGAAGATGGACGAGATGACATGTCCGGATTCGTTCATCGCAGAGACGATTTGGTGCGTCTGGAGAGCAATGAACTCCATGGTGGCGTAGTAGTAGAGTGCCAAACCGTCAAGACTCTTGTCGGAACTCAGACCAATGACTGAGCCTTTCATGTTGGGATCAGCCACAGGTGAGCGATTGCCAAAGAGGTCGCCGTAGAAGAAGAAGTGGCGACCGAGCCAGGAGATATGTGGCGCCTTCTCATTCTCGGCCATCTCGTGTAGGTGCTCGTTGAGGTAGTCGTAGATGTTTGTATTGTACGTTTCGGCGACAGATACAGCCTCATTGAAAGCCGGGTGTGTCTCGATGACATGCTTGAGCAGCTCGCCCGTAGCACTTTGCCCGCCCTCGGCCATCCAGTAGCCTGGCAGCAGAACGTCCCGGTATGGTCCCCACACACCGTCCACGAAGACGGGATCGCGAGACATGGCGAGGTGGCAGGTCGAGGTTCCTGCAACAGCGGCGAGACGGGTGAAGGCTTGTGAGACGTCGTTCTTGGGCTGGTCCATATCGAGTGTGTCCCCGTCAAGCTTGACCTTTGCGCCAACGGTACCGATCCAACCAGCATAAGCATCGATGACGCCGCTGCCGACCGCGATACCAGGCTGGAGGCCCATCTCCTGCGCCGCTTTTTCGCTCAGTGTGCCAACGAGCTCACCAGCAGTGAGGTAGCGTCCGTTCTGTATGACTGTTAGCTAGACCTCCAAGTGTCAAAGCGAGGGACAAACCACATTGTCGACCCCTCCCATTCGCTTGAAGTTGTCTTCGCACAGGTCCTTGAGACCAATTTCCGTTAGGAAATCCTCTTGCCAGCCCTTGACACTGCCGTCAACGCCGACCGGCACGAAGCCTTGCTTGCAGACCACGCTGCAGTAGCTCCGGCTCTCGCTTCCGGTGGCAAGATGTGTAAGAGCATCAGTCAGATCGTAGAACTTGCAGCGGTCGAACAGTTCTTTTGGCATGTTGTTCTTGAGCCACAGCACCTTTGGGATTTCCATCTCAATGGACATCTTACCTCCGACGTATCGAAGTAGGTTGTGGTTTGTAGCGTTAATCTTGTTCGTCTCCTCCACGGGCCGGTGATCGAGCCAAAGAATAACATTGCGGTCGTTGCCATCTTTGTTGTCGAAATTGGGCCCGGTGACGGGGACAGGCTCGTCTGTATCGTCTCTGAAGACAGCGAGCGAACAAGTAGCGTCGAAGCCGATACCGCGTATGGTTTCCTGGTCGATGTTGTGCTGGTCCATCGCCCGGCGAACCGAGGAGCAGATGCATCGCCAAATGTCGGTGGTGGATTGTTCCTGTCTGAAATCAGTCTTTGGTCATGGCTTTACCTTGAAGAGTGTCAATTACATAGTAACCAGTCTGTGGCTGCCAGAGGCCAATGTTTTCCGATGCTAATCCTACGATATCGCCCTGATCGTTCATGATGCAGGCTCGGGCACTACCGGTACCCACGTCGATACCGATGTAATGGTCGACTTGTGGGTGGAGCTCATTGCGGGGATCGGTTGACAATTGCCGCGACTGCTTGCGCTGAGTCTGCCTGAAAGGGATCGAAGCAGCCATGATGGCTGCGTGAATGCAAGAAAAGACAGGAATGTGAGAATGTAGAGGAAACAACGGAAACTCTGCAGAGATCTTGTACTTCCGCGAAATAATGTTGAGTTACATAACAGCTGTAAATGCGGGATGAGCTCATAAGAGCTCTGGAGAAGCTCTAGCATGGTGGGGGTGGGGCAATGGGGAGCTTAGTGGCCCAGACGTTCTATGCAATCGGGCTACTTGTGTCTAGGGTCGTCGGGTTGGGCGCCGATCAGGTCGCGAAAGAGACACAGAAAGGTGGGCATCGTGAATTTCGGATCCACTTCTTTTGGTATGCCGGATGCTGTTGGCTGTCCAGAACGCCACGTAAAGCAAGCTCGAGTCTTGGATGATGACTGTCGGTGTGACGCCGGATCAAGCGGAGATTCAGGATCAATTATTGACTTGGGCATATCACGAGAGGTGGAGATAGGAGGGGTTGAGGGAAATAAGGGCTCGATTTGAGTGAATGTTCCTCGGCGATACGATTCGCCGGTGGAAGCTAGGCAAGCTTCCGCCTCCAACACCAATGCGTGTACAGATAGTACCTACTTGGACCAATACGCCAATATGTTACTTTCCAGGCTTCTTTTGCTGCCCGTTGCAATCGCATCCTCGGTGACGCTCTACGTATCCTCTGTCCCCGCCTCTGCAGACACGGCCGCAATTGCCTCTCCAGTACCCCTCGCGCAGATCGAATATGATACGGACCAGTCCGTCGGCACCCTAACCTCATATACACCGCCATCGGGCTCCTACTCGGCAGACCACTTATTACGCGTCGGTCTCACGGACCCTAAATCGGGCTCATGGCGCGGCGTTGTCACATCAGCAGCCAGCTTCTCTGAGCAATACAACAAGAAGTTTGTCATCCACGTCGACGACAAGGGCGAGCCGTTCCACATTGGCTTTGGCACGAAAGCAAAGGGCAGTGGAGATGAGGTGGAAGTCGAGATCGTGAGGAAGAATGTTGGGCCGAAGCCGGTCTTGAACAAGCCGATTGTATTGAATGCGGAGGGCAAGCTGGGTGGAGAAGAACCGGAGAAGACATTCTTGCAAAAGTGGGTAGAAACACAAAAGCTTTCAGAGGTAATCATACTGACAATGGTGCAGGTACTGGTGGGCTCTGGCGCTCTTCCTGGTTTTCCAGCTAGTTGCAGGTGGTGGTGGAGAGAAATAAGCAAATGGCGAGCAGGGTGCCTCTGTAGGTACCTTTTTGAACGTAATGAAGCCTTACGGTGGCCATTAATGATAACACTATCTACTTCAGCGTCCTTTTCTCATCAAGCGTCTATGTTCACATGCACAGCTGATGCTTTCACGATGGATTTATCTTTGAAAGATCAAAGAGAAAGCAGTTTCATTTTTAAAGGTAGTAGTCGTAAGCTATCATATACTCCATATCGTTTCGTTCGTCCTAAGTCCATTTATCGTGTTGGGTATAAGTATACGTCATGTAAACATGCTCAAGCAAAAGCTGTAGCAGCAGATGTTGGGCGGGGCTGGGCTGGCGCAGGGACAGCAGTCTTAGCCAAGGAAGACAGGGTGGGGATAGATCCAGTGGAAGTTGAATTGGCTGGGGCCCGAATAGCGGGTGAGGGTGTCGACTTTGGCTGATGGACATCCATGGGCAGGATCTCGGTCTTCAGCTCTCTTGTCTTCTTCTGCTTGGGTTCAGGGGCTTTCTCGTTCTCCTGGACGTAGAATTTTCGCAGCAGCATAATTGCCTCCTCTCTGAAGATGCCGCCAGTGACTGGATAGGGCTTGTCGACGCTGGGGCTATGTGTGGGTCAGTGATTGCTGTACAAATGCAGACGAATGGAGATTGGCGTACTCAGAGTGGATGTTGAGAACGCCTCCCGTTCCTCCAAACCGCTCGTTCCAGCATCCAAAGTAGACAGCTCGAATACCGTACTGGCGGAGCATAGACGCACACATGACGCATGGCTCGACGGTGACATACAGGTCCGTCTCGTTGAGGATACTGATGGGATGCTTGGACAGGATGCCGGCGATGGCGACAAACTCGGCGTGCCTCGTACCGTTCAAGGTACGGTTCGTCTCGTTCATGCCTCGGCCAATGACTTCGCCATCCTTTACAAAGACACAGCCTACTGGTGTCTCATCGCTCTTGAGTGCAAGCTCAGCCTATGGCACGTGATGAGTCAGTATTGAATTTTAGTCCCTTGTCGTGCATGCTAGTTGAAGATGAGAAGTTGTGATGTCTTGTGCAGGGCTTGATTCACCATGGCTATAGCCTCCCGCATGAAGCCCTCATGATACGCTCTCTCCTCGGGATCCATGGCGTCTGGTACGTGAATCGCTTCGTCGTCTTGGCGCTCCTCTTGGATCAACTGGGGCGGATTTGGGTTGTTTGTCGTGGCTGGGTGCTGGGAGTGCAAATAATACAGGGCCAGGCCGAGAGCGGCAGAGGCAAGCACGAGAGCCTTCCATGATTCCTTCCCTTGCAGAATGCCAGTCATTCCCGCGTGAGGCAGCTGCGACCATGCGAAAATGTTCTGAAACAGAAAGCGCAGGTCGGTGATTATCTGCCGTTGTGGTGCCGACCCAAGACGGTTTCGGCAAGCGCTAGCGGCTATAGTTTACGTGGACGTGGAAGCCGCGCCCGACCGAGGGCTGAGCATACCAAGAAGAAGCAAGTAGCCATCGCCATCGCCATCGCAACGCAAGGCAGCGGCCAACATTCACATTCACTATCCCGATACCCCAGATCCACTCACTGCACAGCCACACTCCCATTACGCACCGCAATTCACGCCATCATCCACGCCCCGTACCACATTCTACAAAGACGGTCATCCAAGCTCGCCTGATCCATCCTCGCAGAGCTCTATCCACAACTCGCGCCATCAACAAAGCTACCCACACTGCCCTTTGCAACACCACAACACATTACTTTGCGCACTATTCGGGCCACTTAGAACCGGCATTGTATCCGCCAGGCTGCCAATATGACGCTCGCAGAGGAGTTCAAGTCGCGGAATTTCAGTAAGACACCCGCTGCTGGTGCTGTTACGTTGTTGCTGACATGGCATCTTTGAAGGTATCTACGGTCAATGGTTAGTCGCATATCCTCACCATCCGTGTACGAGGCACTAACTTTGTCTCTAGGACTGGAGTGCTATGTATAGTTCTATGCTTCGCGCTAGGCATCGCCAACATCTTCCACACCAGAATCGCCCTCATCGTATTTAGTATCATCTGCTTGTACGTCGCCTGCCTGTCTTGCTCCACCAAATGCCGTCTCTAACACGTGTCACAGGGTGTGTTCTTTCGTCATCATCTTCATCGAGATACCGCTCCTCCTCCGCATCTGCCCAACGTCTCCAAAGTTCGATGCCTTCATTCGTAAATTCGGCTCAAACTACATGCGCGCCGCCATCTACTTGGTCATGAGCGCTGTACAGTGGATCAGCATCTGGGCCGACCCCTCAAGCCTGATTGTCGCGGCGATTTTCCTGCTGTTCGCCGCCGTCTTCTACGCGCTTGCTGGCTTCAAGGGCCAGCAGTTTCAGGGCAGCAAGACACTTGGCGGACAGGGTGTTGCGCAGATGATCATATAAGGAAGGAGTAGATGTGGGCAACGATTGCGAATGCGCGACACCCTTTGATTACACGGCGCAATCAAGTGCGAGATGGGCTATACCATAAGGCTGTGTACTTGGATGAGTTCACGGCTTGAGCTTATTGTATCATCAGTCAATAGCTAGGCGTTATTGGGGAGCTATCTTCATTATGAGCATTGCTTGAACCAGGGAACTTGGCCCAGCATCTAGGCGGTCGAAAAATGCGATACCGTGTCTTTTCACTTGTGCTTCCATTTGAAAATTGAATATTCGTCATGACGGATCATTGTGCTGCAGGTGGGGGAATATACGTAACTGTACAGGTGGAGACGGGTGCAGGGCTTACACGATGGCCTATGACAAGTTCTAGAAGCTCACATCGTAGGCATCGTAAGCTGCAGGAGCGGTGATCGCACTAGATATCTGGTGGGAAGCCATGGCACATGATAATTGCTTGAGAAGAAACCGTGCTACGGATTCAATTGCAATGCTACTCTCATCAACGCCACGGAAAAGCACAATCGTTCACCTGCTCGCCTTTCCGATGACGATGACTGGCTGCTAGGGTCTCGCCAGGAACCACACCTGCTCGGCGCGGGGAACGCTAGCGGCTTAGTGGTGCCGGAATTCGCACACGTCTTGAAGATCCTGCTGTATGGCTTGCAGTTGATAAAAGGAATTCCGGTACTCTTGGATATGGTCCAGACAGCGTCACAGGGCAGCTGGCAAGACTAAGAAGATATTTGTGGATAAGGCAGGCTTCTCAGGCTCTAAATGTTTCCACGTAGTTGTTGCAGTCGCATAGTCCCCGATGCAGCATAGTGGCTGGGCAGACCTGATCTCCAAACCAGCAGGTGCAGCGGATCGACAGCATTCAGAAAACCGGCGTAGCTTTCTGGCGAGACTCGTTTGCAGGCGACAACCAGAAAGCACGGCGGACAGAATCAAGCCGCATCATGGATGTGCAGGTTGGGCGGGTTGGTGATGGCTGCCGCGTGCCAGACGCCAGGGCCCCGTAGGCATACCCAAGCATGATGCAAATGCGGGTCGCAGAGCTGTCTGGTACATAAGTGCACCGCCCCAGCTTCAACAAGCCAATCCACTTTGCGCCATTTGGCAACACCATACCGAACCACCACTTTTTTTTCCCTCTTGCCTCACTTTGCGTGTCGGCCCTAATCGCGTGTTCCAAAGTAAGTCTCGACTATAAATGCCGCTGTCCCGCATCAATGGACTCTCATTCCTAGCCGCGGCTAGCTGACCAGTCCACTACCACTGACTGTCTGCATCGTCAATTTGGTCAATGCACCAGCCTTTCTGACCCTTCGTGTTTATATCATTCAATGGGCCCAGTCTGTTGCTGACGTTGAACTTCTTACAGCCTACACAACATCCCCACCCTACCCCACGTAAGCCATTGAGCCACGGTTCCGCATACAATGAGTGCTCCACCAACAATACCTCCACGCCCAGCGCGAGCCCAGAACAGCACTTCTCCTGCGCAGGGCAGCCATATGGAGGTGCCCAAAATCCCACCCCGTCCGAAACGCGGCAATGAACGTTCTGTTTCTCCAAGTGGGGACAGATACACGCCTTCTCCGCTCAACGACCCAGCCTACATCCATGGTGGTCCGCCAAAAGCCGGCAGCCGCCTGAGCACCGAGCTGCCTTCCCGCCCACCGAGCGTCTCAATGCCCTCACTCGGAGAGGAAGGCAACGAATACGCCAGTTTCGAGGATTTGTCCAAGACTCTTTCACCAGAGAACCAGGGTGGCTCTCCACAACATATGAAGAACGTGGCGGGGGACCTGCCTTTGCATGCCCCGACTGCCTCAGTTCCGAGCTCAACGGCGAAAAGCAGGATTCAGGCGGTGACCCGGACTGATTCTCAGACTGCGGCTGCGGCTGGTTTTGGCTCACAGCTGTCGGTTGACGACAAGCCTTCTCAGGACAAGTCCGCTCGCTCTGGTTCTTCAGCTGGCTCGCGTCCCAGCTCCATTTACAACGACAAAGACGAACATGGCATTCCAGAGATTGGCGTGCAGGTGCCCATGTTCCGCAATGCTGGAGATGTGCAGGCCCCCAGCCCAGCGCCCTATGCGCAACAACCCGGCTCGCAAGGAATCGGCTTCCATCAGAAGCCCAGTGGTCGTCATCACGGACGTACCAAGAGCGGCCGTGAGATCTTCCACGGACCCCCCGGCAGCTACGGTATGCATGGACACGGCAAGATCTCGACAGATGACTTCGAGCAGAAGTGGTACGAAAAGCATCCCGACGATCTGAAGCGCGAGAAGGCCGGCGAGTATGGCCCTCATATCCAGGAGAACAGAAAGGACTACCACTGGCGCGCGGATAACCTGGAGAAGCTTGTGCACACTCGAGGCCAAGACGTTGGAATGGGTACGTTACTCTTGCCCATTGCGCAAATGTTTTTTGGTACTAACCATCTTGTGCAGGAACTAGCCGAGATGCTATTAGCACCCCTGATGAGCAGATCGGTTACAGGGCTACCGAGGAATATGCCTCAAGGATGGCCTCTCCTCGACCGCAATCTTCTGGTCGCCCCGCCTCGATCAAAGCTGGCCACACAGATTCCCCGCTCCGCAACGAGGCTGGCCAAGAGATTAACGACAAGGGCGAGGTCATTCACATTGATCCCCCTGCGCATCGTTCTAGCAAGGTCCACGGCGGAGGTTACGACCCACCAACCGAAGACCTTGGACCTCGAGGCGGTAACACTGCTGAAGAAGGCGGATGGGTTACTGAGCGTGGATACGGCACACCTATTCTTGCCTCTGATGAGCTGAAGAAACATCCAGATGCCGAATGGAGGCAGCCTGCTGTATCTCCTGAGCTTGAACGTCATGGTAATGAATACACTCTAAACGAGGATGGCACACCACAGTACATCACAAAGCAGCGCACCCACAGCAGAAGCTCAAGCAGGAACAATAGCAAGCAGCAGCAGCAACGTGTCGTTCCTAGCCCAGCCCAGTATGATCGTGGCGGTACCCCACTGGAGTCGCACAAAGAGTATGAGCCACTCTTTCCCGAAGACGACGAGACGAAGAAGCCGAATCCAAAGGTTGAGAAGCTCAAGCGTCCTAGTGTTGCCCGCCATCACTTCCCAAGTCAAGATGTCTGGGAAGACACGCCTGGTAGCCTGCAACTCGAAACGACAGTCGATACTCCGCAGGAGCCTGAAGAGCCCCAAACTGCGGGTAGCAAAGGAGACGTGAGTCCTGCCAAAGCATTTGAAGACCCCGAGACAGAAGAGCAACGCAAGCGTCAGATCAACAAAGAAGACCAGAAATCTTTCCTGCCTGAACACACCAGGCAGTTTGCTGCCGAGAACAAGCTTCTTGGAAAGGTCCGGGATGAGACACCAGGCCGTCCAGGCATGCAGCAACGCTTCCCGAGCCAAGACATCTGGGAAGACGCTCCGTCTCACGGCTACCTTGAAACTACAGTCAGCACACCGCAGACGGAGGAGACGAACGAGTACGCCGAAGACTCCCCAGTAGATCAAAAGCCCACTGTGCCAGCTCGCCCGAGTGTTCCCGCTCGACCTGCCAAGAGGGATTCCTCCACCGATGACAAGAAAGCGCCGGTCATCCCAGAGCGTCCGAAGCCCCAGGTTCCAGTACGTCCAAGTAAGCCATCTACTGGTTCCTCCGAAAAGGTTCCGACGACTGAGCCACAAACTGGGGAGAATGATGCTCCGCAACAAAAGGTGAAACCACCGGTGCCAGCCCGCCCGGCAGGTTCCAAGATTGCCGCTCTTCAAGCTGGTTTCTTGAAAGATCTCAACAGCAAAATTGGCCTTGGGCCACATAACCCCCCCAAGGTGAAGGAACCTGAGCCAGAAGAGGAGGAGAAGGAGGCAGCACCGCTTCAAGATGCCCGAAAGGGTCGGGCTAAGGGTCCACAAAGGAGAAAGCCTGCCTCCTCCCCGGCCCCAGGTGCGACTGCTACTGCCACATCCGAGGTCGCTGTGCCGAGGCAGAATTTGAGCGTTGCCCCTGTGACCGCGATTTGGAGCTTTGTCGAGGATGGTAGTCTGGAGGTCCCAGCTGCCAAAATGGCGGCGCAGATTCAGACATCATTAAAGACCCACGCACAGGTGGAACAGCCTGTCGTTACTGATGCTGTACCAGAGAAGGCTGCCCCACAAGAATTAGAAGAGCCAGAATTGGCCCAGACTACCTCGAGGGAGGAGAGTAAGCCGACAGCTCCTGTGACCAAGGCATCGACGGAGGCACCTACACATCCAATTGCGGAGACACCTACCGAAAAGCCGGCTACGGAAGAGAAGAGTATCGAGAAGCCGGTCACGGAGGAGAAGGCTACGGAGAAGCCAACTATGGAGAAGGATGTACCTGTCGAGCAAGTCGCCTCTCCAACAACGCCGCAATCCCCTGCACCGGTGGCATCCAAGATCCTCTCTGCCTTGTCTGCCTTCAAGTCAGAAGAGCGGTTGGTCAATGAGACGGCACCCGGCTCCTCCGATGCACCTGGTGCTTTCCCTGGTTCAGGACCGGGTCTGGCGGACGGGGGTGAGGCCAAGGGCCTCTCTTCAGAGCGTGAGCAAGTAGGCGAAGCAGCTGCAGGCGCATCTGCTGAGAAGTACACACAGTCTTCTACTAGCTAGACGTCTCTCAAGAGAAGGTGATTGTAGCAATAGGTTGAATAGTGCTGCAATGAAGAAGATATATGATACGTGGGTCAGGCAATAGGGATATCAATACATGATTTGGAACCAGACTACAAGGAAATCTCTTTTGGTGAATCACAAGTGCGAAATGGCTTTTTTACACGCGG
This sequence comes from Stemphylium beticola, assembly GCA_029100535.1. NCBI lineage: Eukaryota > Fungi > Ascomycota > Dothideomycetes > Pleosporales > Pleosporaceae > Stemphylium > Stemphylium beticola. Next base: position 128,217 of record JARBXR010000060.1, on the reverse strand, counting down.
ATAATTGATTTTCTGAGCATAGAATCTAGATGGTTTCGCCATACGGCGCACCCTCGAGCTTGAACCCACCCGGCTGCAGCCTGCTAAAAACAGCCGTCGGATCATACTTTTTAGAAATGGACTTGAGCTTCGCCAGCTTCTCTTCTCCATAACTTGGAATCACGTTCTGGTAAGGACCCGCGTAGTTGAGGTAGATGAAGTCGTGATGCACACCTTGCTTCTTCGCTTCCTCTTTTGCCGCATTCATAAAGTTGAGAGCAGCTTGTTGGAGCTCATTGTCTTTGGATGCGTCTTCCCAAACCATGTAGAGTAGTATATGCATCAGTGGCCCGTCGGTGGGAGAGAGACCCAATGCATTACCACCTTTCTTGCTCATTTGTTGCATGGCGGGTACGGTAAAGGCTTGGAAAGTCAACGAGCCTTGGTTGGCTAGCGGGCCGACATCCTTTTGGTGCCGCGCTTGCAACCATGCCATGAAGTCGCGGTCGAGTTTGTAGGTTGCGGCCCAGAAGGCGTAGCGGTGGCCGCTTGGCATTTGGTCGGTTAGCATGGCGGTGTCATTTGCGAGAGTTCGATTTAGCGTCATGGTTTGGATTGAAGGGATATCGAGGTACTTCCTCAGGATAGCCGGTGGGTTGGTCTCGTCAACGGGCTCTAGGTACTCTAGTTGGATCTGTCCAGCTGCATTACCAGCTGTGACGGCGAAGGACATGATCTGGGCTGATTTGGGGTCTTCAGTGGCGTCTTCGGCCATTGAAGCAAAGGCATCGATGAGTGCTGGGTAATTTGTTGGAAGATGAACTCTAGTTCCACCCCACATCAAGCCCTGAGGAATAGTTTCCAGCTCGAATCGGGTAATGATACCAAAGTTGTTTCCGCCTCCGCGAAGCGCCCAGTAGAGGTCGGGGGATCGAGTTGGCGTGACCTTGAGAATAATGCCTGATGCGGTGACGACCTCGTAAGAGGCAACATTGTCGCAAGCATATCCGTAAATACTAGACTGATGACTGATGCCACCGCCGAGAACCAAGCCAAGACCCACGTCTGATGCGCGTCCACCCATGACGGCGAGATTATGCTCTCCGAGCTTCTCGTATACAGCCCCCCACCGGTTTCCCGGACCAATGAAAGCTGTATTCTTGTTGTCAGAAAGTGTGATTTTATTCATGTTCTCCAGGGAAACCGTAATGCCGTCTTCGATACTAGAAGCGCCAGGGAATGCAGTGTGTCCGCCTCCCTTAACTGCAAAAGGGCACTGCGTGAGGCGAGATACTAGCACTGCACTCGACACTTCAATCGCTTTCGAAGGCCGGAAAACGCAAGCTGGGTCGACGAGACGGGCTTGTGTGGACCAGTAGGCGCTAGTGAACACGTCGTATGAATCGGATCGGCTAGTAAGAAGCTTGTCCCCAAATATGAGTTTGAGAGAACTGCACTTTGTCAAAAGTTAAAGGAAGCTTTTGAGAGGTAATATTATGACTTACCGCCGCCGCGCATGGAGTAGAGAGTGAACGTTTCGTAGTCAACGCAGCCAGATCAGGTATGGCGGAGACATTGACGCCATTGGCAATAAGAGCCTCTGTAACATTGAAATCAGAGGGCTCAAAGACGTCTTGTGCGAAGGCAGTGGCAGAGAATGCCCCGAATGAGGCGATTGAAGATATCTTCATATTACTTGAGGGCCGGATCTCACGCTCGACAAGGCGGCCGACATGTGATCGAGCGAAGGGGATGCTTGATGAGGAAAATGCGGCTCTCTAGAGCTATTTATTGAACATCTTTCATATTAGTGCTTGGCGAGTGTATAGATGAATCCTATTCAGGGAAGGACCAGATGGATGAGCCTTAGCTGATGCATACCATCACCGCTAGAAAAGCGGAAAGTCTCGAACTTCCGCGCCGTTACGAAGTTTGACAACTCGCCTTCCCTTTTGCGACATGAAATCGAGCGAAGGATTGTACCTGGCTGTTCAACAGGTCTATGATGTACAGCCGTTGTTTAGCTGCATGCTGCGCCGCTTCGGCGGCGAGATGTAGTTCGCCCTGGGGCATGTGGCGCTGTTCGAGACAAATGAAAAGGATTGGAATTCCGGAGCATTAGCTGAATGAGATTCGGATGCAGGGACGCGCAGCCTGAATGCTTGACTTGCGGGACAATTGCAAAGCCCAGAGCCCCCACGGACGGAAGCGAGGAGTGGCATGGTAAATGAAGCTCCCACCAGGCAGACTTGCAGGGAGATAAGGTCGAAAAGCGGTTCCGCTATACTTCTTCGCATCACATTCTTCTCCCAGATCTCAACTGCCTAGAAGAAAATACATGGGTCCTACTCAAGTCGTTGCCAGCCGGGTGTTTGGCAGAGGAAAACAATGCACCAGGTGGCTTCGGTTGGCAACTGTGACCGGCTCGCCAAGGCGCTAAGCTAAGTACGTGCCGCCCACCTGCATTCGCCTGGACGGAATCTCGCCTCATCTCGTGATTTCTCGCGAAGGGATTCGAGCCGCGGCTTCTTTCTGTTTTTCACGAAGGGTTCATGCAGCCACGATGTTGCAGGTTTTCGCTTCTTCTGACCCGGGCACTCGGGGAAGACGGGATGAGCACAAAGGATCCTCCAAGAAGCATTTCAAACAAAAACCTTATGTACTAGCTTCCAGGTTTCCAGGCTGTATCTGCTTACAGCCTTTAGAGCCTACCCAACTGATGCGTAGTTCCTCATGTCTTAGGCCTCTCCAGTTTACTGGGGAGAAATGGAGGTAACAGCGTAGCATCTTCCAAGACCGCCACTGCTCTGCAAGGCTCCGTTCTGAGAAGGGCACTTCCGGGATGTGAGCAATAATGCTCCCTGCAAGATAGCGTAAAGATACCACTACCATCTGATACCAACGACCATAAGCTCGGTACTGGAGATTGGATGTCGGTCCTTGATGTAATGGCCTCGGCCTGCAGGTATCGAAACTTGATGATTATGCCTGCGCCGCACGCTGGCAAGGACCAGGTCGCAACGACCGTCCATATGGATCAAGCTGATAAAGCGCTCAGCAAATGTAGCACAATGCTGCTTTCGCACCTTCCCATGCTGTTACATTGTCCAGACTTTCATCAGCTTCTATCAAGACTCTCGCCAACATGTCAGCAAAAACCAATGGTTTCGCTCAAGGCACTACCCTAAAGGTCGCATACTCTATGCTTGGATTGACGAGCTCTGTAGTTCTTGCCAGGATCGGCCTCAACGTACTAAAACCCAAAAAAACTGACGGCCTCCGACTACTTCGTCTTTCTCGGCTTCGCCTTTTGTGTAACGAAATGCGCTCTCTACATCACACTGTCGCCATATATGCAGAAAGTCTACGCAGTCGCAAATGGCGAGATGCCGCCTTACCCTGAATTATTGCATGACAGCGTCGTCATGACGAAGATGGTCTTCGTGGCTCTCTTCATGTTCTGGGCTGTGTTGTGGTCGATCAAATTCTCTTTGTTTCTTCTCTACTAGAGGCTTTTGGTCGGAATCTGCAGATGCTATACTGTTGTTTGGTGGGGTATAGCCGGAATATGCCTGATCGTAAGTAATGGCCCGAACAAGCATTGGGTGTATGTCGACATGGAAGCTCACTGCAGCGATAGACATTTGCTGGCAATTATTTCTTCTACTTCAAATCTTGTGGCACTCCATCCGGATTCTGGACGGGAGGATGCGTAAGTCTACGAGCGGTGGACATCGAGGTCAACGCTAACTTGTCCGCGCCGTAGGTCGGTGAAGCTCAGCATCATTCGCAACTCGTCAGCTTGTACTGTTCGTTCTCCGCAGATACATTAACGAACCTTCTAAGTATTTCATAGCTCTCGCCATCTTCTGTTGTACCACAGATTGCTAATCGGAGGCTATCACAGTTATGGCGCTTCCGATATGGCTCACATGGAATCTTCAGATGCCTCACAGCAAGAAGATATCTATCCTGTGCTTATTCGCAACAGGCGTAGTCTGTATAGTATTTGCCTGCCTTCGTGTCATCTAAGTGGCCCTCAACGCATCCAAGCCTGAAGCTCAAGGCCAGCTACTTGACCCCACTTGGCTCACCATATGGGGAATGGTAAAGTATTCTATTGGTAGGTAAGCATTCAATGTAACACACATCTGAACCGACCCTTTCACAGCCGTCGTCATCGGTTGTTGTCCCGCGTTCGCTGTGCTCGTGAACTCATTTCGCTCCAAAGCCTCGTACGGCTCTTCGGGCTACCAAAAACAGACTGAGAGCAATGCGGGTAGACATGGTGGGAGCAGAATGGAACTCGGAACAATTGGGAGCAGAGGGACTCGGGAGAAGAATCAACAACTGGGATTGTATTCTGTGGATCTGCACTGGGCTTGTGCACATAGCAGCCAGGAAGAATTGCGAGCTAAGCATGATGGAATCATGGTCTTGACTACAGTAATACAAGATTCTCTGGAAACATTGGAGAGACGGTAGTGCAGGTTCACACATTTGGCCTTTGGTATTGTCATGACGTCATGTACTCGTGATAGTATGTTGTCCTTACTAAGACCCCATACAAAATAGTTCATATCTTGCCGATTCTTCCCGTCGCAGCAGGTTCTTACGATATCACAATCTCACCGTGTTGCCTTAGATCCTGACTGCTTGCTCCCACCCAGACCTTGTAGCTTCCCTTTTGCAGCTCCCAGCCTTGAGCTTCTACGTTCCAGATACTAAGATCGCGTCTATCCAAAGCAAACTCAATCTCTGTGCTCTCGCCGGGCTGCAAGAGACCCACACGTTCGAACCCTCGCAGCTGCTTCTCTGGAGCGTTCGGAACACCGAGGTACAACTGCGCCACCTCGTGACCTGCAACATCGCCGGTGTTGGTGATGTTGACAGTAGCCCGATAGATAACTTGCCAGAGCTCCGGGTGTCCGCCTTGGACGATGGGTACCGATGGTGACGGGAAACGAGATAGCGAAGCATTGGAAACCGGTTCAATGCCCAAATTCGAATACCCAAATGTCGTGTACGAAAGTCCGTATCCAAATTCGTAGAGCGGCGTGATGTTTCGTTTGTTGAAATTTCGGTAGTCGATGTAAAGACCTTCTGTAAAGTTGGACTGCAAGAATGCGGGGATAGAGGGGTCGAAGGTGGAGTTTAGAAGAGTGCCATAATCAGATTCCGAGCGGGCGACCGTGTAGGGCAAGCGGCCGCTGGGATTCACATCACCATAAAGTACATCGGCGATTGCATTGCCACTTTCTTGGCCCGGGACACCGGCGAACAAGATAGCGGTGACATTCGGATGGTCGTTCCAAGCATCGACGGTGCGGATGCCCGCGGAGTGAACGACTACGATGGTGTTGGAGCAGTTCGTGGCGACATTTTGGACTAGCTGGTCGCTGAACTCATCGGTAAGAGTAGTGCGATCGAAGCTCTCAGATGCATATGCGTTGATAAAGACAACGCATGCTTCAGCGTTGGCGTATACAGTCGGATTCACGCCCCAAAAATCCCAACGAAGAGTTCCGCGATTCTTGATCAGACGATCCTGTAGAGCTTTGAATGGGCTGATGACATATGGTGGGGTGCTGGAGCCGGAGCCACCAGCTGTTATCAGTGTGCCATTGAGCGTGTTCCAACCAAAGTTTTCTTCGTATCCGCCGCCGAATCTCGACGGATTGTTCCAAGGTTGGGCCTTGACTTCAGCATCATAACCGTAGATGTTCAAGAAGCGGGGGTTACGCAGTGGTAGCGTGTTGTTGACATTCTTTACCAGTACCGTACCCGCAGCTCCAATCTCTCTGATCAAAGAAGCGTGGTCCTCAGTTACGTCGACGATCTCGTGCTCCACGTTATACGGGTATACGCTGTTCTCGAAATCCAGCTCATCCTGGTTGAGGTAGTAGTAGGCCGCAAGTAATCGAGTGTTCATGTCGTTGAACCTTTCCGATGTAACGGAACCGTTGTTCACTGCATCGGTGAGGTTGTCGCCCCAGAATTTTGCGACCGGCATAACTACGTCCAGGCCAGCATTGGCTGATGCAACACCAGCATGCTGCGCGTCCCAATCGGATACCACAAATCCTTCGAAGCCCAACTCCGTCTTCAAAACTCCGTTTATCAAAGCTGAGTTTTGGCAACCATATCTGAAGATCGGTTCGTCGCATCAATGACCGATTCACGTACAGCTAGAACAGGAATTACTTACGAGTTGTTGATCCTTTGGTAGGAGCACATGACGGAAGCTGCACCCTCGCGGAGGGCGTTCATAAAAGGCCAGGCATACAGCTCATGTAGCGCGCGATCGTCTACATTGGAGGAAACGGCCTCTCCTTCATCTCCAGGCCTTCGCCTATATTCTTGCTCTTGTGCGAGCCAATGCTAGCCCAAATATTAGCCTCGTACTTCTCTCGATTACAGTCGTTTATGTGAGTTTCTTACCTTTGGTGTGGCAATAACGCCTGCTTCTTGTGTGCCTTTGGTAAGTAGACCACCACCGACACCATTAAGGTAGGGGTCAGCTCCCATGCCCTCAAAGTTCCGACCACCTCGCGCAATTCTTCCGAGTGGTCCGATGAAAGGGCCTAGAGCGACGTGGATTCCTTTTCCTTTGTATTCTTTGCCCAAGGCCTGGCCATATCTGAGCATGAGATTCTTGTCAAAGGTTGCTCCAAGATGAATGCCAGCAGGAAATGCTGACACAAACTCCTGTCCACGTATACCAGCGGGTGCATCTGCAAAACAAAGTTCGGGAATATCAAGACGTGGCACGGCGCCTGTTTGTCCCACACATGGTCCGGTGACCCCGTGAGTCAAGTTTGATTGTTCTTCTTGTGTCAATTGAGCCACTACAGCTTTTGCACGAGCGTATGCTGCGGCCCACGCGGAAGATGTGGAGCCATTTCTTTGTGCTAAGTAGTGTTAATATTCTAGGCTTGGGCACATAAGAGCTTACTCACGAGTAGGATAAACTGGCGGAGAAAGCCCATACAAAGGGACTTCCGACTCCTTGGTGTACCCTTGAGAGACGGAAAGACCAGGAAACAGGGCGATTCCCAGAGCAAGGGCACTGTGATACTTCATGCTGTATACCTTGTTGGTGTTGACCCAAAGAAGCAAATTGCACGCGAGAAAAAGGACAGCAGCGATAGTCCTCCGATGAGCTTATGAAAGCTCTCGCACGCATCTCCCCGGCTCCATTTCTGATGTCATCATTGGAGAAAACTGCCTTTATTTTACCTCGTGACGAGGGCCCCCCGCAATGTTCCCGTAGTAGAAAGCCGTTCTCCGCATCGTGGCTTGGCGGGCAAGGTAAATAGCGGAGAATAGCGTAAACGGGTTGAGATGTACCGATGGCATTGAATCGTAACATCCGGGGACATGCCGAAGCTTTGCCGGGCGATGCTGCATCCGATGCTTATTCTTGTTGACTCGCTGCTAAATATTCACTTGGTAGCGTGCTGGGTGCATGATTGTGAGACCTGACATAGGTACGGCATAGAACTGGAGCGTGACCGAATTGATCGCGAACACAAGAAGTTAGAGCGTAACAACTCGAACAGACTTCTGTCGGGCCATCTATACAAGTCGAATGTCAAAGCTATGATGAACATATATCGCAGGGGCGTGAAGATCGTGAACCTACCGTGCAGGAGGTGCATCTGTGCGAAGTTGAAGGTGCATTATCGATACCAGCTAGCGTATACTAAATTCTTGGCATTGACTGAGGTCGCCATAACTAGGAAGGCGCAGCCTCACAGACTACAACCACAACGCTCCGCCGGACTGCAGTGGGCGGACTAAAAGCTCAATGGACTACGCGATGCATTCGCAGATGGATTTCATACTCTACATACCCTAACCCCTAGGAGTAAGACGACTTCACTCGAAATATCCAGCCCAACTTTGAGCCGCGGGAGCAGCGTTCGCTGCAGCGATTGCGCCGGCCACATCGCCCTTCGAACTATCCAATCCGATTTCGAACCCATCGTAGCCACAACTCCCCGGCGCTCCGGCCTGAGAGCCATCTAGGCCGGGAACGACTTGCCAATACAACTTCATTTTGGGTCAGCATGCTTTTCGTCGACTTGAATCAGAAAGCTTACCCAGGGAACTCCAGCGTTATTGAACACCTGGACCTGTGTATCGAAGGTGTCTTGGTAGTCTGTCGAAACTCCCCACTCCTCCATCATGATTTTCTTTCCCGCAGCTTTTGCACCTGACAGGACTTCTCGGTCCCCAGTGATATAGTAAGCCCAATCGGATGCCTTGCTCATGTATCCGTGGACACTGATGATGTCGATTGCATCGCACTGCATCGCCTTTTCGAGGTTGTTGAACTCATGGTCGCAGCAGTAATGCGATCCGCCTATACCCCCGGTGGCCACCTGGATGCTAGATGACCCTAGCGTATTTCGCAATACCCCAGCGCGACCGCATAGCCAATCGTCTGGATCATTGTCGTTCAGTTTGTCAAGCTGTTTGATCAAGGGCTCGTTCTGGAGATCGAAAGCCATGATCACTTTGTTCAAGTCTTTCCATTTTTGGCCAAAGTTTGGTGAGACGTACTCAAGAATCGCCTTGAGACGTGCGTCGTAGTCTGCTTTTGCCTCCGATGATGAATAAAAGGTAGACGCGTTCGCATACTTTTCGCAATATGCGTCACAGGCCACATCGCCTGTCAAAGAATTGGCGTTATGAGGAGAAATGATGGCTTTCATTCCGTTATCGTGAAGGAGTTTGAGAGTATCATCGAGCGCGTCAAGAATCGTGTAGTCATAAGTACCAATGGTTGTCTCGAACGGTGGAATCGCGTTGACGTTGGTACTTCCTTTCAAACATCCTGCTTCAATGTTCGTTGCTGTTCATTCTCGTCAGCATCAAATACTTCACCCCTCCTTGATCTTTTTTCCTTGGCTATGCATAACCCTCCAGAGAGTACTCGGAAGAAAGCAGTGTCGGTACTCACCCCATAGTCTCAAAACCTTGGCGCCCCGCCCTGCAAGCGTCTCCACGTACGTCTTCTGCTCCGTCGCAGGTAGCGCATGAAGAAAATATTCGTTGCTCGCAGCGAAAGATGTCGAAGCCTGCCTCCGTGTAGTCACTAAGCCTTCCACCGCCCACGTGGCACTCGCTAGAATTGTGGCAATCTTCGTGTACACACGCATTTTGAAAGCTTTGAACAAGTTGGTACTGGAAGAAAATGTGCAGACTCTCTAGTTCCGCTGAACTACAGTAATCAACACTGCCATCAGGGAAAGCCTTTATATCTATCCGTAGGGTATACTGACGCCATCCCCCAAGTGCTCAGCCTTGAACAACGCAATTTTCATGATATAAATAAATGTATTAGTGGCAGATTACCCAGACTTCTAAGGCCCCCCTAGCCATCTAAGCTGCCAAGTATCAATACTTGGGCCTGAGCCCGCAAGACTGAACTTCATACAGGCAACGACGTTTCAGTAAGAAAGAGGAGCATCGGAGTAACCCACGTAAGTATGATATATCCTTCACCCCCACACACAGACACCACTATCAGTGAATCCAATTGGTGGACAGTCGAGCCGTGGTTACGCGATCGCCGAATTTGGACTATAGTGGATACGGGGCAGAACGATGGAGCCGCATCGACACAATCTCACCAATGAGGCAGTTGTGCGGCGCATTACAGAAAGTTAGTTCCCTTGAGCCTTGCCTGAAATCTGAGCCATATCTCTATTTGGCTGCTCGCAGGTACCAATAGAACCCCAAAACTGCACACCGAAATCCTCCTCCCATATGAACGGGTTAGCGCGAAAACCTATCCTTCTCTGTTGGTGGAGGTTGGTGGAGATGGAAGCTATAGCCTTGTCACCCACAGCTACAAAACGCTCTCGCTAGCTCCTGACTTAGCTGCTACATCGTCTCTCGGCTTCCGGAAAGCAAAAAGCTTGTAGCACTCAAGTGCAAGACGCTAGAACCTACCATCATGTTTTGAGCACGAGCCTTCACCGTTATTCTTTTACTCTTCGCCGGCATAGCAGTTACATCTGGACCAAGGAGCATCTTCATCAATCAGATTGAGGAATATTATCTCTTAGCAATATGTGCCGAGTCGGAGCTATCGACCATTGTGCGCAACATGGAATACGGGTGTGGCGACGGCAGCCAGTACCAGAGTTGGCAACAATCAATCAAATCAATCAAGTTTGCTTGAGACAGACCACCCTAATGTACGTGCACAGTTGGCACAGATCAGAAGGTGGTCTGTCTCAAGCAAACTTGATTGATTTGATTGATTGTTGCCAACTCTGGCCAGTACACATCCTTTATCTGCTTTTGCTACGAAAGCTCGGCCAAGTTCTCGAGCATAATTGGCAAAAATGTTGCTACAAAGTGCCCAGAGGATCCTTCGCAGAATACGACAGCTTTGGAGGTGTTCAGTAGTTATTGTGAAATAGGACAATCGAAGCTGGCCCAACAAGCGGGTAAGTCTCATCTTACAACAAGGAAAGAAGTGTAAAGGGGTAGTGGACTGACAGGTGACATAGCGGATACAACAACATTATCGTCAACGTCATCATCAGCGTCGCTATCCTCAAAGCTTGCCGCGTCTCCCGCCTCCACACCAGCTTCAGTACCCGCTACATCCACACCCGCTTCACTACCCGCTACATCCACACCCGCTTCACTACCCGCTACATCCACACCCGCTTCACTACCCGCTACATCCACTTCCGAACCAGCCACGTCATCGGAGCCCGCACAAGCATCCAAAGATAGCCCCAACACTGCCGCCATAGCAGCCGGGGTGACGGTCCCAGTCGTAGTCTTAGCGTCCGCTTTTATGATCTTCTTCCTCCACCGACGCTCCCAAAAAAAGAAGAGGGCGAGCCCCCGCGAATTAGATGTGTCACCAACGGACCCTCCTAATGGCGCAACATATCATGAAATCTATGGCGATGCACAGGTACGAGTAGTAGAAGCGCCCGGAAAGCCCATCTCGCATGAGCTGAGCGCAGAGTAGATAGCGAGAGAGAAAAAGGCACGAAGGGAAAAGTGAGACGAGTGTTTGTAATGTTAGATGAAATGTTCTTTCTTTAGTACGAGTGCACCTTCTAACTAGAGTGGTCGGCCCATTAATATGTTTTCCCTGCAGCCTATGGGAAACCTCCATCAGACACGTTCACTTTTCTCGGTCTCAAGGCCAAGCCGCTCCCGTTGAAATTGTCTCGAACACTATGCACACCCGATCGATTTGGTTCGTGTAAGCAACGTCCCGGGGAACGATGGCCTTCACAGTCTTGCACTGCATGCATGAAACTCGCTTGGTGTCTCCCATCATGCATCTCCCTACGTTCACGTATCCTAGCAAGATGTACACAATGTCATGCCGGCTGGATAAATGCTCGACGGAAAACATCCCACCCTCACTCATTCAACTCTTCTGACAGTCTTCTCAAGGGTTCCTTGCTGGCATCACTTACGCTGTGCGGCAAAAGTCAACTTGGAAAAGATCATCCTCAAAACCTAGTCAGACAAACAAAATGGCGTACAACCGCGAACCTTCCTCACTTGCGTTTCTGCAAGGCCACTGTGAGACATGCACATGCTATCACACTGCGCTGCAGGGGATTTTGCATGCCGAAGACGTCTGTGCGAATACACCAGCGGAACTTCCGTGTCCCGAGCCTTGCTTTCATCAAGGCCCCAGCGGAGAAGTCCAGGGGGCTGGTGGAGTCTGTCCTGACGTGGGCATTGCAGAAGCAAGATACTTGGCTCCATGTCAGCAACGACCTCAATACGCAGAAGGTGATCAATAATTCTTTCCATCTCACCACCGAGTTAATCCGGCACATACATATCATGCCTTGCCTTATCCCGTGACAACTCCACCATCACCCCCTCATGAACACCCTCATGCACCGATAGTCCACCAGAACCCGCCTTCCTGTCTACCCCACACATTCCCAACCGACCCCTTCCACACGTACCGATACGTTATCGACTACATATATCAAAACTCATCACCGGCAACGCGTCGCCCTCAGGGCGCGGTTGCATGGGTATCAGATAGGGTGGCGGCCGTTGCCGGTGGACGTTAGAATCATGGAAGGGTTGGTTGATCATCATGTTCCTACAGTCTCATGTGAGGATAGCTCTATCGAACTTCATCAGACTGCCCTTCCTATCCTCCCAGCGCCTGCTCAATGGGAAAGTCGGGGACTGTGGGGTGTAATCAAAGAAAAAGTAAAGAAGGAATGCGAAATTATGAACGAGACGTATAAGACTGGACCATGAGAATGAGAGTTTAAAAGAGGGGAGGCCTGCTAGTTGAGTTTGTGTCTAGGGGTTGAATCATGTCTTTCCGCGTTGTTTCATGCAGTGATTGTTCAACTCGTATGGGTTTGGTTTTGTGTCAGTCTAGACACTTTTAGAGACATGTCTCTTGTCTTGTTTAGCTTGTTGTCGAGGGCTGGTTAGCACAGTGAGTGTAAATGGTACGCACTTATTCTACAACAACTTCATGTTCCAGACGTTCAGTGACCAAGCCAGTAAGGGTCTGACTCATGCAGAGGCCTTTTCGTACATGCAGTGACTAGCAATCGATTTCCTTTCCGCAAGGCCAGCATGCACTAAGGACTCGATACTTCCAGAAGCCGCTCCTAGCGGTGAGTAATCAACTAGAAATGCAAATCCTTGTCTCCTTATCCCCGTGCTGGTGTGCAGCAGCTGCCGGTAAAAAAACCTAGTGCATATCACAAAATTGCTTGCATGATTAGTTTGTGAGCTCGCACCTTTTCCGACGGACGCGCGCCCGCCGTAGCCCCACCGCCAACGCATGCACGCGCCCTCAACACCAAAGCTAGGATTTCACGATGTACGGTGTGTTATACCCGAGGTTCCACTATACCCGAGGCTCGGGCGAGGTTGGTACCACGGCTGGCCCACGGCTGGCCCACTAGCTCCTGACGTGGTGTGACCTCGTGCCAAGTGCAGAGTTCGTCTGTTGGTTTGCATGGAAAACTTTTCCTCCATGTTGGAAGACCCTGAAGAGGGCCGGGCATACTAGGCAGAAAATTTCACATGGAAAAAAAGTGAAGATTCTTTGCCATTGTAATATGTCGACCGGGATCTGCTTGCCTAGTACTAATTCTGCGCATTAGTGTGCAAGACAGACTTTTCGCACGATCTACTGAACGATGGCAGGGCTTCGTGCGAGGACTAGAAGCTTCATGCAGGACATGTGCTGCCTCGGTGCGGGTCGGTGCATGGATCGATGCGACATGTGTAATTACACACAGTGAATTTTTCTCGGCTATTCCAGGACTGCAAGCCGAGCAGCGATCTGGCCGTTGGAAAGTCAAAACCGAGATCTTAACAATGCGCCTGTCGATTGAGGCTTGTACCGAACTCCGAAATGACAGTCAAAACGGCAGCCTCACCCGCGGAAGCCGTGGCTAGTTGATGAGTAGTCATCATCATGTGACGAGCCCGATCCGGAAAGGTCGTCGATCCCCACAAGTGGAAGGATAAGCTTCCGCTCCGGAATGCGAGGAGAGCGTGGGTGTGTCCGAGGAAACCGGAGCGAGGACGAGAACGATAATGCTGTCATAGACCCTGCGTTTTGACAGCTGACAGACATCATCATTCATGGATCCCGTCGAGCGTGCTTATCCATGCAGACGCGTCGAGACTTGGATGAGTGATCGCTGCTGCTGATAACGGACGACCTCGGAAGAGACAGGAAGTGACTACCGCACGTGTGGACATGAGAAGTGAGATGAGGGGAAGTGAGGAAATACCCAGAGCTTGTGTGAGACATGCCTGCTGCAATGTGCTGATGCATCTCTTATGATGTTATCGCCGGGCGTTGTCTCCGCTCCGATCTAAGACCGGCTAAACCCCACGGAGAGCGACGTGATCTACAGGCGATCGCTGATGCGAAGCGATTGGAGAAAGATTAGACAAGACATCAAGCCACACCTTGCTCATTCCTGGTCTCGATAAAGGTGGGCAGTTGTGCCGACCTCGACTGCGTTAGGCAGTTAATGATGAGAGAGATGCGTCGCAGTAGACGTCCAGGGTTCCATAGCGTCGAAGATCAGCAATGGCGTTTGTTGAGTGGAGGGATAGCGGTCTGTTTCAGTACAATAGTAGGTCGCTTGGTCGAGCGGCGTCCACATTGTTGGCGCGAGGCGACCATGTTTGCGTAGATGATGTGAGGGTCAGATCGGGGCTGTCTGAGGCGCACAGCATTTCCCTGTTTGGGCGGCCAACTTCCTTGATTGGCAATAACATGTCAGGTACCAGACACCAGGTTTGCAATGGGGGCGTTGCTATGGGAGCAGCGGCCCGAAGACAAGAAAAGGAGCTGAGTTGGCACGCCAGCTCAGCATTTATTATTGCAACGAGTGGAGGAAGCATGCTTCGTGACTAGGTAGGGAAGGGGAAGAGGGAAGAGGGTCTCGCTTCACTCGAGCCATGCGTATGGCGTATAGCGAGATACGCGCGAACTGTGCATTTACTTGTTTCACTTGGACTGTAGGTGAGCCAGTCTTTGCGCAGCATCGCACGAGTAACTCGGTTGCGCTGGCAAGAGGATGATGCCTGCATGGATTCAACGTATCAAAGATATGCGCTTCATCAATTGTAGATGGCGGCTACACCGCTGCATGGCCGCCCATACCAACACCCGAAACGCCACCGAAACCCGTCTCGACTGCGCACAGGAAAAGTTTGAATCAAATCGTAGGTAGCAGATTGGATCTGGATCATGTTTGATCCTCAGAACATCTTGTTGTTTCGAACAGCACATGACGAAGGGTCAATGCCGGTATCGCTGTGGAGCATGGGGAAAAGGAGAGATCAGCGCTGTAACTTCCCTCTTCAACTTGTGACAGTGTGGAGACGGGAGTCCTTGCTTAGATCAATCCAGAAGACTTGACGAAGCGGAGACGGTGACAGGATCCCATGGCCCACACATCAGCAAAAGCTGTCAAGTGCATTGAGATGAAGAAGGGTGCAAGCGGATCATCGCAATTCAGGACTTCCGCTCCGTCGTACTTGTCTGCCCGCGTTTCGCCCGAGCGGAACAACAAGGCAGCCGTACTTTATCGAGTTCCTAATGTGTCCGATCGGAACCTTGTAAACTCCGAGAGTCTGTCCAACCCACGTACTGCGTCCGCACACTTCTCGGACGATCACTTTGGGAGAGGCCGACTTGATCCTGACCGGCTGCTTGCGGCATACGTTTTGCATGCGCCATTTGGCCAGGCAGACGTTCTGGGTCATCTGGCGGTGCGTGGGGCGGTGCCAATCAGTGTACGCAAGCGAGTTCGCAATGCCTCGTCTTGTGCTATGCGGGGACACGAATGTTGTGGAGAGACAAGACATATGCCTCACCGGAAACATCCTTTCATCAGGCAAGCGTTGCGACGGATGCGTCGCTCAGCTATGCGAGGCTCGTTCGGCGAAAAGGCGCCGCGATGCGAAGTGTTCGCCCTACCTGCGGGAGCATGCGTGCGAGGGCCAGGGTCCACTGCACTGGCCAAAAGTCGGTCAACCCAAAGTTTTACAGCGCTGCAATGGTGTGGCTGGCCAAATTTCGCAGCGCATGCAATGGGAGAGCTACTACATTGCGCCGTTGGCAACCGATCTTTCGCGATTTTCTTCTGCTGAGGACTGCCCGTCTAGTCTGGCACGTGAAGGGCACCTGTGACCAATAGTGTGTGATTAGCATGCAGCGTGCAGAGATAGCAGATCATCACCTGAGGAGCATGTGGAGATTGATGTTGGGGGTTGATGATGACGATTGATTTACTAACTATGGCAGGAGTCTCGACCATTGACCTCGGGAGAACTCGAACCGCCTGTAACAAAATTGCCCCAAAGATCCTCCGTATCCATTTATCCATCCCGGTACTTGAGTAGAGTAGCTTCCTAGTATCGTCGCGAAAAGATGCAACCGTAATGCGGTGCATAGTAGTAAAGAAGAAAAAATACAAAGGGATATAATGCTCAAAATATGCCACGCTATGCTGTAAAGGACTCGCTCGCTGAAATCGCTGTATCAAAAATCATAAGGTCGGAACATGTTGGTGTGCTGGCCTAATAACTTGAGATGAGCGGCGTAGTTGTGTCCATGAACAGCGGGTGGTCGTCCTCCATGTATTCTGATTGTGACTTGGCGTCGTAGAAGGTTGTGGTAAGCATGGCCTCTTTGTCGGAGAAGTTGAGAGTTGATTGTGGTGGCGATGTGGGTGGAGACTCGTCGTCGGACTCTTCCTCGAAGGTGAGCTCGGGTGGTGACTGGGACTGTGATGGTACTCGTGTAAGTGCCAGCTCTGAGTCGTCCTCCATATCGTCGTAGAAGTCCTCCTCATCCTCAGAGTAGTCGTCCTCGTCAATCTCCATTGTGCTGATTTGAACCGGTGATTGTGCGATGCGGCGGGGCATGGGGATCATGTCGAAGTCGTCCTCGTTCTCAGACTCGGAGTCGGAGTAGTCGTCCTCGACTGCCTCCTCGGTAATTGTGTCGGCCCACTGGATGTGCCTGGACTCTTCAGTCTTGGAGGCCTTGGCCATGGTCTGGTTGAACCATTGTTCTTGCTGGCGTTCGGCGTCTTGGAGTTCGACCATGAGGCTATCGAGGAGGTTGGCGTGTCCAACAAGAAGGCGGAGATCGTGGTCGGCTCTGCATGCCTCCTTGCCCAGCTTGGAGCGGGCGGAGGCAGCAATGTAGTAGGTTTGGGTAAGAGACATCTTTTGCTTCTTCTGTGGTGGTGAAGAGATGAAGTGCGAGCGAGTAGTCTCAGCCGTGAATGGCTCGAAGGATGTTTGGATGCGAAGGTGTGATGAGGAAGGCATCTTTGTGGTGTATGTAGGCAGAACTATATGAATGCCTAAAAAATGTGAGTCAGTTACGTAGGTGACTGGAGAGAGGACGGGGATCACGAACCTTATGCAGTAACCAATAGAGGGAAGGTGATCCGAGCTTGCGAAAATCTCCAAGATGATTGATGTAATGGTTGATCAGTGTAATGATCTGATGATATAAGGCTGTTGTATGGTGTAGTGAGGATGTGTTGATGTGGAGGTGAGCTGATGATGATTTTCTGAAGCGTGGGCAAGCGTGTTTCTTATGTTTCCCTGACGCATGGAGGATGACCACGATGGTTAACGGGTGCTCGGAATTATTGGCAGCTCTCCACCGCTCTTGGCCGAGCGTTGCTCAGCGCATGGACCGATGCGGTGAGCTAACAGACTATGATTCACAAAGCTGCAGGGGTGCTAGCGCGGCTTACGATGCCCTGTCCGTCGCGGTCGGTCGTAAACTCTTTCGCCCGCATCCACCATACGGGCGTTACGACGCGGAGGCCGGACCTTGGGCGGATATACAGTCGTCCCACGTCGACGCATGCCTGTTTGATGGGTAAGCGTAGTAGTCGCTCCCGTGGTCTCGTCCAAGATTGTTGCTCCGTCGGAGTTTACTAACACACGATGCATTGCATCACTCACCCCCTTCGTCCATGGCGCCATGGCCATGGGTGTTTCTGTTTTTTTCTTTCTTTTCGCTTTCCCCTTGCTAAGGCCCTGATGGTGGTGGTGCGCTGTCTAGCTAGAGGGGTGCCTGGGCGAAATTGAGCCCTGCCTGGCTGCCTACGGTTCCAGGATGCGCTGTCGTAAGGCTAAGCCACGGGCCTCCCCACAGCCAGAGCGGTCAGCCTTTCATCTGTGGCTGTCAAAACGTGGCCCCATCGGTGTCTCGCTTAAGGGGGTCAGTTGCATGCTTCATTCTACCCTGAGAGAGAACGAGGTTGGGCGTGACGACGGCTTTCGCAAGGCTGTCGGGCCCGACGCTGCTGAATCTCTCCGCGCTACCCATCAGGCTCACGACCCAAATTTCAGCGGGCCGGCAACTGCCAGGCTCCATTACATGCAGCGTCTGGTGAAGACGAGCGTGGTTCGGCCGACCAGGGCGAGGCTTGGTTTTCGCGGATGCCTGACAACTCGGGGTTTCGGTGACCTGAGAGCTTTCGTCCGCGTCGCGAAACGCCATAATCCAGGGCCACGCGGACTTGCAAATCAGTTCCATACCCCGCGCTTCAGGAAATGATCACAATATCAGCAAAGACGTCTCATCATGCTCAATATCAGACGGGACATCTGCTCTGACTCCACGATTACAAACTTCGTCCGCGTTTCTCGTTGCAGGGCCAGCGTGATTGGTGGAGCCGTCGGCTTTGTCATGCGTGCTGAAAAATGCCCTCTGACAAAGCCGCCAGCAAACCCTGCGAGCGTGAACCGCTAGACTTTTTGATGACATGATCATGTGCATCTTCGCAGCTTCGCAAATTGCGTGCTTGACATTTGGGCCGTTTGAATGGGAACTGCGACATGCTAGGTATTGCACGACGGGCTCAGGGCTGCATGACCTGGTCGTGGGCAATGGCAACCACGCTGACCCATTGGGCTTCGGCTTCGGCTTCAGGAAGCTTTCCTACACCGCGTCGTAGCCAGAGCGCGCCAGATCCAGGAACAGACCAGGGACGGGGTGACCAAAGCGCTTTCTAGTACCCGTCTCCGCTCCGCCCTTTCCACAGCACTGGCGCCGGTGCAAGGGCGTGCTCCAAGGACGAACGATCCCGAAAGAGGCAAGTACACTTTGTGGTCCCCTCAGCTTTCGCTTCGTATACCGGATCGCGGCTTTCCTGCGATTCCATGCACTTGCGCACAGCCCTTTTGCATCGCACGAAAAGCATGGGTGCAGCCTAAGCGGACGACACGTATCCGTGGGTTGAACTCGTTTACCGACTTCACCGCTGGAGCTGTACGAGGCTGATCAGGAGACTCGCCAACGCCAACATGAATGGCGGTCCACATATATGCGCCCTGCGGCAGTGTAGCAACGCGATGCTGCCATGCCACTTCATGCCGCGTTGAGCAACTATGAGTCGACAGTCTGCCAAGTTCGGCACACAAGCCTTGGAGTACTAAGCCACCACCTTTCCACGACGACCGGAACACCGCGTAGCCGCTTCACCATGAAAGTACTCGCGCCAACCTTGCTCAGCCTCCCCCACGTTCATCGCATCGTTGAACGCGACTTTGGCATCAATCTTCGCAATAACATTACCAGATCAGGCAATCCTCCAAGCTGCGACTCATGTCAGCAAGTGATTAGAAGACTGCAAGCCACATGCTTTCGCTCCTGTACTAAGCAGCCTTCTAGAAGACGAATGGCTTCGACGCGCACTGACTCAACCACGACGACTATGCAGCCCTTCGCTGCAAAAGGACCACTTTGCATGCTTCAATGTTGTTCCATTACATGCATGGACTATCATGCCCCCAAAGCGTTGTGTCGACACTATCACTGCAAACGGCTATTCACAGCATCTGTTCCGGCCCTGTTCATGCCTTAGCGGGCCACTAAGCATGACTCCCACTACTATTGGTTTCTAGCTTTCGCACTTTGCCAACGTATTCGGCCATAACCGTATCCTACCTCCGTCGTTGACGCCAAAGTTGTACGAAAATTTGGCCAAATCTAGACCTCGACGCGATCTCTTCAAAGCTTGACAAAGCTTGTGTAGCAAACAAAGGCCAACCGGATGTCGTCACAGTGCGTAAGCGTACCTGACTTTCTGAAAATCGCCTAAAAAATCGGAAACGTTTGCCAGTTCAACAAATCAAGCCGTCGTATAGAGGGCGTCAGTGCTGAAATACAGGGTCAAGACTACGATACTGTTATTCTCGAGCGTGGTCGAACCCGTCGTGCGGCAATCGGCGTCGCCACTAATGATGGAGTGGGAGCGATCAAAAGCAACATCTCTCCAAAATTGATATCCAGGGTCTAGCTCATTACTTTTGGCCACTGATGAGAAAGGCGTGGGAGTGACTCGCGTCGACAAAGGGGCTGAAGCAGGAAAAAATCGAGACTTCCGAGCATGAGGTCAGTATGTCAGGAACGCATTCTTATCTCCCACACTCCCCTTGTCACAGCCTGTCACATCTTGGTACAAGCAGCAGTTTTCGAGTCTGTTTGTTTCTCTACTACGGATGCCACGATAAGCTACATCCAAGGAGTTGGCTTGGCACGCTTCACACATTGCATACGCTCAACCTGGTCGTCATGTTTCTACAATTCGTTCTGCTTCAACACCATGAAACATTTATTTTCTTTTCTCTCGATTTCTTAATTTCACTACACGAGTACACTCTTTGCGGGCATCCACCATCTTTTACCAAGGAATACAATTCGATATCCATTATAGCTTGGATCCGCCTAAAACACGGAAGGGTGCATATATAGAGCTCTAAGAACCATGATCAATACGGACAACACTTTGTACAACAACACCACATATGCGATGATAAGATTGGGAGCTAGCCATGCTACTTTCAGCTCAAAGACTAACATCAAAGGAATCAATTTAGTATCTGTGTAAAGTCAGCCGCACGACTACTCATGGCATACCGACTAAGTCGGTGATGCGGATTGTATCCACATGGACGTATACTGCCATGATGTTTCTGAAGAGGTAATCTTTCATTGTCCTTGGTTGTTTATTGTGGTGAAATGACGTAGTCATGGTGCTTGATGCCAACATCTATTACTACCAGTTGACGTTCACAGGGAGCATGCTGGTTGGAACTTGGACATTTAATGGCGATTAGCGCGCTGTCTTTCATCCGTCGGGCTGCAACACGTCAAGTCACCTTCTGCCCTACGGAACGTGCCGACAAGCGTGTGAAAGGGAACCTGATGCCCAGGACCCCGTGAAGGTTCCAACCCAGCGGGCAGACCCATATATTGTGCGTTGTCAATAAGCCCCCAAGCATTTCAGGAGAATGTATCCACATGGGCTCTCAGCAGACTTACCTTTCACCTTTTCAACTGTTACACCACGCCCGAGTTAATCTCCGGTAGCAAGGATGAGGCGAAAGGCATCCATTGAACCCAAGAATGCTGCCCCTGGAGCAAATGATCGTGGTAAAACTGGAAAGTCTCCGAAAGATTTACGGAATGACGTCGTGGCCAAACGTCCTCGTCGGTATAGGGGAGAGTAAACAAAGCAAGATACCCCACGTGGTGCGGGCGTCGCGCGTTGCTAGGGATGGTTAGCGCGAAACCCTGATCACAACAAACATTGCATGTGCGAGTGCATCAACACCAGCCCTATCGCACCTTGTATATCGCAGTACTCACTCGCTGAGTTGTGAAGAGAGTAGTAATTGCATATTTGTTGCAAAAGATTAGCATAACACAAAATGGCCGACCCGGGTATGTTCTCGGTGCGCCGCCAGGTAAGTTTATGTTTTGACCCTCTCTTGTCGCATCTTACCTCTTCCGCCCTGCACTCATCTAACACGACGCGCGCAGACTCTGGGACCCGTCAACAACAACGTCTCTGCGATTCCCATGCCAGCCTCCGCCATGAAGCGCACGAGCTCCGTACACAATATGCAACAAAATCAGTTCCCGCCGAACCATGCGCGATCGCAAAGCGGGAGCAGAATGTCCCTTGCGCCCGGTCGCCCAAGCCAACCGCTCTTCTCACGCTCTTCGTCGGGTACAAATCTTGCTGAAGGCTTCCAATCTGTCCACCGAAACTCCACCAGCAACTTTGCAGCAAGCAGCGCGCGCAAAAGCTTCGCGCCGGGCGCTTCCATCTTCCAGACACCAGCAGCACAATCTTCAGGCACCGCCTTTGAGCAGAGCGCACAACGGCGGAGCAGTGTCTTCAAATCACGGACATCGCATGGGCCTGGGCAATCAGGCGTCAAGCAATCCTTCTTCCAGACGGCGCCAATGCCTTCGGTCCCTCCCCAGGATCCCCGACGACTCAAGGATCCAAGCACCCGCTCACACATGGCCGCCGAACTCATGGAGTTCTTGACACACAACAACTTCGAAATGGAGTCCAAGCATGTACTCTCCAACAAGGCAATGACTTCGCCAACGCAAAAAGATTTTAACTGCATGTTCCAATGGCTCTACAATCGCATCGATCCGAGCTACCGCTTCCAAAAGTCCATCGATCAAGAAGTACCCATACTACTGAAGCAAATGCGCTACCCGTTCGAGAAGTCCATCATGAAATCGCAGATTGCCGCGGTTGGCGGAAACAACTGGTACACTTTCTTGGGCCTGCTGCACTGGATGATGCAGCTTGCACGTTTGATGCAAGCATATGAAGCGGGAACATATGACGAGGCATGCTTCGAGGCCGGCTTTGATGTTTCTGGCGACCGCATCATCTTCGACTTCTTGTCAGATGCTTATAGTACCTGGCTATCAGCCGAAGATGACGACGACGACGAAGAGGCGCAAAAGAAGCACATGGAACCTCACATCAAGACAATGGCTGCCAAGTTCGACGCGGCGAATGCGCAGCACCACGAACAGGTCAACCTTCTAGAGGCCGAGCACAAGTACCTGCAAGAACAGATCGAAGAGCTAGGAAAGTCTGGCCCAAGGATCCAAAAGCTCGAGGAACAAATTCGCATCTTGGAGGAAGACCGCGTCAAATTTGAAAACTACAACAACTCAATGGAGTCAAAAGTCAAAAAGTACACTGATCGCTGCTCTTTCCTGGAGAAGTCGATTGGAGAGATTGAGGCTGAGCTTGAGGCTTCGGAGAAAGAGCAGCAAGAGCTTCAAGCCATCATCGACGGCCGAGGCATGACCATTGCGGATATCGACCGTATGGCAAATGAGAAAGACCGTCTAGACTCGTCTCTCCAGGCAACTTCATCACGCCTTGAAGATTCTAAGAAGCGCGTTGCAGAGAAAGAGCTTGCAGCCTCACGGAAACTCGACGAGCTCGAACAAACCATCGAGCGCTATAACAACCTTGGCTACCAGATTGGCGTCATCCCATCTACAGCGGTCAACGCAAAGGGCCAAGACTACGAACTTGTCCTCACTATAACTGACGGACCCAACTTCTCCGGCTCCCAAATGGGCGGCTCATCACAAGACGCCTCGGATCGTCTCCTCCACGACGCAGGAACAGGCTACTCTCCTGCCCATCTCCTGAACCTCGACCTCCGTGGTACAGTCAAAGCCAATATCCTCTCTTTGCGCAAGGAAATCGCCGAGCGCCGCAACCAAGCGCTGGAAGCCGACATGAACAACCACGACCTCCTCGACAAGATCAAAGAAGCCATGGACGACAAGCAAGCCGAGGTCGAAGCCCTAGGCCATCGCGTCGCCCAAGCAGAAGAAGAATTGGAGAAACTGCGCGAAATCACAAACACGCAAAAAAGTCAGTCGGACGCACAGATTGAGCGCATGGAAAAGGAATTAGGCCGTATGCGCAGTGGGCTCGGCGAGTCCGTTCAACTCATGGTGCAGCGAGAAATGGCCGTAAACATTGAGTAAGTCTCCCTCCCCCATCATCACTATCTCTCACAACTTCTTTTCATTTTTCATTTTTTTTACTAACACCAATCGCCCAGATACGAACAACTCCAACTCCGCGCCAATGCCCTCCGCGAAGAATTACACACGGAGATTGAACGCATGCTCGACGATATCGTCCGGTTCAAACTCCATGTGCAAAAGTCGCTCGAGGAGTATGAGCAGTTTATCGCGGATGAGGTGGAGCGGAGCTGTGAGGAGCAGGATATGCTCGCTGCGCAGGATGAGGAGGGTGAGGAGGGGCAAGATGATGATGAAGAGGATGTGGACATGGACGAGGAGTAGTTTTCATGACTCCTCGTTCTTCTTCTTCTTCTTCTTCTTCTTCTTCTTCTTCTGATCCCTCTTGGCTGTTTCTTCTTGTTTCTACTTTTCCCCTTTTTTATTTCTGCTTCTTGTCCAGGCAGTGAGTGGGTTGTGTTGTTCAATGTGCAATGGGTTAACGAGTTCATGATGATGGAGTTTGTTTATCTTGGTGTTTGATGGAGGAAGGTGCATTTGTTTTGCTCGACGAACCAGCTTTTCTGAGATACCTCTTTGCCTTTTTTTTATCGCACTTGGCACAAATTTATATTCGTTTTATTCAAACAGATCTTCACAATCAATCCTATGCCTTGATGGTGATGAACACAAGTTCCCAAGTCTTTTATTCCTTCATTTCTATGTTGTCTTTGCACGAAACTGTCCAACTTCTATCGCGGCTAGAATAGGTAGTGCGGGTATCTCTAACATACTTCAATATCTCTGTCTCCTGTACACTTGTTACACCACCCCACCATTCAGCATTCCACAGATATAAACACATCCTTCCCTCAGTTATCCAACCCATCGCACTCACCTATCCAGCCAGCAACCCCCTTCCACTGGTCAACATCATATTACTCAACAGCTCAACCTGACTTCTCAGCCCCGCCATTTCAATCGACTTCTCCTTGACCTCCTTTGTCTTTTCCGTAAGCAGGCGCCTCAACTCGGCGTTCTCGTGCCGTAGCTGGTCCACTTCCATGACCGTGGCTTGTGACGGATCTGATGGCGGAGGCGGCGGTACGTCGTCGAGCGAAGGGTCGATGCGAGAGTCTTTTCGGGTGAGGGAGATGGGTCTGGGTTTGGAGGAGTAGTGCATAGAAGGAGGTCGTCGTTGCTGTAGTAGCGGTGGTTGGTATATGCTGGGTGGTTGTGGACGCTGTGGGTGAGATGGATTGGGTGCGTGGTTGGGCTCGCTATCGTTCCCGGTGATGGTAGTGGTAGCAGCAGCGTCTGACGCTTCAACCTCGTCGTCTGAGCTGTTGAGGCCGTCGCCGAGTTGCTGGCCCGCGGCTTTCCTTGCCCTCTTGATCTGCGCGCGTATATTGTACACGTCGCGCTTGAAAATATGTATGCCAGGGAGTCGGGCTTGTAGTACGTCAACGGTTCTCCCCACGCCACGGTCTCGGCCTTGGTTCGGTCCGCCCTTTCGTAGCATTTCTTGCTCGACAATCTTCCAGACGAGGCCTCCGCGTTCGAGGCTATGTGCCATGGGCTTCTGCGTTGTTTGTTGCTGTTGTTGTTGCAATGAGGGGACTTCTGGGTAGTCGTCGCCGTCGGCTTCGGCGTCCATGTCCTCCAGGGTATCCTTACTATCGGGGAGACTCAATCTGGCAAGCTCTTCCTTCGCCGTGACGCCCCCGACGCCGATACGGCCTCCAACAACGCCCCAGGTTCTCTTTCGTTGTACCGCCCAGCCCGCACTCTCGCGGCCAGCGTGGTTGTGTTGCGACTCGCCGACACGCAGAAGCCATTTGCCGTCGTCGAGCTTCTTGCCCTCTATCCACATCTTGCAGCCCGTCTTGTAGCTAACTCTATTCTTCCGGACCCTGGTCTCGGCGGTAAGCTTGTGTGTGTTCTTGGGCTGTCCGTAGCAGACACAGGCAAGCTTTATGCGGGAGCGGTTCTTGGCCGTCGTGTTGATGCTGAGGGCGTATCCATGCTCTGCTGCATGCGACTGGGCGTAGTCGTGGAGGGCCTGCCACGAGGCATGCACCGAGTTCGGGGGCGGTAGCATATCGAAGTGGCTTTCCGAGGCGTCGTTGCGAGTAGTAGTAGTAGTCTCGGGCGGCGTGTCTTCAGGTGAGTAGCTGTCTTCGCGTTGCTGCCCGTCGACAATCATATTCATCTGACATGTTCGCGCATTGACGCCGAGCTCATAGCCGGCCATGCTGGCGTCTTGGGCGGCGACATGATGGCCTGAGGCCGAGAAGACATGGTAGGGCAGCTGTGGCGTGGCAAGCGCAGGGCCGTGGTTGTGGCTGTACGTGGGCACTGGGTTGAAGTTGTGACGACGGGGTAAGGTAGCCATGGTGGGCGTGGGTTACGTGGGCTAGCTATGGGGCGTCCTCTTTGTTACTCTCCGAATCAGCCTTCTTCAACCACGAGCGACCAGAGGTTGTTAACCATATTCTGCGCACATGGATGGCACCCTGGCTTGAACAACGCACTGCGTGTTTGGGTCGCGTTAAAAGAACCATCTTCGGTATTGCCCATGTTGGTACCTGGCCGTTGGTGCACCGAGCCAATTGGTTCCTCGGCACCTCAGCAGAATCTGTTGCCCTTGCAACATCAACAACAAGCAAATTGTACCAAACTGTCGCAGAGGACCCAGTCTCGCTTTTCATTTTGTGCACCCGTTATTGCATATTTTATCTGAGCACTTGCCGTCTTCACTCACGCAGCGTTACATCCACCCACATGTCCTTGATCTCCCAGAGCCCGAGCGAGTTGAACGTCTTCCACGGTTCCAGTGGATATGTCAAGGCCAGGTCAAAGTTTCTCAACAGTTCAAACACGGCCTTGTGTATCTCAATCAACGCAATGTTGCGGCCCAAGCAGAGCCAGCGACCATAGCCAAAGATCAAATCATTAGTCCTGGTCATCTTTGTCAGACGCTCCCTCGCCTTCTCGTCTGTTGCATCCACGAGCCAGCGCTCGGGCCGGAATATCGTACAATCTTCGCCGTAGAGCGTACGGTTGTTGCGGTGCATGGTTAGAGCTGAGTACCCAATCAGGGTACCACCAGGGATATAGTATTCATTTCCGCCGACAGTTACAACATCTCCCTCATCGGGTGCTACTCTCGAGAAGATGTTGGCAACGGGAGGGTGCATGCGCATTGCTTCTCGGACCACAGCGCCAAGATAGGGCAACCGGCGCACATCTGCATCCGATATAATGCCAGGAGATGCTGGAGCAATCCCGTTCTTGACCGCTTCATCAATCTCAGCTTGTAGCTTTGCATACACTCTTGGGTGACTCATGACGTAGAGCAAAATGGCTCGAATAGCGGCAGCAGTGGTGTCGGAGCCGGCAAGAATCTGCTCAAACACCTCTTGGACTAGCATCGTCAAGTCAGATTCTTCTTGAATACATGCCAGTACGTGCATTACTTACAAAGCTCGTCCCCTGCGAGGCCATGGCGGACGAATGACGCAAACATGTCCGACTTTTCTTCCGTCGACTTCAAGCTTCTTGAAACTACGACTTTGCGTGCTTGAGCCATCATGTTGCCGAACCCAGTCGTATCCTGTTCGGATGGACTGATAGCGGGTCCAATGATAGGTGTGTCCTTGAGCCAGGCGATGCCCATTGCAAAGGCCGTGTTACCAATCTTGAGGCCTTCTTCACTTGACTTCAAGTAGTCTTTAACATCTTGGTCGGCTTTCAAATCACCAAACGCTTCTCCGAGGCCAACATGACTAATGACATCTAGGGTAAAGAATGGAATCTTTTGCGCCAAGTCCATATGTGTAGGCAGGACTGTTGAAGTAGCAGAAGATGCATACTTGCGTACCAAGTCCACGAGTTCCTTGACATGCACGTCAATGGAAGGCTCTAGTGTCGGGTTCTCTTTACCAGAGTACTGTGCGAAGTCAGCTTATAATGCCTAACATTGCACAAGCTGGTGATTGCCTTACCCCAGAGACCATTTTCTTCCGCCTCGCATCATGCCTGTCATTGTCGCATTCCGTAAAGACGTTATCTTTGCCCATCTCGAACCGGGCAGCATGGTAGTACCACGACGATCTCTTGTACGGTGAGCGCACCGCATTGATACGTGTCCAGAGATCTGGGTCTGAAGTGATAAGGTGGTTCGGGGCAATTCTCGCAATCGGCCCTACCGAGTAATGTGAGCACCGTGTCATGTACCATTCTTCACATTGTGATGCGTACCGTACTTCTCGCACACGTCTCCGTAGTACTCGG
This sequence comes from Stemphylium beticola, assembly GCA_029100535.1. Lineage (NCBI taxonomy): Eukaryota > Fungi > Ascomycota > Dothideomycetes > Pleosporales > Pleosporaceae > Stemphylium > Stemphylium beticola. Next base: position 100,592 of record JARBXR010000060.1, on the reverse strand, counting down.
GAGATCGACCCCCGATAACAGCTCGGGAATGCCACAGCCAAGAGAAACCCGTCGTCCTGGGTCCGGCGAAGTGTCTCAAGCGCAGGTATTGTCGGATCCGGCCAATGGCGAAGAACGCCAGGGCCACGAATGTGATGAGATACAGGCGCCGTGAGACATTTTCGAGCAATGAAGTTTCTGAGGCGGTCTCCATGGCTTTCCTGAAGTGGAATTGTCGTGCAAGGATTTCCTTTTGTTGGTGATGAACTATGGTCACGAGAGTCGTTCCCGACGGTGGGGCAGCCCTTTGCGAGGGTGCGTGCGGCGTAGTACACTATAAGAATAGTGGAGTACGGGCACTCGCTGGTGATTTTGCTCGCTGGTTGGTGTGATCGGTCAAGAACGAATAAACTGTTGGCAACAACGCAGAGTCCGGAGTTGCATGACCGCTTTGTGTTGTTGAGTTGTCATGAAGCCCCGCCAACGACGAATAAGCCCGACGAAAGCTCCATGTGGGTGACACCTGGAAGCCAGGTCTGGTTCCTCGTAGAGAGTAGCGGGAGGCTAGGTAGATGAACGGTGCCGCGATTGTCTGGGCGGTTCAGGGCCGCCGATGTTAGCGTCTTGCCCTCCCTCCCGGTCCATGTGCAAACACGACTGACATGCAACATAAGCATGTAAGATGTCGCATGCCGTACTGACGAGCTGCTTCCTCTGAACAACAATGCCCCTACACTTCTCGAGTGACCATCCCGCCATGTCGTTGGTGTTCGCACGCAGAAGTCGCCGGCCTGACCAAGTTATTGGACGAATCACTTAGCAGGAAAGACTCCGGCCGAAGCCCTTTATGCAGAATCCATGAAGACGTCACAGCGCTCCTCCACTCGAAATGGCCAAGTCTGCAGGAAATTCCCGTATAACAACCCACAAACCACGTTTTTCTTTTCCCTGTCCACATGTTGGTGGATGCCATCGGATCTCGTCGCGCTTCGGTTCTAGCCTTGTGGAGAGGGGCACGTTGCCCTTCTTAACAGGGCCTCTTGGGCGCTGTTGACGCTCCCCAACAATGTCTTGCGCGTCCGTTGAATCTCTTCTAGCATCATTCGCTCACTCCACACCTGTGTTGCCTCCGAGGACTATCCAGAGGAAGGATTCAGGCGTCAAAGCGTCTGTTACACATTCGCTTAACAAGTGGGCGCCAATCGTTCCGGCCCGTTGCTGTACGATTGAGGCACAGTCGCGGTTAACCACCCTGGCATTGACAGCGCTTAATTGCGGATACGAAAGCGCTTGAACACGAGTCCGTCCGAGTCCATTATCGCCGCTGTATACCGGTTTCTCAAGGGTACGAAAAGAAATATCATTCAATGTCGGGTTCTGGCAAAGGGAAAGAGAAGGAAGTTGTAGGGGAGCCAGCATCTGAAAGGCCTGGTGATGGACTTGCGTCTGCAAGCGACCCACCCAGTGATGCGCCTAAATCCGATGCAGCGGTCGCACCACAAGCAGAGGCATCTAGTTCATCAGCCCCAGTAGAAGCGTCTACTGCTTCGCCAACACCGCAGATAGAACTCCCTTCCGAAACAACAGAAGGTCCGGCGGCATCTGCTCAGCAAATCAATCCTCATGTCTCAGTTGTAAGTATACCAGTATTTGTCCTCATGCAACAAACTCACTCCACGAGATTCTAATATGCACAGGACGACGAAGAAGACGACACAGATTCAGCACTGGGCGACGACGACGACATCAGCGATACTACATCTATTGCATCCATCATTCACAGAGGCCGCTTCGAAAATGGGCGCCGCTACCACAAATACCGCGAGGGCGAGAACGACTACTGGGGCCCCAATGATGAAGTACAGAATGACCAACTTGACATAGCCCATCACATGTTCCTCATCCTACTAGGTCAGAAACTGCACCTGGCGCCCATCCAAAACCCTCAACGCATTCTGGACCTAGGCTGCGGCACAGGAATCTGGTGCATGGACATGGCCGACGGTAAGCCTTCCTTTTTTCTTTAGAAAAGAAAAAAGAACCCCCTTGTCACCCAGCCGACTAAAACAACCATGCAAACAGAACACCCCAGCGCCGAAATCCTCGGCGTAGACCTCTCCCCCATCCAACCCACCTTTACCCCACCAAACTGCAAATTCGAAATCGACGACATAACCCTCCCCTGGACCTACTCGCGCCCCTTTGACTTTATAAACATCCGCTCCTTGTACGGCTCCATCCACTCGTGGCCCGCCCTCTACGCCCAAGCATACCAGCACCTGGCGCCGGGCGGCTACCTGCACGAGCTGGAAATGTCAATCCAGTTCAAATCCGACGACGGCAGCTTAACGCGTGACCACGTCTTGTCGCAGTGGAGCGACATTTTCCACGAAGCGAGTAAGCGGTTCGGCAAGAGCTTCTACGAGGTTTGGAATCTGTCGACGTATATTAGAGATGCGGGGTTTGTCGATGTGCAGGAGAGGGTGTACAAGGTTCCTGTGAATAGCTGGCCCGCGGATCCGCATATGAAGGAGTTGGGCAGGTGGAATTTGTTGCATATTACGCAGGGCGCTGAGGGGTGGGGGTTGTACCTGCTGACCAAGGTTATGGGGTGGAGTGTAGATGAGGCGCAGGTTTTCTTTGCAAAGTTTCGCAATGGGGTCAAGGAGAGGAGGGTTCATGCGTATTTTGAGGTTGTGGTTATTCATGCAAGGAAGCCGTAGTGCGGGAGAATATTATGTCGGTGGTGTAAGAGGAGGGGAGGGGGTTCGTAGGATATTATGGCTGTTTTGCATTAAAGTATGGACACAGGCATCTTGTCGTTCAGTTAGGGCATTACTCGTACTAGGGTATCAATCTAAACCTGAAAGAGAAATCTTCCTCGCTACCTCTTTTACGTCACCTATCTGCCAAATGGAGGTGGCGTGGCCGTCTTGGGTGCCTCTCCCGCCTTTGGATCTGGGAGATGCCAGACACTCGGCATATCTTCCAGAGTCGCCGACTGCTCTTCCTTTTCTTTGCCATCGCTAATGATAAGCGGTTCCTGGGGCGGCGCGACCGGGAGCTCCTTCTCCCCCTCTTTGGCTTTGATCTGAGATCCGAAGATGGAGTCGACATCCCCGTTCATAGAGGAAGCGCTGCTAACAGGACCAGACTGGCCGTCTTCGGCTGCGAGACGTTCTTTCTCGAGGCGGGTTTCGCGACCGCGCTTGTGGCAGTACCAGAATACGAACAGCAAAACTAAAAAGTTGATTAGTTGGCTGAGTCAGGAATGATGGATAGGAGAAGACATACCGAATACTGCCAGACTCATAATGACATTCGTTCCAGTGGCCAAAGCCGGGAACCTGAACTTGAGGAAGTTGACGATACTTCTTAGGGCGGTCGCAACAGCACCCTGCGCGGAAACTAAAGACTTCAAACTCGGCACTTGAGGGAGCATGGCCTTTTTGATTTTACTCTTGGTCCCTCCCGAGGAAGCCTTTGCGTCAAATCCGGGCTTCTCGGACGACGCAGCCATCAACTCGGGACCCAGCGTAGCCGTAAGCTTGGCTGGCAGACTCTTGACCAGGTTCTGCAAGAATGGAGGGAGGCTACCGTACATCTTCTTAAGCTGGTTGTCGTAGTCGGTGAATAGCTTCTCGAGATCGTTGTAGGCGGTTGGCACGCCGTTGACAAGATCCTTGAGAACTTGAGTAAACTTGTTGAGAAGCTCTTCCGACTCTTTGCTGAAGCTGAAGACACGGTTGTTGACAGCCGAGAGGTTGAGCTGGTCTAGGATCTCGGTGAGCTCCTTGTCCTCCTTTTGGGCGTCGGTGAGTTCGGCGGTTTTGGCGGCTTCGGCAGCGGCTTGGAGATCGTCTGCAAACTGCGCCCTGTCCTTGTCCGTGACGACTACCTTCTTGTCTTTCGATGGCTTGTCCTTTGTCTTTTCGGCGTCTTTCTTATTAAACTTGGGTAGCTGGAAGTACGACATCACGCTCTTCTTCCGGCCTAGGCCACCTTCTGTAACCTTTCCTTTGCCCTTGTCACTGGCGTCAGCAGCAGTCTCTGGCGGACTCGTGGGGAGCGCAACCTTGTCTGCTCCATCCATGAGCGCTTCCTGTGCATCTCTGCCGACCTTCTTCTCGCCATTATCGTCGATTACTGCTGCGCGTTGAGGCAGAGGCGGCGGCGTGCCTTCGGGCTCTGAAGCGATGGCGGCAAGTCGCTCAAGAAATTTCTGATCTTCAGCGTCGAGAACGGGGTCACTTCCCACTTCTTCGCTTGCTTCGGTGACGGTTGGTGCAGGTGGAGAGGGTATTGGTCCGCTGGGTGCTGCAACGGGTTCTTCGATTTTCGGAACGGCAGCGTCTTCTACCTTCGGTGTGGCCGATCCAGCGACTTTAGGAGGGTCTTCAATCGGCGGCGCCCCGGGTTTTTGTTTGTTCTGTGGAAAGAACTGCTTGGATGTCTGGCGCATCTTTTCCAGGTAGGACGCCATGGCGGGTTTCGATGCGCGCGCGCGTTGGGAGACTGTTAATGGAAAGAGGAGATACTGTGTGGGTTGGCGTTGATAGGGGGATATATAGCTAAAGAGACTATACGTTTGACTCTTTGAGGCTATGTTACCCTCAAAGCTCGGCGTTGGTCAACATGTCGTCGTGGGCGCCTTCGAGACCCTGATTGCTGTCCCGTGATGGCAGGGAACGCTGCGTCATTGGCAGGGATTCCTGTTCCACACCTCGCCCCACTACATCATCCTTGTCCCCCACAACGCCAAACTTCACCCCCAAGCTATAGCCGTCGCGACACCAAACAGTGTCATATCCGGTGCCTTGCCGCCGAAACTCTAACACATTTGATGTCGCCGAATTATCTATCTGGAATTCTTGTACGACGCCCTCACACTTCAACGTATCCCCCGGCCAGTTTGCTCGCTGGCGAGACGCGCCCCAAGCACATCCTTTCCCTAGGTGGGAGTTGAACCATTCAATACTCCGCCTTTGCTGTCTATCACGTCCACATCTTTTCCCGTTCTTTCATTTGCGCGAGCAGTGGCCCCTCATAATGAAGGCTTCGGTGTTGACGACTAACACTTTGTATCCGACCCAAAGGAGCTGTTTGTAGCCTCTGCAGACCCGCTGTGTCACCTCTTCTATCTCTCTCACCTGAAGGAATTCTTTGCGATAACGCTGGCTCTTGCGTTGGCATATCGTAGTTCTATCGCACCTCTTGCCATATAAATACCCCCCATTCGACTCCTCCATCTCTCCCCCACCTCACACAAGCACCCACAACCTACATATCTCTGCTACACGACCATCCACTGTCGTCCCATTGAAGCCGACTATCCACCGGAGTAGGCACTCTGAACACTCACCTTTACCTGTGGAGGCTACAGTTCACCGGATCGTTCACTAACCCTGAGCCTGATAGCTCACCGCGGGGTACTTCGCTTCACAAAAAGGTTCGTTGTGTCATCAGACAACACCTTGTCTCTCCCTTTATTCTCACAAGTCTATTGCCATTGAGCCTACGAGTAACACCGTATCCAACAACATGGCCGATCAGACTCTCATTCTTGGTGGTAAGCACCTGAGTAGTCGCCTCACGTAGGTCTTTCATTAAAATATCCCAGAAGGCGATGACGCCTTCGGCCTTCAAGACCGGCCCATCGAAGAGGAGTCCTTTGCTAGTAGCGAGGATGACGACTTCGATGAGGCTGCCGACGGTGTAAGCAAATTATATCATTCAACTGAGAATATCCACTGACTGGATCAGCTTGATGATGATGACTTCAAACTCGACAGCTACAAAAGTCTGGGTATTCCAGAAGAAGAGCGAGAATATGACGTCGATGACAATGACGCCGAGTACGACGACAGCATCGCTGGTCAGAAGCGTAAGCGTACCCGTACCAGCCCCGAATCCAAGAACACTCCGTCAAGCATACGCCCCGGGGCTCGATTTCAACCAGAAGATGCGATTATCTTGGACGAAGACAATGGGTTTCTCAACAAACAGACCTCCCGTGTTCCTGGTACCTTTGGTCGAGGTAATCGCCGCAAGGGTGAGAGCCTTCCCGCTTACCACAAGCGCGTATCACATCAATTGGATTCTGATGATGAGATGATGATGCAGATGCGAGAGAAGGGCTTCACTGATCGCCAGATTGCCGAGAAACTGGCCAAGGAAGGTCGTATTCGCTACGATCAAAAGTCCATCTCCACCCGTATCATGCGCATCCGCCTTGCTCAGGCCGAAAACGTCGAGTTCCTTCTTAGAGAGGGCTACAAGGAGTGGGAGTACGAGGATGTAAGTTTTTGGTTGTGTATTCTAGCAATTTTGGGTTTAGCTAACATCACCTCTAGGATGAGTGCCTGCTTCGAGCTTATGCCCTTGCTGACATCGAGGTCAACTACGAGATAGAGCGCATCCGCGCCTGGCGTTTCCGCAAAGTCTCCGAGTACATGCGTCGTCTCCACAAGGACGCTCTTTTCTCCGCCACCGCCTGCCGTGAGCGCTACAACGCCCTCATAGAAGGTACAGCACGCATCCCCACCAAGCTCGATGACGATCCAGAAAAGTGTCGCGCCGAACTGGAAGCCTACCGCATCTCGCGAGAGCAGATCCGCAACAAAGAGCAAGCAGAAAAGGATACCAAAGAAGCTGCAGAAGCCAAGCAAAAGAACGAAGTAAAGGCACGCAACGCGGAAAAGGCCGAAGGAGTAGCTAACAAGCGCGCACTCCGCGAAACAGAAAAGGCCCAACGTGCCATGACGCGTGCAGCAGAAGCCCAGGTCCGCGCTCAACGCGCCCAGGAGAACCAAAATGCAAAGGCTCACCGTAACGCTCAGCTTAAGAAGCAGAAGCAAGACCAGGAAGCCAAGAAGCGCGCTGCAGCAGCTAAGAAGTCGAGCAAGACCAACAGCGCAGCTCTCGCCCTGATAAGCACCGAGGACGTGTCGAAATCTACACCAGATCCACGCTCCTACCTCGCCCTTCCGGACCTCAAGAAAATGGTTCAAGACCGCGGTTTAGCTCTCCCCGCCTCCGCCACTGGCGCTGCGAAAAAGGACAAAGAAACTCTGATCCAGGTGCTAAAAGACGCTGACGATGAGTTTACGCAGGCTGATTTAAGGAAGATGTCCAAGTCCAAGGGCTTGAATGTCGCGGGTACCAAGTTGCAGCTGAAGTACCAGCTTGCACTTCAGGCGGCGCAGGCTTGTACGTCGTTTGAGAGTGGGGTTGCTGGTGCGGATCAGGGAGAGGATCAGGAGGAAGAGGGAGACGAGGGAGAAGCTGGGATTGATGCAGGAGATGAGATGGAATTTGATGCTGGGGTGGAGTAGAAAACTGGGTTTGATAATTTTTGGAAGGACAACACTTATGGTGTCATGGGTATCTATGTCTTGCGGCGGATCAACGCCAAAAAGTCTTTGGACGGATCATATGGTAGCGCTTTCCATGTTACACGTCCATATTCCCAATTTCTGCACGAATTGCACATGAAGTCAGCCATAAATGTTAGAGCACACCTTCCAATGACGTCCTACTCATGACCATGACACCCCTTACCCTGCTAGAGCCCTAAACGCCCAACACCTATGATGCACCATCACATCCGACGACCGTCTAAACACCAAACCATTACCAGCACTCCCACTTCTGGCCACCCATGGCAACAAGCCGATTAAACAGCTCATCCCTCAGCGGCAAAGCAGTGATACGGTACTGATTAAGCTGTCGATCCGTGACGATCAGCCCATCAGCAACCTCACGTCCCATGGCCCATCCAACAACCAACTTGGCCTTCCAACCAAACCCACCTACCTTCTTTATCTCCATGATATCTCCTACGGGTATAGTCCACAAGGGATGCAGGTCCTCTCTATCCACACTGCCAATCTGCTCAATCGTCTTGTCGGTCGAAAAAGCCATGCTGGGAATCGTTGCTTTGGTCGTAATATACACATGGCCCTTCTTACCTGCGAATCTAGCCTTGAACTCGACGGGTCCGGAAGTCAGGTCCATGTTGCGGGGCGGTACGGCACCGAGTCTGTTCTTGGCGTGGGTAGAGCCAGCTGCGGCTTTGACTTTGTCGGCACCCATGGTGGTTTCCACGCCGCCTTTGACGGTGCCGCGGAAAAAATTAAGGATCTTGGTTCCTTTCTTGCCGTGCTTGCTGTCTTTGGCCTGGTCAATGTCTTCGCCGCCTGTTTCGTGTGCGACGCTGGGGTCGTGCGCCAGGGCTTCGTCCAACTCTTCTTGCGTGGCGTTGAGGGGCCAGTCTGCGCCTGTAGCGCGGAGTTCTTCTTCGTTGACGTCAACGGGCTTGTCTGGCGGCGGTGCTGCGACATGCGGCGGGGGTGGAAGTGGAGCTTTGTTCGCTTCACCGATACGGAGCAGGGTAATTGTCAGCTGAGCGTTAGTAGGGACGCCTTTGAGAAGCGTGTTGCGAAGCTCGAGTAGTTTCTGCCAGTGAGGGAACTCCTTGTTGAGAAGGGTGAGTCCTCGTTGAATGACAGGGTCGCCGAAAAAACCGAATCCGACGCCGAATGTGACACCCTTCATGAACATATAGGACGATACTAGAAGCGAGACCATGACAAGTGGGCCGACTACGGCTGCAAGCCGGAGGTGGTACTTGTTCGTTGGGAACGGAGGAGTCGGGTCCAGCATGCTGTTCACGAGTTAGTTACTGATCGCAAGTTCGTGTAGAGCCGCACTTACTTGGCGAAGCGTTCCCAGGTGTCTGTAATGTCTGCAATTCCATGCATGATTGGCCTCATCTTCGTCCACATAGCGGTCTCCATTGGGACCTTGGTCTTGTCGTGATCTTTGTGGGGCTTAGCACCGGCAGCTTGATCTTTCGCATCGGCAGCACCAATGACAAGTCTGGTGGGGTCAGGCACGCTGCTATCGGGCGAGTCTTCTTCCAACGGTTCGCCTTGTGGATGCTTTCCAGTCGCACTCGATAGTGCTATTGACGCGAAGCCATTGACAAAGTTCGAAGCTTCCTGCTCCACAGCTTCGCCCTTGTGGTTCTCGGGTGCTCCAGTAGCACTGTCAGTACTCCCAAGGGTTCCCGCCTTTGGCTTCTGGACACCCCCGCTAGGGCTGACGAGAGCAATAGGCGCCGGGGGAAACATTGCGTCGCGAGCCGGAGGGTAAACAATCAACGTTACTAGCGTCACTGAGATTAGGGGCATGATCATGTCGAAGAGCCAGGCGGCGAAGTACGCGGAACAAAACCAGGCGGTGCGACGAGTCTCTCGCCATGAGCGAATTCGAGCGATGTGCTTTCCAAATCCCATTAGGCCGATACCCTAGCACTGTTAGGTAACTTCTAGTAAGTACGTGCGTTCCATGACTTACAATTGTCATGTACAAGCGCTCGATATTGGCGCGAAGCTTGTCCGGTGAGAACTCTTCTTCATCCGCAATGTTCATGTCCAAGCCCCCAGGAGGTGCTGTTGGGATTTCCTTGACATGGTACATTTGCTGTGAGCAGTTAGTACACACCATGCAACGTTACTGGCATGGTCATCTCACCTTGTTGAAACGTCGAACCAGCAACCACAAGTCCTCGTTTCCTAAGCCTCCGACGAGGGGTTTCGCGACGAGCTCTTTCGGTTCGTTCCATCCTAGATCCACCACCTCATTCCCATGTTCTATCTGTGCCGCACCCTTCTCTTCTGGGGGTGCTGCCTTAGCAGCTTCTAAAGCTAGCGCATGGCTTTCCGTAGGTGCATCTAGTAGTGTGTTCGATTTTCCCTCATGTTCTGTAGGGTCCGCGTCTGGGATAGGCAGTAGGTCTTTGTAGACCACGCCTCCGGTCGACATGATAATCAAAGCGACGGGTCGTCTTGCGTGCGATATTGGATGAAGGTATGTGCGAGGGAAGGTAGTAGTTCGGATTGTTTGCTCAAATGCTCTCCCTACGGCAGGAAAGACGCGTAGAGCTGGGATAGCCCTTTACGTCATGCATGCACTAGCGGACGGCAAGCCACCAGCATCAGCGGCGATCGGATTTCAAGCGCTAGGCCATATCTTGTTATGCTCCACCGTTGAGCCTTAGCGGAAAGTAGATGTTCTGTGGTTCGTACAAGGTAGCTTCTAGAGTGTATTGGTAACTTGAGTGCAGCAACGAACAGAGTTCCAGCGTCGTGGCAAACATGTGAATCTGGTAGAACCATGTTCGACATCGCACCCTGAGCGATCATGATCTACACTCCACCTCAATCCGTGTTTTCCCTGCTTCGATCGCTTCTGACCATGTCCAACATCCTCTTTGGGAATCAGGCTGAGTCGAAAGGATACTCCGCGGCTGCGACGTTGTATTTGTCGACCGCCGGGTTTTGTTCAAACAGGTCTTTGCTGGGGCGTTACGTCATCGCCTACTGGATAAGACTTGGTGCAGCGAATTGTAGACTTCATAATTCAGTTCACTCCTTTAAGCCATCCTGGTCGAGACACAACGCGCGAATGGCAATGCTCTTTGTCTATACTTCTTCTCATTTGACCTCTTGCCGGATACAGTAAGATCTGCCAAACCACGCTCCAACTCCTCCCGAAAGCATAGGTCTACCATCACGGAAACGCCATGAGCCCCATTCATGCAGATACGTATTGCGTCAGAGCCTGCCACCCAGTCCACTCAATTCCCTGAAACAACCTTCAATGCTACCTTAACACCCTCACTCCTTGCTAACATCCAATGCAGGTGGTGGCAAGCTCGGTGGACTGATCTCTTTCTTGAGTTTGGTGCTCTCAGGACTGACGATCTGACCAGGGGATATGATCTCTCCTTTCTCGTTTGCAATCGGTACAAGCGAAGCATTTTCCTCTCTTTCTTCTGTTCTACCACGCTCCTCACTATCAGTCATATTGTGCTCTTTGCCCTTACCATTGAAATTACGCTCAAAGGCTTCGGGGACTTTCTCGCTAAGATCAATCGCAACGAAAGACTTGGGGAGTTTGACACTGCGATAGTGTTAGTGGAAGGCTATGAGTTAGGATCGAGAATGACCTACGTATGGAACTTGGCGCGTAGAGTCTCGAGGACCTCTTTCCAGTCTTGGTGAAGAGTGAGGCTGCGACGAGGCGCGAACCCAATCATGTGGCGAGAGTCAAGTTGTCTGCTCATGTTAGTAATCCTCAAGTAGTATGTGTGGGGCTAGACTTACACATCGAGCGGAGCAAAAGCATGGCAACCTGGTGACAGCGTGATACGAATGCTGTAGTTGAATGTATGCGGCTTGTCATCGATACTAGCATTCTCTGACTCGTAGAGCTCAAAGTTGATTTGAGATAGGTAATCGAGCTCTGGAATAGCGTTGCGCTCGATCTTCGTCTTGATACCACCTTCCAAGATGCAGTTGAGAAGAGTGTAAATGTGCGACTCCTTGGTGAAGTAGAAGAAGCTTTTCGGCATATCGGATGCCTGTAGCTCTTCAAGATCTCCAACAATCTCTTTGAGAAGAGGTAGTGACGTGAGCAGTCCTATCTCCAACTTCTCTTCGCTCTCAATGCCGTATTCTTGGGGACCAATGTAGTCGAAAAGCACCTTGCAGAGGTGGTACATCTCGCGTAGTTTGACAAGTCGAGCATCTGTTTGAGCCTTTGAGGCAGCAGTTCCGAGGCCAGAGTATAACTTGAAATACGATTCATGCGCATACGATGGCACTGCTGGCGCTCTGACAGCAGCTTCAGATCTACGTCTGAAACCCATGCGATGAGAGAGGCTACCCCGCTCTTGGGGCTTCTCTGCGTTTTGCTCTTTTGCTTCAGCTTTCAACTGGGCGTCCGATGGAGTCGGGCCGACTGGTATCGATTTGGCAGATTGATTGTCAGGGGTCGTGTGCTTGGAGCCATCCGCGACTGAGTCTTCATCTACGAAAGAAGCGTCCGGGGTGAATACCCACTCGAGGAAGTTACGATTGTGCAAAGCATCAAACTTCATCGTATCGTAGAGCTCAGATATTTTGCTAGGATCAACCTTATCGGCGTCACCAAATTCCTTGAAAAGCTTCTCCCAACGTTCTTTGAACAGTTCGGGGCCTTCGTTGCAGCACCAACGAGACTGGATGTGGTTGACGTTAGTGTACTGAGAAGGCTCCGGTGTTTGCGCTCCTGATGTGGGTGATGCTAATGCAGCTAGCGATGAGATGGCTTCAGACTCGATTTTCTTGAAATTGTGGTTCATGACACGCTGGTGGAACTTGATGAGGTCTACTACTTGTCTTACAACAAGATAGGGCTCTGGAACGTCCTTGGGCCACGCAAATTGAGGGGGAGCTTTGTCTCCGGCACGGAGCAGGGTCTTGAGCTTCTTCTTGACTTTATCCATGACATCCTTCGCAGCGTTAGAATCGTCGAGAAGATCTTTGCGAACTTGGATGTGCTCAGCCAGGTATTGGTCTTTCTCTAGGAAAGATGCACCAAAGATCTGTGCACTGGTAGTCACCCGTCGCTCAGAGCTACTGAATATGTGCACATCATCGAGGACATCCCTGTTCATCAGCAATAGATCATTTCGGAAATTGGCGCCCATATCTTGGGTCTGATGCCGAGCGGAATGAGTCGGCTCGCCTCCCCACTTGATGATTAGTTGTAGCTTATCCAACACCATGTTGTTGTCCTGTGCGGTGATGCGAGAGAGAGTCACCCCAGACATGGAGTCGCTCCGGTTTTTGAGCAACTCAGGTTCGCCGTCTTTGTCTGTTTTGGCAGTCGACTCCTGACCTTCAGCAGCTTTCGGCTCTGGCTTTTGTGTCTCCGGTGTCTCTTCTGGCATCGTTTCTCCCGGCTGCAACTCTTCCTTTCTCCTCTTTCGAAACATTGGCTTGATCTGTACTTTGGTGCCCGGCCAAGCCCCCTTCTTGTTCAGGTATAATTGTAGCTCACGCAGCTTCTTTGGGTCTTCCAAATCTTCATCCATGGCCAGTTTTACTGCATCGCTGACACTCTGTAACGCCGCTTCGCCAATCAACAGCACCTCGGCCTGGTGCCCCTTAAGCAGGTCGACGAAGGGCTTTGAATGGAACGTGTACTTGAACTTTTGCTTGGGAGTGCGATCAGCGTGGCGAATGACAGAAACGACACCCTTAAGTTTCCATTGAGCCGCAGTCGCAGGGGGCGGTACATTCAAGTGATCTTCGGACATTGACCTTTCAGGTTCAAGATCAAGATCTTCGTCTTCGGGATCGAATGTAGGTGGGAGTTTCATGTCGGGTTCAGATGCTACACCTTCAGGGGTGTTTGTTGAGGTGGTTGCAGGTGTGCCGAGCATCGCAGAAGGATTGGGCTTTTCAATGCTGGGCGAAGACGCAATGGGTGTTGTACTTAATGATGCCTCAGGGGAAGAAGGCATGGTGCTAGGCTGCCTCATATGAGGTAAATGGGCGTGGCCTGAAGCGGCGTTCGCCACCTTTGACATACTAGGGCTTTTGAAGAGCTTCCCGAGCGTCTTGCGATGGCCTGATGCACCCTTGGAGCCAACTCCAGAAGCAGTGTCTGTACCAGATTGGGCATCGGCCGCCGCGTGTTGGGCTGCATCTTTGCGTTGTTTGCGGGCGATTTCTTTGAGGAACATGTCCTTTAGAATATTGGCTGCCTTGTCGTAGTAGTCACCGTTGTCTTTGACGAAACTCCATCCATTGACATCGATAACGAAGCTCTGGTCTCCGGTACGAAGCAAGTCGAATCCACACACTCTTTGACCAAAGCCCTCGGATATCTTGGACGCGATGGCCGCCTCTGAATCGCTGAGCTTGGTCACGTAGCGGACTTCCTTGCCGCTCGGATTTCGCTTGACGAGGCCATCGACAACTGGTGACTTTCTCGTTTCGGCGTGGCAGAAGTTCGGTCCGACGGTGTATGCCTTGACATCCTCGGAGTTTTCTACGCGCAGAAACTGTTCGTAGATGTAGCTGCCTTCGGGCTCAACAATGGCTCTTGGTACATCGAGGGTGTCGTCCTTCTCGGAGCTCTTGTTGTTGATCTTCCGGAATAATCTCCTACCACCACCGCCGTCCTTCTTGTGGAAGTAGATGTGAATGTTGTGGTCCTCACCGCTGACCGGCTTTTCTACAAACGGTTTGGTGAGGGTAACGCCGTCAACCCGGATTGTGTTGCCGTCATCGATAAGCTCGACTTTCTTCGGCGCCGGCTGACCGCCACCAGTTCCGTCCTCGGGGCCTTCGAGCTTCAATCCTGTTCGCTCGTATAGGGCCTTTGCGAATTCGGGCGAGGGTAGCTTCGGACCTCCATCGCGGCTCACATCGATGCGCTTCGGCGTTGGCACGTTGAGCTTGTCCAGGATACCCAGACATAGACGGCGATCCCAAAGGACTTGTTGCATAGGCAGGTCGTTGACACAAAAGGGCTTTCGCAGCCGTGTGTAGGCGATGGCCTTGTCTAGTGGGAAGCCATCGGAGAAGAATGAGATGAGGAAATCGCAGACGGGCCAGTTCTCGACGGCCTCGTCCAGGATGATCTTGTCGCCAAAGATCTTGACCTCGAATTCATCCACCAGCTTGCCAAAGATGTTGCGTGCAGGTTTACTGCGTGCCTTTGACTCCAAGGCGCATACGCCGATTATGCCCTTTGTCGGCTTCTTCTCACGCATATCTCTGCTGGCAGGGCTGCTGCTCGTAGCAGTGCTTCCACTAATTCGCCTTTGTGCTGTCCGGCTTCGCGAGCGGCGTGGTTGCGCCGATAGAGGCGGCTGGCCGAGTTGGGGGGACGCGGGCTGGGCTGGGCCGGCGCTGGGGCTCGAGGCTTGATTGCTGGCGGCTTGCTCCTGCTGGAAGAGCAATTGCGTAGGCGAGGTTTTGGTGCCGAGACTGCCATGTTGGCTGGACGTGGTGACTGAAAGTGCGGACGTGGCCGTCGTGGTGCCGTGTGGGTTCTCCATTCTCGCTATGCGGAGTCAGTGGGCCAGAGGCCTAGACATGAAAAAGTTACAGGTCACGTCAGACGCATGACATGACGTACGCACCGTCGGATTCTGAGCCCGCCACCGAGCTTCTACCGCTCCAACTGTATCCCCGATTCGAAAGGGCAGATACAAAGGACGAGATGGACAGTCGCTTAGAGTCTGTTGCTGCGGCCCCGACGTCAGCTCGCGCATGTCGGAAAGAATCCGGCAGCAATTGAGGATTTACTGGGCCGCTTGCAAGACTTCCCCGGGTGCTCTCTAGCGTGGGCGTAGTATCGGCCTCGTCGACGGCAGAACCAGACCAGCCATGTCCAAAGTACTCGAAGATGCTATTATCCGATGCTTTCGAGGTGCGGCGGGCGGGCAGGCTCTGTCGAATTGCCTTTGCGCTCAATGCAGGAACAGACACGCTCGTGCGCCCAACACTCGCCCCGCCCGTCTCGGGTTCGCTTGATCTCGCCTTTCTGCCGGCTGCGGAGGCGCCGCTCGCACTCGTGAGCTGTTGCCATGACTGCGTGCTCTCAGAACTCGTGGTACGGGAGAGGGGCGGCTCGATGGCGCGCCTTGTACCCGTGGGTTCGCGGGGCTATGTTAGACGGAATCCTTGCTTTTCCCACAAGCGAGTGAACTGACACAAAGCGTTCGGCGACAGGGCCTTTCACGGATTCATGATGAGAATATGAGAATGGGTCCTCTTGCCGTCTGAAGACGCTCTAGACGGCACATCACGAAAAGTACGTCACTCTGCGCGACTTGGCGGCATGCTCGAATGGCATGATATGAATGGGCAAGCTCCCTGCATTGCACGTCCATACTGTACCATTTTGAGCCCTAGACGACGGCTCTGAGGGCTGTAGCGAGCATCATGTGCGCCACGTGTTGCACGTCACGTTTCGGCCCGGAACACTTCCGCTCGGAATGAGGCGTCGAGGGCCTGGTGCAGGCTGACTCTAGCTCTGGCTGGGGCGGTGATCAACATGCTGAACATCGTCATAATCTTTTCCCACCTGAAATTATGCATGCGTGCCTGGGGTATTGGGCATGAATCCATCGCTATGTACCTATGCGAAGACCCTACCAAGCATCATGTGCACCTGGGCAAGGCCGCCCGAAGAGGGACCCTGCGTCGATCCCTTAGCGCGTGCAGTAGCCGGGAAAGATCTAATCTAATCTCATCTCCGCAAAAATTTGGTTGCGCCGCCACAAGTCGCAAGAACACCAAGCACATGCCTGCGCCTTAGTCGCACTTTTCCTAGCTACCTTTAACATGGCAGGCCCCGGTGTGCACAGCGGCAGCGCAAGTGGTCCAGTAACGAAGCGCCAAAAGACGCAGAGCAATGGAGAGCAAAGCTCTGCGCCGCTGGTTCGCCAGTCCAAGATATTCGCGCCCTTCAGAGTGAGCTCATGCGAAGACGGAAAACATCTGGGCGGCATGGCTAACCCCGAAAATAGACAGTAGGCCTCGTGTCTCCCACAAGTGTCCCTTTTACGTCGCTCCCACTCGGAAAAACCACATTCCAAATCACAACCTCCGTCGGTCGCTCCCTCCAGACGTACGACCTCAAGCGCGGACTCAACCTTGTCTTCATAACGCGACCCCAGACACCCGAAGATATCTCAGCAACACTAGCATGGAAAAAGGTCGTCTTTGCGGCCTGGTCAGGGCCAAAGTCCAAATCTGAGCGCGGCATATGGGTCTTCCAGCGCGGAAAAAAGGTTGCAGAGCTAGAGCTACCTCGCGGTGGCATTGAGCGCATCGGAAGACTGGTCGTGCTTGGAGAATGGATAGTAGGATGCGGCGCCACCAAGATCGAAGTCTGGCGAACCGCTACCTTAGAACACTACACCACCCTTCAGGGCGCTTCGTCCAGCGCACTCTCGGGCTGCATCTGCAACATGCCTACATACCTTAACAAGATCTTCGTGGGGCGAAAAGACGGATCCGTCGAAATATGGAACATCAGCACCGGGAAGCTACTGTATACGCTCCTTCCACCCGCCGCTGACTTTGGCTCGGTGACCGCACTGCAGCCAACGCCCGCCCTTTCGCTCCTTGCTATCGCATACGAGTCAGGCCCAATCACGATACACCATGTACGCGCGGACAAGGAGATCATGCGTCTGAACACTGGTGGCTCACAGAAGCACCCAGTGACATCCATCTCCTTCAGGACCGATGGACTAGGTGCTGGCGATGATGGTCGCGAAGACGGCGTCATGGCCACAGCCAGCAGCGACAGTGGGGACATCGCGTTTTGGGATCTCAACAAAGGAGGCCGCAAGACAGGTACGCTCCGAGGAGCGCATGGCCCACCTCCGTCTGCGAGTGGTGGGGTTGGGGGCGGTATCAGCAAGATCGAATTCCTGGCTGGACAGTCCGTAATCGTTTCAAGTGGCCTGGACAACTCGCTGAAGAGCTGGATCTTCGACGAAACACCCTTCTCACCCGTACCGCGCATCCTGCATCAGCGTGGTGGACATGCTGCACCCGTCTCAACTCTCCGCTTCCTCCCCTCCAATTCCGATGGCTCCGATGATGTCGGTAAATGGCTCCTGAGCGCAAGCAAAGATCGCAGTCTCTGGGGTTGGAGTTTGCGACGAGATGGTCAGAGTACAGAGCTCAGCCAGGGTGCTGTCCAGAAAAAGGCGAAGAAGATGGGCTTGCTCAGCGGAAACGCCGAGACATCGAAACATCATGCCAAGTTGGAGGATCTGAAAGCTCCCGCCATTACCTGCGTGGCCTGTTCCCTCAACCGCGACGGTGGCTTGGGTGCCATGCCTGGTGTGGCTGGTATCTGGAACAACTCATCAAAGGTCAAAGGACAAGACAAGAAGGGCACAGAAGTCAACATGACCGGATGGGAGAGCATCGTCACGGGGCACGCGGGCGACAAGACTGCAAGGACCTGGTTCTGGGGTCGCAAACGGGCAGGAAGGTGGGCGTTTGATACCGGCGACGGCACCGAAGTCAAGAGTGTCGCAATTTCAGCCTGTGGTACATTTGCTGTGGTCGGATCCGCTGGTGGCTCTATCGACATGTACAATCTGCAGTCTGGTCAGTTTCGACGAAAGTTTCCTGCTCGTCTCACTTCAGCCGAGGCGAAGCGGTATAAACTGCAACAATTGCAGGCTGAAGAGGCCATGGATGCGGGAGATGATGCTCCGCGCAAATTCGCGAAAGGAGAAGGCAAGCACAAAGGTGCCATCACTGGCCTGGCTGTGGATGCCCTCAACCGCACGCTCATGAGCTGCTCAGACGATGGAAAAGTCAAGGTGGGTTGAAAACACGTTTGGTGACTGGACAATGCTAATATGATCTGCAGTTTTGGGACTTTGCTACTGGCATCCTGCTTCATGAAATTGATTGGTACCCTATGACGAAGGTACTTGGTCTACGTTACCATCGAAACAGCGACCTGATAGCATTGAGCTGTGATGATGGCTCGATCCGCGTGCTGGACATCACGACCAAGAAACTTATTCGAGAGCTTTGGACTTCGCGATCCCAGACTGGACTGGAGACACTCGACTACACTTTCTCGAGCGATGGACGATGGATCATTTCCGCAGCCTCAGACTCTACTGTCAGGGTCTGGGACTTACCGACTGGCCACCTTATCGACGCGATGAAGCTCCCCAGGAAGTGCAACACGGTAGCTTTCTCACCTTCTGGCGAGTTCCTGGCCACTGGCCTAGACGGCGAAGTAGGCGTACACATCTGGACGAACCGAACGCTCTTCACACATGTATCGACACGTCAAATATCAGAGGAAGATGTCGTGACTGTCAGTGCACCTACAGCATCTGGAGAAGGCGGTGTCGCTGTCGTAGAAGCCGCCACCGAAGAGCAGGCAGGTGATGAGGATGAAGATGAGATTACCGTTCCCGTAATGGATCAGCTCAGCTCAAAGATCACGACTCTCAGTTTGGTGCCAAAATCGCGTTGGCAAACGCTTCTGCACCTCGACGTAATCCGCGCTCGTAACAAGCCCAAGGAAGCCCCGAAAGCACCAGAAAAGGCTCCCTTCTTCCTACCTTCTGTTGGTCAGAACCAGGTACAAGAAGCAGACAACAATGCTCTTGCGCCACTCGACCAAGATCCAAAGTCTCGCATCTCCAGTTCCGCACTTGCCTCGCGCTCTAGCGCCGCCACGGCAACTGATCAGTTCAGCCGCCACCTTGCGCACGCCACCGAGACGGCTGAATACACTCCTCTCATTTCCCACCTCTCTTCGCTCCCACCTTCAGCTGCCGATATCGCGATTCGCACGCTCGACACGACGGAGCCCTACACAGAGCTGCGAACGTTTATCGATGCGCTCACGGCTAGACTAAGGGAGCGACGCGATTACGAGCTTGTACAAGCCTGGATGAGCGTTTTCCTCCGTCTCCACGGCGACATTGTCGTCAAAGACACCGAGTTGGTGGGGCAGCTGAAGAAATGGCAAGAAGAGGCCAAGAGGGAGAGGGAAAGAGTGGGTGGGCTGGTAGGATATAGTGTTGGTGTTGTTGGATGGGTAAGGAGTGCGAGGTAGAGAACTTGTTGTTCTCAAGACACAAGTGCATAAGTACGAGAATTATAGTTTTGTGTTCGAAATGTATTCATGGTCATTTTTGCGTAGTTGTGATCTACATGCTATCGTCCCATCAATACTAATAATCCTGGTACCATTCGCAGCATCTTGCTCCCTGCGTTCGCTAATATATCTGAGCGTGCACCGTACGGTACTAAGCATTCCTCTTTCCTGCTGACAAAAGCATGGGCGGGATGTGTATCGCCGTACTCTTCAGTGTAGGCTAGATAGTCGATGGGTAAGAGCGGGAAAAAGACGATGGTAGTCACAGTGAGATGAGTGTCCAGCACATGTGTTGTGGGCATAGAAGGCGTAGACATGAGAATGCTTTCTCTGCTATGTTCTCTAGTAAGATTGGACAAAGCTTGGTCACAAAGAAGTCTATACAAATTGATATCTAGGGAAAGACTCATCAAATGTGCGAGTATATGTTTTGAGACATCTGATTAGCTGGTAAGAAAGGCGCAAGACTCAGATTGTGTCTTGGAGGACAACAATTCTTTGTTGAACGAGCTGGGTTTAGGCATGATTATCCCATGCTTGCTATTTCTTCACCATTTTGTATCTCTCGTACTCGGCACTTTACACGCGTTGATAATATCTAAATACCGAGGTAGATATTTGGTTGTTGTCTTTACTAACATGTCGCATCTTTGCTACTTGTACCCTTAGTAATAGGCTTGATACATGCAGAATTCATCGTCTAAAGCACACGGAAAGATGCCAGTGTTTCCCAACTTGACATCTGATACGTCCACTCTAGGTGGCTGGTCAAAAAAGTCTCACTGCTCTCTGAAACCAACGCGATTACCGGATGCCCTTGCCGATACAGAACTTTAACAGGAAAGAATAATCTCACGAGAAAAACAGCTGCGTCATTACTACGATATGTGTCTGAGCAAAGTTGGTCGCGTTGGTTGCTGTGGGTGGGGTCCACGCGACTTTTACTCCACCATGACATCACAGCAACTTACATCATCGAGATGCGCGACAATGCCATCCCACCACAAAGAAACATTTTACCCCTCCCCCTCCTTCTTTTCTCTATCAACGAAATCATCAAATTTCAACTCACTCATCTAAACTTCTCCCCAATCTACACACATCATCAACATGCCTCGCAACGGAGATGGATCCTCGGACAACGGCCCCATTGAGGCCGGCCAGAACGCTGTCCACGGCGCATCTGGAGACGTAAGTCCTTTTTCTATCCGCGTAGCATTGCTTTGGCTCTGTGCTAACGAACCTCTAGTCCACCATCGAACACACCAAGAACAACGTAGCTCCCATGCCTGAAGTCGAGAAGGGCGAAGGTACGAATCCCACTCTAGCTCCACCAACCCCTCCACATTCTCAAGACGCCTACACCAAGAGAGGAAAGGAGGGGATAGCTCACAAAAAAAGGGAAGGACATACGCTGACTTGAATTCCGATAGGTATCGAGGGAATGAGCGCCTCTGGCGGCGGCGAAGCCCCTAAGAAGGGCCACACTGGCCAGGGCAGACCGGCTACCGACTCCAACAAGCCTGCACCTGTCGACGAGGTCACTAAGTAAAATTGTTGGCCGAATCAAAAGCGAGCTTCACCGCAAGGGAAGCATACAAGCTGGCAGTAGCAAGGATGCGGCTACAGGTCGAGGCATCGACTTGACTGGCTAGCTACGTAGCTACCTGCCTAGCAGACAAGCGAGAGGAAGCAAGGGAGTTACCATACCCCTTGAAGGACTTCAAGTAACATTGGTGGTCTACGTTGCATTGCATTGCATTTGCATGCGACGGTGGGGAGTGAAACAAAACCTAGATACCTACCTGCAACTTGCACGTTTTTCATGAATCAAACGAATGAATTCAGACGATGAATCTCACTTGTCCATCTCCCATCTTCCCCGAATCTAGTCGCTAGACTTTAGACAACTCCAGACCCGTTCATCTACCGCTGTGGGGCAAAGCAAAGCGGTGTGCAACCCTCGTGCGTGTCTCTTTTTCATGCACTCGATGCAAAGCAACGCATACGCCAAATTCATGTTGAGCTGCTAAAGCAATGACTATCCTGCGGCGAACTGACTCTACACAGTTTGGATCTTCATGGCAAAAGTCCGGTGAAAGAAGACGTGATGTGGTGTAGTGGAGAGTCGGACAGCTGGACCAAGTGGGATAGTGAGTAAGCGAAAAACACCGATACCGACACCGAAAAGCCCACACGCCACGACCAAAAATAAGCAAGCCACTTTTTTCTCTCTTTCCCCCTCTCTACCCCTCCATATCGTGATGACGACGCCGGACTTGGGCGACTCTCGTATTTCACGGAAAAGAGAAGAAGAGAGAAAAGAACGCGACTTCTAAAACTCCCATCTCACATGTCCGTGAACACGGCAGTCTCTTCACCCAGTGATATTTTTAGCTATCTAGCCACAGCACAGCCATGGTGTAACTCGTATGATTCGTACCCTATCCGCTATCAATAATCCAGATCTCGGGATCCACTCACTCGCTCACTGGCTCGTATGTAGGCAAGTCTTAGTCACGTCATGGGCGCAGAGCGAGCGGGTGATGCGGACCAAACACCGAAGAGAAAGGAAAGAAGAGCTTGCGCTGGCTAGTTGGTTGATCCTTGTTTGGTATGGGGTATGGAGGGGGGCAGATGGGCAGGAAGATGGACAAAGAGAGCAAGTGGGCGAGTAGACCGACTGTCTGGAAAGTGTGGGTTCCCAATCGCTCACTTGCTGCTGTTGGTGGTGCTAGATTGGCGTCAGCGTGCATGTGTGGGTAGGTTGGTCGGAAAGGCGGTCTCGTTGGTCTCGGCCGCCTCAGCTCAAGGCGAAGGCGAAGGCGCGGAGAGGGCGAAGTGGAGATGGGTTTTAGGGTTTAGGTCCTGCTTTAGCGTGTGGAAGAGAGGAGAAGCGTGGAGAATCGCGGCGGTGACACATCGGTATTACACATCAGGGGAAAAACTGGAGGGGAGCATTGTCGAAGAGGGATTGCAGTCACAAGGCATGAGAGAAGCGTTTGTTTGTTTGAACAAAAGACATTGGTAGAATTTGGCTAGAGAAAGGCACCAGCCCTTGGTGTATTTTGTCCGCCAATATGAAAATCCATCCAGGATATAATATCCAGAAAGGCCATGCCAAAAGTCCTGTCAAAGTAAGAAACTGTTGCTACAAAAGGTTACACCATACACGCTATGGACTCCGTCCTACGCCGTGTGAAACCACCACCCAGGTTTTGTCTTTCCAATGACAGTACCTTCCCTAATCTCAATGTTTGTACACCCGTGCGCCGACCCATTTGACTAGACTTAGGAGATGTCATCAGTCGTGATCTACTGTTACCACCCATGGACCCAGCTTGCTCTTCCGCGCCCTTTGTGAGTCTCAAGATGGCATCGCTGCTAAAGTTGTCCCGCTGCGAGGGCCTCGTCGCTAACCGAAGTTGCGCCAGAGGCACTCTGCAAGTCGTTGAACTTTGCATCAAAGCCGTCAAGAAAGCCGTAAGAGTTTGAGTGAGAGCTGTGGTCAAAGAGGGTAGAGCCGAAGACATCGACTGAAGAAGAATCCACCATGCTAAAAGCGGGTTCCATTGGTGTAGTGCTTGTTGGGCTACACTTGGGGAACTGGTCGAAGTCGAAGAAGTTTTCCATGAGAGTAGGCTTCTCATCGACTGTTGGGTAAGGTTGAAGAGAGAAAGGTAGGCCCAGATCGCCTGTAGGGAGGTTCCCGAAGTCGACTGACACTGCAGGTCGCACAATACCGCGGCAGAGTATTGTGTCGAGTCGAATTCGGGGGAGGCCTCAAAGCTTGACGGTGGCGTCTCAGGCTGGCACGAGGAGTCACGGGGTGAGTCCATCGAGTCCATTGATTCGGGGCTGGGGAATGATGTTGGGATCTGCGCGGGGCAGATGGTGTCGAAGGCGTCTCGTGGTGGTGTCGAGAGGTCGAAGGTTGCTTGTGGTGCTTCGCCAGGGTACTTGGAGCGGAAGTAGCGGAGCTCGGCCTCCATCTGGGCCATCTTCTCTTTGTAGGCCTGCATGTTCGCCTCGAGCTCATCCTTCTCGGTTTGGAGTACCTCGTACTCTTGTCGCTTTCGTTCGCGCGAGTTGTGGGCGGCAAGACGATTCCGCTTTACGCGCTCGATGCGTCTTTGTTCCTTCTCATCCTCGGTCTTGGCGCGCTTGCGGGGTGGCAGGCTGGTCTTTGGCTCGGGTAGTACTTGACCCCATGACTTCCGCTTCTTGACGGGCTTGGAGCCATTGCTCTCTGGTGCGGGCGTCTGTGGTGGTTCTGATGAGGCGGACGAGTGATGTGCGGGTGAGGGAGAGCTGTCGAAGTTCTCGATCATCTCCATCTTGATGGTGGTAGGCATCATGGTGTCAGATGCGGGTGGTGATGATAGTGATGGTGGTGGCAGAGGGGTAGATGTGATGGTGGAGTTGTTCAGTGTGTGGGAAAAGAGACTAGAGTCGAAGATCTGCTCGGCCATTGTGTAGTAGGTGACAAGCGGGGAGGAGTGGGCATAGTGGGTGGTTATCACTATGACCCGGGCTGTGCTGCGAAGAGGACACAGTGGCATGTACGGAGCCTTTAATAGGCAGCTGCCAAGCGCACTCAGCACCCTGGTACGCCCCTGATACGCTTGCCCGCATCGGGGCATACGCTAGAGTAGGCAAGCCCGATGCACACCCCCTACGCTAGGAACTCAGCCGCGGGCCGCGAGTGGTTTCAGTACCCAAGTCACCACTACCCAAGTCAGGGGAGTGCGTTGCAGTCCTCCTACACCCTGATGCTGCCGAGCGTTGTGACGCTTCATCCAGAGCGTCGTGGGTCGTTGCTCCACCAATGCCACATCGCGGGCCAGCAGTGCCATCTAATCCCTCTTACTTGTGAAGGCCGCGTTGGGACGCCTATCCAGCCCCCGAGAGCAGTCGAGGCGTTGTACGAGCTGGAATTAGCTCTCTTACTGACCCACCTGTATCACTCGCTGCAGCTCAGTGGCGACACGAAACAGGCTCAATGTAGCATGTCGTAAGATGCCGTCAGCCAGACCCGTACTGAGTACGCCCCCCGGAACACCGTACTGCCTCCCTCCCCTCTCGGATGAACTTCACGGTCACGCTCCTCCTGAATTATTGCCCTCAATATGCTCGTATACAATAGTCCCCATTGCATAGATGAAAGCCATGACGCCGTTTCTTCTCGAAGCATCTGCACCCCATATTTGCAATCTATTCCACCGGCTCGCTAGCGAATCCTATCACCAACCTTCATATCCACACACAACCTTGCAATCTATCTCACCTTCCAAAGTGCGGCCTATTGCCGGAAGATTTGCGCAGCCTGGAGTGCAGCTGCTCTGTTCGTCCAAGCACGAGTGAAGAATATACGGAAGCTTAGCCTTAGCTGCTCGCACTTGATTACGCTGAAGCTGCCACACGGGACCCTTTGTCCTACAGCCCCTGTGAAGCAAAGCGTGCCTGCCTGCCTGCCGGGAATCTGGGGGGTTTCGATCTTGGGTTCCTAACCATGTGAGACGACCCTTCTTCCGGCTCCGGGAAAATCGACCGGCCGGTGGCACACTGGCATGCCCTCACGGTGGACATAATATTCTGCTGCTCCGGTCCGAGATTGCTTCTGCGCCCGCCACGATCCCGTTGTCCGTCGCCGCACACGCACTGAACTGATAGCGCACGAATCTGGTTCTGAATAACGACGGCGTGCGTAACCTTTGGTCGTAGCGTCGAGCACGTTCTTTGTCATGAACCGTCGCAGGGTGCTCCACCGACCGACTCGTCACGGTTTCAGGCACCGGAATTCGGACCTATCGTGTTGCGCAAAACGGAGCTGCCTCAAGTATAGCGTTCTAGATCTTTCTGACGATCCCCAACCTAGTCGACGTTGATGCTAATGGATAGCCATAGCCATGATAATGCTGCCGCCAACCCAGAACCGCCGTGCGGTCGTCTCACGAGATACCAGATCGTGTTGTGATTACCGCTGACTGGATCCTCGCTGCTTACCACCGAACCCCCCTATCGCATCCGGATCGACCGGCTCTTGATGATCCCAACGCGACGATGCAGGTAACTTCTCAGCATGGTAGTGACAGGCTATACGATTGCAGTTGCCTGCGCAGTCGCTGCCTAAGTGACCACATTCTTTGAGTGTCACGCCCACAATTTTGCCATTGTAAAAAATAGCCTGTTGCACCGACATCGCCATGGACCGTTTGCAAAAGTACTCATGCTCTTATCCAACAGTCAGCATGCTTACCAACTTCGGAAAACTACTCATTTGTAGGCTCGTGCTCGGTGTACTAAGGGACCGTGCACGACCGTTTATCGTTATTCAATGGCTCTCTAAAAGTTGGTTGGAACATATCTCGAAGGTATCGCGACATACAGTCAGCAACAGGCCGAAACTTTAACACGTGGTCGCCCCGGTAGGTACGCCCGGAGTAAATCCTCCCTCTGCCCAGGCCATGAGTTCCCACAAAGCGCAGAAATCAGGACCACAGAAACTACTCGACACAGTTAGTCTCTGCAACTCATCATCTTAATCACATACCCCTTCAGGTGCTGGTCTCGTAGCCATTCCTTTCCGGGGCATCAGCAAATAACGACCGTTGCCAAGTCAGTTAGACCGTGTTGGATATTAGAGCCATCAGTCATGTAGCCCTGGCTAAAGTTGTGTTAACCTACAATCTCACACCCAGACTCCCCGAGTATTGTGCCAAGGTCATTGGAAGCTCATGCTCGGAGTGACAATCGCAATACAGCCACCAGCGGTAGTAAGTCGCGCCCTAGCAATACCACTCTTGTTAGGTATAGAATCTCGAACCATCTTCAGGAGCTGTGGGCTTTTAGTCTTCCTATTCGTACGTAGAGAAGTAGACGGAGTAGAAAAAAACGGCGATGAACAGCATCGTGGCTCCTAGGTCTATATTTGCGCTCTTTGGAGGTTTGGCTCGTTGATGAGTCAGAATATGCTTCGCCAAGTACACACTACACGAATGGAGTCCTTGATAACAAATCCAACAGCTTCTGTAAGAGATAGCACTTGACCACCTCACAACCAATTTCTACGCCGTAGCGTCCAAACGAGCTCAAACTCTTCTTCCGTGATAGATATGCTAGAGCGAATGACAACAGTCGTGGGCTAGTGAAAGCATGCCATAGCAGATTTAATCGTCAGGTTCTACTTGCTCGATTCCGAAAGAAGGCATTCGAATTGTGTGGGCTCGAATAGAAAAGGACGCTTAATGTGAGTCTTAGAAACTAGGAGGAGCGACGATGGTGAGGTTGTGCTCGTCGCTCTTGCCACGCTAACACGTTCCTCACCTCGAACCACTAGCATTGAAGTTCTATCGCCACACCATGTGGCGGACTTGGATAGGATTCTTACTCTTAGCTATTGCACTTCATTGACCTATCAAAGTAAAAGAAAATCTACATCCTGGTTTCCTAACCCCTAACACTCCGTATCACGAGCAGAAAGGACCAAAAGCGCTTAAGCTACACGAGCATTCGTACTTGCAATTGAAGTCAAAAAGCTCTGAGGAAGAGCCACTGGCCTGTCACACTCCTTTCGCTCTACCATCGCAATTCTCAACCTTAATAGTCGTTTTGGCGCAAGTCGAGATGGTTGAGTCTGAGTGCACAAGAGGCAAAGAACAAGGATACACAATATCGTCGTCAAGCTTGGTATGAGGAACACATGTTGTACGCCACTGCAAGACGGCGCCAATAATCTGACGTCTAGAATTGATGACCTTTGGAAGTTACAACAGCAAAGTTCCTAGTCAAGCTAGCCCCATCAATTAGCTGGACTTTATGACCCCTTTTTCACGCCAAATTCGCCGGGGATGGGAATCAAAAGGTATGAAATCTGCTTTAAAAAAACCCTTTCGAGCCATAAACAAGGGTAAGAAAATGTCGTCTTGATACAATAAAACCTCTCAAACTGGAACGCCTACGAAACCAATCTTTGGTTTCGCTCTTGCACCGTCGGTGCTCTCTCCGCCCCATTGACTTCGCCATTCCTGTTCCTCGCATTTGATCTGCGCAAACGCTTCGAGCTCTTCAGGCTTCATGTTTTGTTCGTCCTCGGCATCTAGCTTGGGTATGCCGTTTGTGCCGACGTCGACAAAGTCTCCGTCAGGACCTGGTATGCCGAGGCCAGCGAAGGGAGGCTTCTGAAAGACGGAGTCGACTACGAGGTACCTGCTACGCACGATCGGAGGTACGTCGGTTTCCTCGGCTGGGACTTCTTCCCATCGTGCGTGTGTTGGCTGTGTGACTTTTGGATAGCACATGAGGTTGGTATGTGGGTCGTAGACTCCCGTAAGATTTGCTTTACGTAGCTTGGAGAGGTTCGAGTTGAAGCGGCTAGAGTGTGTTAGCGTTTGAGTGTTTTATCTTCTGTACAAAAAGTGTTGCATACCTTGCAGCCGAACCATGCTCGAATTGCCAGTTGGCTGAAGTAATGTTGACCTTCCGCTTTCCAGGGGCAGGCTTTCCGTTCGCTGTTGGCACACTAGGCACGCCAGTGTGGTACACACTACTAGCACCGTGCCAGGCTACATATTGGTTCTTATTGTATGGTTCTCCTGGAGGCGGTAGTCGGTCGTTCGGATCCGCAAGCTCGCCCTCGACGGCACCGCTTTCCTTCGCTGCTGTGACGTAGTAATCATCGATAATCCTCTTGCCGCCGATAATGATACGTGCGCCGAACTCTCGGAAGACGGAGCGCGCAGTTACGACACCGATAGCGCGACCCTTGTAGGAGTGAGGGATAATCTCGCGGTCAATCAGATCCCTTTTCTCGGTATCGTCTATGATGATCTTGTATAGCTTCATATGCTTGGTGAAGAACAGGTAACTGTCCCTGAAACCGCAGCAACGGGCTGGTTCTGTTGACAACATGTATTGCCTATCCCCTCTGCCCTTGATGGTGAATATGCGCACTCGGTAGTCCCGTCCGCCCATGAGGTTACCCAGCTTGTCGACCTTTTGCTCACCCTCTTCGTCTTCAGGTAGATCGACCTCGTCGTTGACTACGTCCATCATGTTTCCCTCCTTGTCGATGGGGACGCGCGTAGTATGCGATGGTCCTCCCTTTGGCGGCCTTCCTCTACCACCACCAGACGGTCGCCCGCGCTTGCGCTTAATGGGCGTGCCGCCCTCGGAGGTGTTGTCGGGCTCAATGACATTCCAATCCGGCGGTCGGTTCTTGGGAGGTCGGCCGAGACGCTTCTTGCGTGGGAAAGGCTGGATGACTACTGGCGACGGAGAGCGCTCAGAGGGCGCGGCTTCTTCGTCGCTTCCATGAGCTGCAGATTCGGCATCTTCTTCCTCCTCTTTGGGAGTTTCGGCGCGCGACTCCGGGGGGTCTAGCATGTCCTCATCGCTGTCTTGTTGCGGTGTTGCGCTGCGCACAGGTGTGCTGCGACGCGCTGCAGCTCGAGACGGGCGTCCGCGCGCCATTGTCGGAAATGCTGGTGTGGCGCGGGGCGGGCTTTGGTAGTGAAGGCAGGCGGCGGTATATGGGCGACTTCGATATCGATGTCGAGCTTCACATGTAGTCAAGGGCGGTTGTGCTAGAGGATTGATGCACTTGCGCACTAGAGCTGGTCCTGTGCATCGCGACGTGAAGGAGCTAGACAAGGATTATACGCACAGTCCGCCTTCATCACGTGCTGCTCCCTTCCAACTCCAACCTTGAACCCTTGTTTGCTTCCTTTTTACCCCAACCCGCTGAATATGCAGTTTCCGACTAGAATTTCTCACCACAGACTATAGTTATGCTGACTCCCAAGACTTCCGCAACTAACCACACCGGACACAGGCGTGCTAGAGCAATAGGTTTTCCATGATAAAGCCATCGTCAAAACGAAGAAAACTTGATGTCTTCTGAATATCGTGTATGTGCGCTGTTGGTAATCTAATATGTACTCCAAATTTGTTCCACTCATATTTCAGACATGTGGTCGAGCCTGCTGTGCCCCTCAAATGGAAATTACTATCCGGACACGCACATGAAAGCTAAGCAAGACCAACCCTGCGCGTAAACAGCCATGGCTTGGTGTTCACGGGCTGGGAGGCACGATTTCTGACCACTCAGCCCGTCTCTTGTTCTCCCCATCGTGGTAACTTCACAGCCTCTGCACGCCATCTCGAAGCCCTACAATGCCGCTGTAGGACACTAGCAACTATTCATCATGCACCTTGATCACCTGGCCCTCAGGGCCAAAAAGAGCATCACCAATCTCTTTTCTCGAAACGACAGCACGTCGTGAGTCCTCAATGCTTTCAGTACCGTTGAAAAATACTGACTAGATATCCTGAAGCAACCACTGGTCTGGCGCCATTCATATTCAGGATGAGAATAGTCCAGTCGACCCCCAAAGCCCAGATTCATGGCCATCCTTATCAAGCACAGTACCAATGGTCAACCAAGAATCACCAGGCAAGGAAACCTCGGTACGCCAGAGTGTCATGGGCTCGCTAAGGAAGACTAAATTACGAAGCATCAACTCTCTGCGTAATATAAAATCTCCCACCAAGGCCAAACCTTCCGATACAGCTGCTTCTGCTGTTACTGGTGTGAGTGCCATAAAAAGACTGCTTTGCTAGGATGTGCTGACCAGATGATATTTAGAGCCCTCACACTCCAAAGTATCAGCCAAAGTCTTCCCTTGTTCTCAACTTCGAAGAGTCACCGGAGGACGTGCCCATATTTGACCTAAGTCGCAAAGATTCAACAAGGTCCGGCCTGGGAATCCCCCACTCATCGCCAGTGTCTATTCTATCCTCTGACAAGCAGGAACTACAAGTGTTTCCCACTTCCTCCATCATACCCGCAGGAACTGTTCCACTTTCGCCCGCTCCAATCCAGAAGATTCTCGGTTTGGATCAGACTCAGGGTTCTCCCTCGCCAACAGTCAATCAAGCGGATGATCGCGAGTTTCCCCACATGAAGCTACCAGCTCCGAACCAACATTCTCATGACTCGGATCAGGCTGAGGATATCCCGCCAGGGTCCTCCGTTTCTAGTCTTGACTTGGATATGTTAGCTCTCTCTTTGGAACCGGCTCCTGAAGGCGAGCCTCTCAGCGCCAAGACGCTCAGCACAGAAACTCTCACGGAACTGGTCGAGGCTCGGCAATATAAGCAGCGGGAGTCTGTCGTAGCTGAGCTGACGAAACGCTTTGACCGTCCTCGCCTTACTACGGGCGATGACAAGATGGGCGTCAGAGAGCCTGCGTTGGTAATCTTTGGGAACAACTACGTATTGCAGATCTACCATTGCGGTGATCTTCAACGTCGCATGGAGATTACGACGTACGAACACGGATATGACCCTGACAACCAGTTGGTGTTTGTACTCGCTCGTCGCGATGAAGATTTCGCTGCAATTAGACAAATACTGGCCAAACTCAACTTCCTCGTTCTCGATATGCTCGAGACATCAAATCAAGACTTTATGCTTGATGAAGCTCTTGGCAACAACCTACTTCCTGGATGGTTGAATCTTAAACTGGACATGGCAAGCACTAGAGGAGTGCAGAACCGTATCTACAACCTCGCGGAGCTACAAAAGCGTGAAAGTACATGGGGACAGCACGCTGGTCTCTATGATGGCACTGGTTATGGAGTGCGACCAAGCTCGCGTCCCTCTACGGCCGGCGAAACCATGGTTAAAAGATTCACACAGGAGCCTGGATTTTGTCCAGATCCTCAAGAAATCAGCATGGATGCGGAAGCCTTGTTTGACATGGCCGGAGAGCCTGACGAGGGTTCTAACTCTGATACAGGAAACAATAGGAGCTTCTCATACAACAAAGCCCCTTCCCGCCACCCAATGAATCCGCCCCCAGGGCCTGCTTCGATGGATACAACAGATACTTGCACTGAAGGAAAGGAAGACACCCCTTGTGTCCTCTCAAATGCATGCAGTAACGTCTGCCCTTCTCCCGCCACAAAAGCCGAACCTGAAGAAGATCAACCCGATGATGCAGCAGATCTGGAGTGGGAAGAGGCAAAACAGCAATTATACGAGAGCATGTACCAATTTCTGGTCGACGATGAGATGGAGCGCGCATCTCCGCAAGTATAACCACTTGACAATCGCTGGATAAAGTGATTAGGATTACAACGGCACAGGTTGAAAGGAACATTCGGCACCATTGATAGCAGCCCAACACTCCACTCGGCTCCAGAAGCATTCCACAATAACGTCAGATAGTATCAATGCAAACCCACAAATTGCCATGTAATGCAATCCTCCCCCTATCCTCGCAAGTCGTCCCACACATTTGACCATGCGGGGTGGGTTACCTACTGTTCGTTGCCAACTCTCATGATGGCACCACCAACCCCACAACACACCAATAGGCAGCACAAATACTGCAGCGCAGACTCCAACGCACGCAACCGAGTCGATCATCCGAGCCTTGCAGCAAGCAGTACGCCCGAGCGCACCACAAAAACAGTAAAGTGGTCGCTCCAGAATGCGATCCTTAACCTCAGAATCAGGCCATATCGGCTCATGCTCACTTACCCAAATTTGATGAGTTAGTGAGTGGGTTTACCATACCATTGCGCCACTTACAACCAGGGTAAATGCGCAGTCGCCCAGGGGGCGGCTGCAATCCCCAATTTTTCTCTCATTGCATACACTCGTACGATGCTTTGTGTGCGCGTTACGTTCGCTGGCTTAGGGTACGTTGGAATGGGACGCGGACCGTGATGCGACAGTGGAAAGATTTCAGTTTGGGATTGCGTCCGTGTATGTGGTAAGACGCCGGTCGGGCCGCCGATCTCAATAGGTGTGCTTTAAAGCCCGAAAGACGCGACTGTCAATAGACGGTGTGAAGAGGTTTAATCTCTTGCTACTTGCTACACGGATTACTTGTTGCTGTTGTCTCCGTTGCTGCTTGTTGCTGCTTACCCCTCTATTCGTTTACTGTGAACCCTGCCCTTGCGGGGAGTGTCCATTGCCAGCTATGGCTAGCGAATCTACTACGTCCGAAAACGCCGATACCGTCATACTAGGCTGCGGCATCATAGGCCTGTGTACCGCATACTTTCTGACAGAGAGTGGAAACACCGATCCGAAAAGTATACATCTGATCGATTCCAGCCCGGAATTGTTCCATTGCGCGTCTGGTCTAGCAGCGGGGTTCTTAAGTGCAGACTGTATGTACAACCGCCTTTCGTCGCGTCTCATACCAACGCGCTGGCTTTGCGATCGCGTGTCTAACTGTGGATTACTGTAGGGTTCGCACCGTCGGTATCCTCGCTCGGCACTCTTTCTTTCCAACTCCACGCCGACCTTGCGAACGCACACGGCGGTCGCGAAACATGGGGTTACTCTTCCTCGACGGGTATTTCGCTCTCGCAAGACAGTGAATCTGCGATTGCAGGTAGCGGCGAAGATTGGCTCGAGAATGGGACGAGTAGAGCGCAAGCATCAAACCACAATAGGCCATTAGAAGAGAAATCCGGGTGCCCGCCATGGCTTCGACGGACAGAGGACGGCATTATGGAGGTCATCAGTCAGGATAGAACCGTGGCGCAAGTCGATCCGCGCAGATTTTGCCAATGGTTGTTGAAAGAGGTCAAGGCGAGAGGAGTCAATGTACGCCATCCTGCGCGAGCGACGGGCGTGGTCAAGGACGAGGAGGGCATGCTAAACGGTGTGAGGATACAAGAAGGCGAAGCGGAAACAGAGTGTAAGAGACCCAGCAGGGATACACTCCGTACATATGCTAACAATCTATAGCAGTACCATGTACCCGCCTCGTAATCAGTTCCGGCGCCTGGTCCCCGCGCGTCTTCAGCACCCTCTTCCCCGCCTCCAAATCACGGATACCCATTTCGCCCCTAGCCGGCCACTCGCTGCTCGTCCGGAATCCATACTTCAAGCCGGATGAGCCCGACAAGGAAGTCTGCCACGCCGTCTTCGCTACCGAAACGCTAGGCTTCTCTCCCGAATGGTTCGCAAGGTTGGGAGGTGAATTATATGTATCCGGGCTCAACAGCACCAGCATACCATTACCAGATATAGCAACAGACGTGCAGGCCAGCGAGAAGGCAATCGAGCAGCTACGGCAGTGTGCGCAGGTTATGATGGTAGCTGTGTCGGGGAAGGAGATGGAGGTTATAAGGGAGGGGTTGGTACGTTGTTACATTTATGAATCAGAAAGCGCAATGCTAACAGCTATGGTAGTGCTTCCGTCCAGTTACGTCCAGCGGCCGACCTATCGTTGCGCGGATACCAGACGATAGGTTGGGAGGCGTCAAAACGAAAGAGGAAAGCGAGGGAGGCGTGTTCATTGCGGCGGGACATGGTGCTTGGGGTATATCACATGCGCCTGGTACTGGGTTGGTGCTTTCGGAACTTATACAGGGGAAGCCTACGAGTGCGAAGATCGAGGCGCTGCAGTTACCTTCGTAGCCTCGTTGTTCTCTGCGAGATCGCGGCGCAGCTTAGCGAAGTATCCCAAATCGCCCCGAGCTTTGCTTCTCACTCATCGTTTTAACTTTGACGTCCCTTACTCATTGTTCTATCTAAGCTCTGTGAGCGCGTTCATATGATCACCCAAACCTTTTGTCCACTGAACATGTCGACTAATCCCGCAGATGAGATAGTCGCCAAAATGAGACGCGAGCGGGAAGGAAATCCCGTTCAGATTGATCGTCTGGACGAGAACGTGTTAGCCGGTATGTCTCACCAGCCTCAAGGATTAAATGGGCGCCCGAGAGCTAAAAGGCTGTAGTATTACCGCAAAACATTGAGATACTATCCATCGAGCAGTCCGGTGAAAGTGCCTGGTGTAGCAGTTTACGGGTCGACACGAAGTCTCAGGATGGGGCAGAGAAGCAGTACTTTATCAAAGTGCGTAGAATTACCGTCCCGGATCTTGCACGATGTCTAAATGGCCGACAGACGAAACAAGGCGAACTAGGGAAACGCATGATGCAAGGAACGTATGAATCTGAACTTGTATACCACAGCTACTGTCCCTCTCACGTTTCCTCTCCAATAGCCTGGGGATACTACACATCTGACCCGGAAACATGGTTTTACCTCTGCACATTCCACCATATGACGCAAGAGCCACCCAACCCCTCAGTCTTCGTCCCCATTATAGCCAACGTCCACAAAATCACACTTGGAAAGTCGCCAAACGGAAAATACGGATTCCACGTCCCAAATCACCTTGCCAATGTGCCCATCAGCAATATCTGGGAAGACTCATGGGAGGTCTGGTTTACACGCGCGATGCAAGAAATGTACGATTTCGAGAAGAGCAAGGTCGGGTTAGACGAAGATTTCGACGCCGTCTTCGAAGCGCTAAGATCAAAGGTCATACCGCGCTTACTTCGACCCCTGGAAATTGTAGGGTAGAGCAATATATGGGGAGAATCGTCATCTTTGACTCGTGTGCCTTTTAGGGTCATGGTGAGTGTGATTTGGGTAGCTAGAGGGCGGAGAGGAATAAGATGGGAGATGATTTCTTTGAAGAGTATAAGAAGAGCGGGTTGGTATCGGCTGCAAAGGAGAATTTTGATGATCTGAATAGGCTTTATGCGATGTTGGTGTTGCCCCATGATGATGGCTGAGATGGAGGTTTTGGCTTACTATGTTTATTAGACGCTACGATCTTCTTGTCTCCGGTCTATATCCTGACTTGAAGGAATTCCACTCTAGGTGGGTAGATTGGAATCCTGATATTTGGACTCTGCTGATGACTTGGTGATAGGGCGAAAAATGAGAAGGCTCTTGTGGAGAAATTTCCTGGGGGCTTTGAGGAATGGAATGCGGGCTAAGCACGCTCATCGCCCGATGTACAGCCTACTTCGTCCCCGCACCGATACATGTAGCGAGAATAAAGACAGCCATGATAAACTAGGAGGTACCGTGCCGCAGGACAGGAATATAAAGTCACCAAAGCGTCTGTGCGTCGTATGTGACTCAATCGCACCGCCCCCTTGCCTACCACGACCAGCTTTCACGATAAAGAAACAAAAGAAAGATGATGCAGCCACCGTTGCCAAGGACTCAGAAATTGGCCATGGTTCCTCCACCAGCACTCCCTACAGCGCCTTCACTCCTACTCAAAAGAAACTCCTTCTCTGCGCCTGCTCCACGGCAGCCGTGTTATCCACAGTACATTCCTTTGTATACTTTTCCGCCATCACAGCCATTGCAACCTCCCTTCGCGTCTCCATCGAGCAAGTCAATTGGAGTATAACGTCCTACCTCATCGTCTCCGGTATCGCACCTTCCATATTCGGCTTCTTAGCTGACGATGTCGGCCGCCGTCCAATCCTCATTTTAACCTTCTGTCTATACGTAGGCGCCAATATTGGATTGGCACTGACGAATCACTATGCGATGCTGATTGTGATGCGGTGTCTGCAGAGTGTCGGCGCATCTAGTAGTATTGCCATCGCTTTCGGTATCATTGCTGATATCTCAATGCCGGCGGAACGCGGATCGTATGTTGGTATGCTGATGTGAGCGACAAATGCGGCACCTTGTTTGGGGCCCGTTGTTGGTGGTATAGTTTCACAAAAGTTGTCATGGCACTGGATTTTCTGGCTCTTGACTGTCTTCTCGGGAGCACTTCTCACTGCGCTGGTTTTGCGCCTACCGGAGACCGCGAGGCGTCTCGTAGGGAATGGAAGTCGTGGACCGTCGCGCACGATAAACAAACCCGTCTATTCACTTGTACGGCACCGTTGGACAGAACCTATGGAGTCCACATCATCATCGAGTAGCCGAACTTCGTTCCTGCTCAGTCCGTTCAAATCCCTAAACGCACTCTGGAACCAAGCCAACTTCATCGTCATCCTGGCCGGCGGGTTAACTTACACAATATACAGCTGTCTTGCAGCCTCGCTCTCAGCAGCAGTCATCCAAATCTACGACCTGAATTACCTCACTGCTGGTCTGACCTACCTTCCTAATGGCGTCGGAGGCATCATCGCATCGTATGCGATCGGCAAGCTCCTCGACCATGATTACAACGTGACCACGAGGCGGCTGGGCCTTTCGCCTAGATCACAATGCACTCGGAGCTTCCCCTTCGCAAAAGCTAGACTTCGTTCCATTTTGCCAGTAATTATCGTCAGTTCGCTTTCCACGGTCGGATATGGCTGGATCCTTGACACAAAAGCGCGTATTGTGACACTACTAGTCGTTCAATTCTTTTCTGGTGCAGCTCAGGTCTGCATACTTGCGATTTGCGGGACGCTGCTTACCGTGCCCGTGCACCTGACGCCCGGATTCGGCTGACGCCTGACGAACACCTAGGCTGGCAAATGGGTTGGGGCAACTGCGGGCTAGGTTAGGGTTGGGTTATGGGCTGTAAAGACTAGAGTTAGAGTTAGATTAGGGGTATACTAGTCTAGGTTAGGGTTAGAGTAGGGCTATTCTA
Source organism: Stemphylium beticola (assembly GCA_029100535.1). Lineage (NCBI taxonomy): Eukaryota > Fungi > Ascomycota > Dothideomycetes > Pleosporales > Pleosporaceae > Stemphylium > Stemphylium beticola. The sequence goes on along the minus strand of JARBXR010000060.1, from coordinate 63,675 downwards.
ATATAGGGCTAGTGTAATGGGCGGGCGACAGCCTAGCGTACGACTACACAGTACGCCCAATTAGCCAAAAGGCTAGCACAAGACAACAAAGCATAGGTGTTGTCTTGGTGTAGTCAGTACTTATCATCGTTATCTAAGGTCTCTTGACTCTTAGGCCTTAGCGTAGGCCACTCTTAGGGCGTAGCGTACTCTTTTTAGGGCGTAGCGCATCACAGCTAGGCTTAGTTTGTAAGGGGCAGTTATAGGCAATAGTATTTGCTTTACACTGCAAGAGAATAGTGGAGGATGGCTCTGTATTGCTACACTAGGTAGGTAGTAGTAGGAGAATAATTCTTGCCCGTCTTCTGATGAAAGGTAGAGATCGTGATGTGAACCTCATGTTGTTGTATTTGGTAGCTACGAAAGTGGGCTATAAACGACCCGAAGAAAGGACGCTAGTCCCAAAGAGGAGGCGCTAACAAGCGCTCCCTCGAACATCTTCCCCTGCGCAAAGCGCAGATTAAGAGCAGGTACCTTGGCCAAGGCGCGAGTGCAAGAAGCAAACATGTTGGGACCAAATCCTTCCAACTGCAGGCTTTCGGCCTGGGTGTTACAAGGATTGATAGTTATCAAGCTATCAGTTAAGCGCTTGCAAGCCGCTTGATTGTTGACAAGTCTGCTTGAGAGTCTCACAGGTTTCGCATTGTCCCAAGGAGCCGGACTGTGTACCCGATATGCGACTCAAATTTCTTGCCGTCGCAGCTCCGAGAAAAGCGTCTCCGTCTCCATTTTCCCCCGGCCAAATTCAGACGCGGAGCTGACAGAGAAATTGAGGGGATTTCGTATCTCTGGTGATACGCTCACAGCAGAAGAACTTGAAAAGCATTTCTCGGATGCAAACGAATATATGGGAATCAACGTGGCCAACGATGATATCGGCTCTGATCATCAAGCACTCAGCGAAGATATCCTCAAAATAGAGATAAACGGACCAGAACAGGAGCATTTTACAGTCATCGATGTACTGGGCATCTTTCGGGTTCCTAATCCCCCATTGACTACGTATAACGATGCTACCTTAGTTCGCAACATGGTTGAGTCGTATATGAAGAACAGCCGAACGATCATCTTGGCAGTCCTGCCAAGCAATGTCGACATCTTGACTCAGGAGATTTTGAAAATGGCTGAGAATGCAGATCCAAGGGGACGTAGAACGATGGGTGTGCTTACCAAACCTGCCCTCGTGCTAGAAGACGCGACTCGCGACTCGATCAAAGAGCTTGTGCTTGGCAAACGCAACAAATTGCATCTGTGCTGTTGCATTATCGAGAATCGTGGCGCCGACGACAAAAAGTCCGATCTCGCCGCGAGGATAAAGAGCGAGGATAAAGAGCGAGGATAAAGAGCGAGAAAGCATTCTTCTCAACCTCGGCGTGGAAATCGCTATCAAAGAAGAAGAGGTGCGGTATTGATTCGCTGAAGAGTCGCCTAAGCGATCTTTTGACGGAGATTACCAAGGAGGAACTATCAAACATCCGATCTGATGTCGCCAGCCAGTTGTATGAGTTCCGACAGGAGCTTACTGAACTGGGACCTGCTCGCATAGAGGAAGCTTCTCAACGCATGTTCCTTGGCGATATTGTAGAAATGGAAGACTACAATTGCCCACGAGCCATCTCATCTGAAGATGACTCCATCGTCGATCACATTGAACGCGTCTACCAAGAAAGTTGTGGACCAGAGCTAGGCACTTTCTCTGGGGTGATCCTGGCTGTGATATTCAAGGAGCAATCTGAGAAGTGACCATCACTTGTCCAGTTTCATGTGAGTAAAGATATCCTCGTACCTTATTTCATAGCGAAGCTTCTCATTCATGTCTGTCCCGACGAGCAAATCCGTGACCAGCTATGGGAACACGTCATTATCGATTCAGTGCGCAAAGCCTACCAGCGCGCTCTTGAGCATACCCAGTTCTTGTTGGATATGGAACGTCAGGGGAAGCCATCCACGTACAACCACTACCTCAGCACAGAAGTGCAAAAGAAGCCGCTTGATCATCTGGATGCAGTCATCGATGAGAAATTCCCGCAACGCGACGAGGCAGAGCCTCAGCCTGTATCGACTACCAGTTTGCGAAGTCTAGTTGTAGACAAGGGCAACATGCAGCAAGTGCGCGAAGATATTCTCGATGTCCTTTCCAGCTACTACAAGATCTCATGGAAGCGCTTCGTCGATGTCGTGTGTCGGCAGGACATTGGCCATTTCCTTTTGGAAGGCAAAGAAAGCCCATTGAGAGTCTTCTCGCCCGAGCTAGTCATGGGCTTGTGGACCGAGAAGTTGGAGATGATTGCTGGGGAGAACGCGCAAACGAAGGAGCGTAAGGAGGATTTGGAGGTAGAGATCAAGGGATTGGAAGCTGCCATGAAGCTACTCAGAATTTGAGTTGCTCATCATACTCCATTTACGTAGGCTGGACTCATCTGCTGATTTCAACCTGCTGACACAAGGTTGGGCAGAAGCAATAAGGGAGAGACGATTTGTAGGAAGGGTAACCCGTATGCTTTTGAAGGCTCGAAAAGCAAGCAAAGGGCACCTGTGAAGGCAAGAAGCATACATTTGCACAAACACAGATGTATTCAGTGACTTTTTGTAAATCCCCCAAAGTTTCCTGTGCTTTAATTCCTTTCTGTACTTGCGCTAATCGGCCGTATACCCCAGTTCATCAGCCTCTTCACCGTCTTAGACAACACCTCTCGACTGTATCATTAGTCTCTTCCACGGAGCTTTGACGAGTTACTCTTCATAATCTGTGCACCTACCAAAAAAAACTGCTCCTTATTGAAAGCCTTTGAATATTGCGCATCATGTCAGAGTCCGCAACATCTATTTCAAACCACCAAATCGGGCTTTCTGGCAGCATAGAAGAGAAAGGACTACAGCCCCATGCACCAGTCCTCCTATTCAAAGACCCTTCAGCACACAAGGCCACGTACGCATAAGGCTGGCGAGGGAAAAAAAGTATACTCCGACGACGATGACTTTAGCAGCTTCATGAACGAGAGCTTTTTGGAGAAAGAAAAAGAAGCCGAAGCCAAGGTAGACGCCTACATGCAGCGCATGCAGCGCATGTTTGAATCCGGGGAGAGAATCGAAGTAGGCGACATATACCGCGCGCCATTCGAACTACACTGTGCAGAGTACTGGACGCAGTACATTGGACACAGTCGCGATTGGCATCTCTTGCAACGCGGGTGGCTTGATTTCGTGCAAGACTGGAACCTGGACATCGACCACGACGTGATAAATGACACAAAAGAAGAGCAGGAAATCGCGCCCGGGCCGTCGCAAATGTCTGGTAAGATTGTGCTTACGGCTTGGCATTCGCCTACAGGCATGTACAGTCCGAAGATACAAAGAGTGGTGGCACCGGGACTGAGCACGCTGTTTCCGATGGAGCGCCCGAGACTCGCGAGCTTGGAGCCTCTGCCGATGAAGCTGAGGAATTGGCGGCAGAGTGAAGATGGAGGCCGGAAACAGGGTGCTGATTGTAGAATATGGTTCTTGGGCCATGGCTGTATAAGGCTGGAGATGGATATGCAGCCGTATACAGGGGAACCGGGGAAACTCATGTGGAGTGGTCTGCAACTTCCGTCCCGACAGCCGTATAAACACACGATTGAGAATAAGTGCTGGGAGAGTACACAGGCAGACAAGGGGTTGAGTTTCGCCTATGGTGCGGATTCAGATTCCGACGACGTGATATCTGGTGATGATTATGAGGTCCGGGTTGGTCTTGGGTTCGGTGTATCCGAGGGGCTTAGCGGGCTTTGAAGTAGCTCGGCAATCAATGTGCAAACTAACGTCTCAGTGACAGTCATTTGTCTTGCACAAAAGCAGAACGGATATAGGCTGTAATCATGGACTGGAAGCGTTTCTCCGTTTCATCTTGAAGTTTCTCTGTGCCCACGTTGTCTGAAATAATGGAACTTATGCCTGTTGAAAAGCCTTAGATTCTCAATATCTAGAACATGGAAGCAAGCCAGTCGCAAGATTCCTCACTATCGAATTTTCACTCAGATTTAAGTGTAGTGACGGAAGCGATCGAAGAAGTAATGAACCACTTTCGGAGTTCCTGGAATCTATCCTTGGAGTCAGCCGCCAAGGCGCTCTCTAGCTCTTTCTATATGAAATGTGAGGAAGCGGGAGCGCAGTACCATGCGAAGACTTTGCAACAATCACTGAAAAAGGCAGAGCATTCGTAGGACACCAAAAACGAACATGTACACCTTCCATTCACACCAACTCTAGTATCTACAAAACCAAAGCAAAAAGACCACAGACAACCCACCCCGCTACAAGAATGCAGCCCAGCCTCGTTGAGAACGCGGCTGTATAAGCAACGCCAAAAAATGCAACAATTGGAAGAAAATTCCTTCCAGCCCTCATTCATAATCATGCCCAAGAACCTCTTTTATTCTTGTTTTTAAGTCTCCACATTGTGGAAAACAACACCATTGCAAAGAGGTGGGGAAAAGTATCACTCTCCCATATAAGGGGCGCCAGGCTAGCACCTGGGTCTAAAAAGTCATTTGAACATGGACACGGCAAGCTCCGGTCCTCCTGAAAGGGGGTAATCATTGAAGAAGCGAAAAGCAATATGAGTGAAAGAAGGAGTTCTTCATGACACAAAAAAAAGGAAAGGGAAACGACACTCTACAGACATCGAGAAGATGAGGTCCCGACGGTGCTGAAAGGCAGACCGGGGGGAGGATGGACAAATTGAGGCGAGGAAAATTTTGGGATTCGTTGGCCCGTAGGGCGCTCGTCGTCATGCACTGCCACTAGACAAAACGAATCGTGACCTGGGGGGGAGGTGTTGATAGAAACGCGATGCCGATGGTGACGAGTGTAATAAAGAGTCAAAGGATGCTGCATGCATTGCCTGAGGACCTGTAGAAATGTTGTTAGCTGTTGCACTAAGAAATGTTGTATTGTAAACCGGATTCGTGATTTTAGGCTTGGACTATGCATGCACGTCTTGTCCGTCATAGTGACGGGCTCAACGCTTGTCTCGGCGCGCCGGTCTTGAAGTGCGCTACACGGAAACGGGTCGATCACCGTTGCAGTCGTGTCACACGAGATAGTATGCAAACGCTCCGGGTTCCTGGGGCCGGGATACGAGAAATGTGTGCAGGTAATATAGAGAGCCAAGAAAAATGCTTACCATCGTTGCCCACGAATCCTGCCAATCCACGAGTACACAATCTTGAGGCGCTCGCGCACCCGCTCCGTTTGAAGCAACACGTACTTCTCTTCTTCCACGATTGGTACAACAGAAGCGAACCAATATGGAAAGATTGCGGGGTCTTCCGGCGGTTCACCGTACACTTGGATAATGCGTTCGCGCAGCCAGGGTGCGCTAGCTTCTCTCATCTCTCGCACAAAAGCTGTGCAACTCTCGAGCAATTGCTGTGTTGACAATGTCTCAATAGCAATTTCCGTTGGGAGCTGAGTTTGCGGGTGATCGCGGAAGAAGGCCTCGGCATAGTCGCGTGCCATGGTAGTCTCGCGCTGTTCCAGGATGGCTTCTTCGGCAAGAGAAACATCCTCAACACGCTCGATGCGGCCAACGTTGTATCCATCAAGCATGCCATGTGCCCTAACCTTGAATCGGCCTATGCCACGTGTTTCAATAAAGCTACGTCCATCACGGAGTAGCTCGTAATTGACGATTTCAAGTAGCGTCCCGTACTCCAAGAAAGGTGTCGAGCCCAGCTCGCCTTGCGCAGCGCGTGTGCGGTTGTACATGACCATACCGAACTGCTTGCTGCCCTCGATGACGCGTCGCATCATAAGTCGGTAGCGGGGTTCGAAAACATGAAGAAAGGTCGGCATGGACGGAAGCGAAAGGGTGCAGATGAAGAGCGGAACGTTCAAGACGTTGTCGCCGGCCTGCTCTTCGGCCTTGAGCGCATCAGCGCGGGCGTTCACTAAGTCCGGGCAAAGTCCGTTCAACAAAGAATTGAGGATGACGTTGCTAGACTGGTTCTGCAGAGAGGCAGGGACATGTAGTCCTCTTCGGCAGAATGGACAGATACTACTGTGGTCCATGACGCGAGCCAGGCAACGGCGGCAGAATGTATGACCACACGATGTTGTTGTTGGGTCGAGCATCAGGTTGTAACAGACCAGGCAGTCTAACTCCTTGTGTGTTACCTCTCTTAGGCGTTCCAGTAATGCAATGTCGAGATGCTCGTAATCATCCCCACTTGCCGACAAGGACTGATAGCGGACTTCGGAAGTGTACCGAAGTTCGCCCAGCTCAGCCATGGTAAATGTGGACACGAGACGTCCTCCGTGCAGCTCCTGCTGGTGGCCTTCGTATGCAGTCTTCTCCTTCTCTTTCTCGTCTATAGGAACATCTTCGGGTTGGGGTAACTCTACGAGAAGGGTCGGGGTATTTTCCGCGGTCGGCCTGTGCTCCACTATCTCAGCCTTTATCAGATCCATCAACTTGGCCAAAGTCACGTCGACAGAGCACTCGGCAGACGCATGCTCGGCCCCGCATCCAAGTAGGGGACACGTAATCCCCATGAGGCGATCTGGTGTGTTTGGATACGAGATGTTGGTGCGAGGCTGTGGAGAGGGGAGACAGCCGCGGCAGACGGTGTGACCGCAGGGCAGTGTAACCGGACTACTCAAAGTTTTTGAGCATCGCGGGCACTGGATCAGACGAACCAGTTGCCGGGCGTCGCGGTGGGCGTCCAGGGCCACAGCCTCCGAAGCCGCTGTCTGGCGCTCATTGTCGCACATGAAGGCCTGTGCGGATAATTGAGGCTCAAAGGAATGCTCAACGCTGTCGACGATAGAGCACCCTTTTGTCCGTTGGCGATTCATGTAGATCCTCGATGTTGTGTAATGGCTCCGGCAGCCATATACAGGCGGAAGGCCCTGTTGGATGGGGTCGCGTTCGCGATGGAGGCCGTTTGTGGGGCAGACGGATACCGGGACTGCAGGCGTGCAGTCGTGGGAGGCAGTGAAGTTGACGTCTCAAAGATAGTTAAATCTTCAAGATCAGCGGGGGTGTGCTGAAACGTCCACCACGAAACCGTCGAAAGTTGCAGAGCGCAGGGTGGAGGGTGGGATCAGCAATGCGCAGGCTGATGCAGGGCAAGAATGGCGACTGCGGCGGTGGTCGGGGGAGGGGACAAGTATTCTGGAGAGAGACTGCCAGACTCAAGTCTTATAAAAGCAGGCTGCGTGGCGAGGGCGAGGGTTGCGGTGCGGAAAAAGATCGTGAAAGTCTAGCAACAGAGTGCGGAACAGCAGAGGGCCATGTTCAAAAGAGCCAAAGTTGCAGTGGTCATCCATGCTGGATGGATAGTTAAAAGATCGGCGATGTTGCTTCGCGCGCCCCCGTATCAGTCATGGAAGGCTGTCGCCGATTTCTGTGTCAGCTCTGGGGTTCTCGGATCGAGAGAGGAGCCCGTCATCGGCTCTTGGCCTAGGCCAATCCGGGGCCAGCTTGGTATAAAAATTACACGGTCCACCTGCAAAATGCATCGAAGGACGACTCAAGACTTGCTTGTTCCCACACCACCTGCACCCCGAATCAGTATCCCGAGCATGGGGACGACTGCCACGGTTCAGCCGTCTTCGCCGCACATCCGGAGAGAAGCACTGGACGACGTGGGCTTGGTGATGGATTCAAATTGCTGCAGACCAGGCCACGGCCACCTGCTTTGTGCCAAGCCCATCTTCACCCTCTGCCCGATTCTTATTCGCATCCGCGTGAGCCCCGCGGCGCAGCAGGCCGGCCCATCTAAGCATGTCTCGCGAGAGTGCGTGGCCATGCGCGCCTAGTGTTCGGCGGTATATCGCGTGTCTACATGTCTACAAGCAGCGAGAGCGGGCTTGCAAGCGTCATGGACGTCGAATCTAGCCGGATGCCGACCAATGAGGACCAGGGCCCGCTAGTGCTGCCAAACGTCAATCCCATGATTCCCATGTGCCACATTCGTGCCTAGGGCTCGCTCGGAGACGCCTAGCCGCTGCCGAAGACCCTGTATATCAGCCAAAGGGTCCGATTGTCGTGACGACTTGCATTAATAATCAAGCGTGGGGCAACCAACCTTATGCTTGTGTTTCCCGCCCCCTCCATCTATTCGCGGGTAACCATCCCGTCCAGACGACATTTGCCCTTTAACACGTAGAAAACGGCTTGCATTCACTGTCACTCGATTTTGCTGTGCCTGACTATAGCGCCGTATCGTCCCGTCAGCTTTGCCAGAGACACCCGAAAGCAGCGCGAGGCTAGTGGGGATGCACTCCTTGGCACCCTCTCCAAAGCGTACCGGGGAACTTGTTATGCAAAAGGAAGCACTTGGTCCACCTTTGGCTCGGCTCCACCAACCTGACTATCGTACATTGACATCCCTGTACATAACGCTCCTCAACGCCCAATTCCGAAGCCTCGGACTCGTTTTCGTGTGAACACCAGTTCACCATGCCCTCGGCGCGCCATTCACGCCCGTCTGGTCCGCCTCCAGACTGGCCCCTGACTCACTGCTCGATTCATCTTCCTCCTCTAGTACTATCTGCTCGAGGACCCGCTTGTCGAACAGATCCAGAATGAACCTGCACGCTGGAAGACGGAAATGATGCGCTTCTAATATCTGCATAACCTTGTGGAAAATCGCCGGCTTGCTGAAACCCGGTGCTTTTCTCGCTTTGATACTAAAATAGAAACGTTAGTCTTTTCGGCATCTTCCTTGTAGGCGAGGCTTTCACTTACGCTTGCAGGTCGCTGGCTGCCTTCTTGGCCAGTACAGTGTTACCTAAGTCCGTAGCAAGCTTCAAAATGCGTGCGTTGACCGGGTCGTTATCTGTGACCGCAACCTTAATCTCCGCATTGGGGTTCCAGCTCATGTCCTCTGCTCGGGCGACCCAAGGCGTCATCTATAACACAATTAGCGCATTCTGTAAGAAAAGAAATATAGGTACTGACCATGAAGAGTCGGTTGAAGTCTAGAGGTAGACAAAAGCCTAGCGCTTCCCCAGAGTCGTTGACGACACCGTCCCAACCATATTCTAGGAGAATCTCTTGCCCGTGGAGACTCCGAGAGATCAAGCCCAGTACGTAGAAAGCAGTACCTCTGAGCGACATGACTTCCGACCGCTCGGCAATCTGCACAATCCACTTGACCACGTCCGAGTTCTCTAGGAATGGCGCGCCCAGTTCCATGGAGCCGACGTTGCCAACGGCCCATAGGCAACCCTTGACTTTGAGGATAATCTCCGGATCGTCATTCTCCAATGCAAAGTCACGGATCGTTGCTGCAAATTCGTCAAAATGTCCCTTTTGCTTGAGTAGTTTGCATCCCTCCTTGGTCCTGGTTAACTCCCGATAGAAATGTGGAGGCACAAGACCGTAGTCTGTAGGCTCGGGTGCATCGTCGTAGGTTAACTGGGCAGATGGTTTCTCAGGTATGTCTGCAAGTGCGCGGGCCATGGAGGCCTCGATCAGGGCCACATAAGTGTCGTTCCTCCCCAAGAACCAGTCATCCATCTCTCTCGTGATGTAATCCAATCCATCCAGATAGTGGTAGCCTACCGAAGTTGAGAGGAACCGGAGTAACAAGGGAGCACCGATCTCACCCAAATGATCCAAAGCCGGTCGACATTTCACCACAAACTCCAAGGAATCTTTCTGGTTGCAAGCCTCTTCCAGAATTTTGATCGCAACTTCACAGACTTCCACATCCGGGTCGTAAAGCTGTGTCACGAGCAGTCTGATAGCCCATTCCGCTACACCAGCAGAACTGCTCACTCCCATTGGCTTCGTCGCATACTTGCGCAACAACCTGGTTGCGAAGATACGGATCTCCTTAGAGCATGATGTCATTGCTTTTGAGATGATGATGCGTAGATGGCCGTCCAAAGTATAGTCCATGTTACTGAGAAGGGTCCGGATCAGATCATCGCGGTCGTTGAGCTCGATAATGTGGTAGAACATGTTGATGACTCTCCATCGTTCCAAAATATGAATACCACGGGAATCCTTCGTTAGGGCTCCAAGGAGCGCAAAATAGCCCCCAGTGAGCGTCTCATTCATGCGGTCCGTTTGAAAAATGGGCGACTCAGACGTCAGGCCGCTCATCCGGTCGAAATGCGACAAGCATTCTGCTAGTTGTCGTATGAATTTGCTCTCTGCCAGATACTTTACACCTTCTGGGTTTTGTAGAAGGCTCTGCATCAAAGCACAACCAGCTCTTACATATCGCTGGTTTGGTTTTGTATTCTTGATCTCAGAGAAACGATACTTGAATGGACGATAGAATCCCAACACACGGTGGATGAACTTTGTGACTTTGATGGCCTCATCCAAACGCTTGGGGTTCAGCAAAGGACCTTCAATGATGTTCAGGATCAAGTCCCATCTCCATTTTTGGAACGTGACCGTGTTCAATACTTGAGTTTCGACCATCAGATTCCGGAAGTGCGCCTCGTCAACCTGCATCGCAGCTTGCAGCTTGGCTGCCTGATCGGACTGTCGATTTGTCGAAGTGCTATCGAAAGTCGAACTGCCCTTGCTGTTATATAAAGAGTTCGGATCCGATCTGTAGAGCGTCCTATTGATACTATCCACCTGGTAAATGGTGCCAATGGCAATAAAGCGATCTTCGGATTGGAACTTTGCTGCAGAGTGCAAGAGCTGCGGCAGCACCTGAAGCTGGGCACTCCAGGATGGTGGCAAGAGCTCGTTGGCCATCTTCAAGACCTCCCCAATCAGCAAGGTCGTTTTGCGCTTCAATGGTAGAGTGAGGGGCTCTTCTTCAGCCTGTAACAAAGCCTGCATCAATCCAGCATGTAGAAATGCGGCTAGAATGACGGAAACGTAGTGGTCTAGCAAGCTCCATTTGGAAGTGTCATCCTCGGTGCTACTTGAAGCAGAAGTGTCCTTGATCTGCTGGTTCTTGAGGTTTGTGACACGGCCATATGTAGTAAGTCGCCGGCCAGCGAGAAATGAGGAGGACCACGAAGGGGGTTTGATTCGGAGAAGGTCGAACAACAGTTCTAAAATGATGTTCCGAACGTGTGGGGTCGGAATTTGTAACGACCAAAGTAGGGATCGTAGAGGAAGAAAGTCATTCATCGAGAGGGTGAGTAGGCCAGCCCAGCTTCTTAGCAAAGACGCAATGACCTTGGCGTTAACTTTTAGTTTCTCCTCGTGGAGATGTCCATGAATCGTGCTTGCGTCTGTGAACATTGCAAACGGCGCTTCTAGTTCGCGCCCAGATCGTAAGAATCGGCGTCGTCTAGGGGTGTCCAGAAGATAGAGAAAAGAAGTGCCCACGCTCTCTGCGGCGTGGTAGCTTCCTTCTCCCAGTGCGTCAGCCAAAGCACCCATGCCTCCAGCTGCTACCAGAAGGGACGGCTTCCGGACCAGGATCTCGGCCAAGGTCAGAGTTGCAATGTTCCTGAGGCGGTCTTCGGCATGCTCGGCCACGGCCACGATGATGCGAACCACGGCACGTGCGATCTCTTCAACACCCCCTTTCACATCTAAGAAAGCTCTGACAAATTTCAAAGCCTGTTCGCGCTCGACACTAGCCTTGGACTCTTTTACTAGGGACAGGATAACCAGATGATCTGTATGGAGCGCTCGTACGATTCGGAGAGACTTGCGATCGGTGAAGGAATAGCGCATGACGCGATAGGCGGCTGCGACTACTTCGCGGCTGTCGCTCAAGAGCATGGTTTGCATTCGCAGTCCAAATATGGACCAGGCTAGGTCGTACTTGAGCGTCGAGTGTCGCTTGAAGAGAAGGACCAAAGAGTTTGCTCTTTCTACATAGTATTCCGGTTGCATGCCCTGGACTTCCAGAGCCTGTAGTATCTCAGCCAGAACGAAGGTGGGTGATTCCGTTTCCTCGGCCTCCTCTTCTTCTTTTTGGGTGACATGTCGTGACGGCGAGCGGGATAGGTTCCGACGGAAAAGGTAGGATAGTCTGCTCTGAGGGTCGGCTGGTGGTGACTTGACCTCCTTTGCCCTCTGTTTTTCGGCAGCCAAACCTGACTGCAGCTGTGCTAATTTCTTGTTGGATATGTTGAGCTGCTCCTCGACTTGCAGCCTTTGGCTCTTGCTCTCTTTAGCATTCTTCGCATTCAATGCCTCCAAAAGATTCTCTGAGCCGATTTTGATCTTGGTCTCTTTCTCGATCTGGTCCTGCAGCTCTGCCTGCCGCTGCTCAGTCGTTGTTCCGTCATTGTCGCCAATTGTGATGGCGTGCATGTCGAAGTCGGGTCGTAGTCTGCCGTCCTGGGCTGTCGAGGGCCTCATCAAGGCCGTGTTGAAGCTGCCGGGCCCCGTGTTGGCGGTGGCATACGAGGCATACGAGGCCTGGCCACCCCGCGAGCTGGCCATGGCGGCGGCCGACGGTGAGCGGCCATCTCTACTTGTCGTGGGCGCAAGGAGGGAAGTCTGATCGGCAGCGTCGGCCTGTGTATTTACGGAGCGGGCTGATGGCGTCATGAGCGCGCCTTAACCGTGTCCTCGCCAACCGCATCGCACATCTGTCTGGCGGCGGTGCCCTTCTCTTGCCTCATGAGCATTCGCGGGCAGAAGTGAAGTCGTGCTCGTCGCGGTACCAAACCGAAAGTGGAAGTGTGGCTAGGTCTGGGGGGGCTGAGGGATGGGAAGGAGTGGCCGTGGCAGAGGCTAGGGAGTGTGGGGCGTGTGTAAGGACAGTGAAGGGTGAATGCAGGTGGTAAAATGGCGCCGTGCATGGCCACCATCTCGACGTACTGCGGGCGGTGGCCGTTGGACGCGCACGGATCATGGTGCCCACCCTTGCAAGACCCGTGGACTCGTCCAGCGCTCTAGCTCTTCTACCTACAGGTACATGTACTGAGCACAAAACCTCACCATTATGGCCTGAGACGCCGCGCCGAAATCCCTGTGCCGATACTCTAGGACCCATAGGCTATGCCCGCTGCCTGCATCGGCAGGCGGGGACCTGTTCTGAGCCTGTCACGTGCGCGCCTTGCGCCGTTATCCAGGGCCTCGTCCACCGACCGGAGCTCGCCGATGACCATGTCAACGAATCGAAACGCGTTGTCGCCGCCTCTTAGTCGGGAGTCCATAGCGTACTCGCGAAGCTCTCCCATACTGATCGGTGCCCTCCGCGTGCCGGCCATCAGATAAGCTGCCGTTTCAAAGTATATCTATCTTGATCGCCCTTCTTGACTGCTTGATCCGCGCACCATCCACCCGCAATTGACTTCCTACTATCTACCTTGACCTTATCCCAAACACATTGCGCCACTAATTTGACCTGAATATCATCGTCGCCATGTCTCAACTCAGCTACGCGCGCTACGGCAAGGACAACGTCCGCCTGTACAAGGTCGATAAGGATCCCAAGACGGGAATCCACAAAGTCGTTGAGCAGACAGTGTGCGTCCTGCTCGAGGGAGATATTGAGACTTCGTAAGCAGCAGGCTGGTACTGAAAACTGCCCATGGCGACTAACTTTCCCCAGCTACACCAAAGCAGACAACTCCGTCGTGGTCGCGACCGACACACAAAAGCAAACTACCTACATCCTCGCAAAGCAGAACCCCATCGACCCGCCAGAGCAATTCGCCGCCATCATTGGCGACCACTTCGTCAGGACCTACCCCCATATCCATGCCGCCCATGTCAAGATTGTTCAGCACCGCTGGACACGCATGACCATTGACGGCAAGGACCACCCACACTCCTTCTTCCGCGACGGCGAAGAGACGCGTGTTGTCGAATCTGTCACGCGCGAGAATGAGGGCGTTTCCATCCGTTCCAAGATCGAAAAGCTGCTCGTGTTGAAGAGCACAGGATCAGCCTTCCATGGATTCCACCGCGATGAATACACGAGGCTGCCCGAGACATGGGATCGCATTTTGAGCACCGAAATTGAAGCCGGGTGGCAGTGGAAGCTCTTCAAGACTTTGGACGAGGCCAAGGCCATTGACTTCAATGCTGCATGGAAGGCTGCACGCGACATCACCATGAAGGTGTTTGCCGAGGACAACAGCGCTAGTGTACAGGCGACCATGTACAAGATGTGCGATTTGATCTTGGCCGCTGTCCCACAGATTGACGCTGTGGACTACTCGCTCCCGAACAAGCATTACTTTGAGATTGGTGAGTTCTTTCCGTCTACCTTTCCACTTCATATTTTGCTAACATTACATCAGATCTCTCATGGCACAAGGACATCAAGAACACGGGCAAAGACGCCACTGTCCTCGCTCCTCAATCTGACCCCAATGGCCTCATTCAGTGCACAGTCACTCGCAAGGGCAACAAGTCCAAACTATAGACTTTGTCTTCCGTCATTGCCTTTGATTCGTCACGATTCGATAGCATGTTAATTTCCTGTATACCCTGTTGGCGTTCAGTGATTTCATGGGGATAGTCGCGCGAGAGTAGAACATTATACCACCATTTCCTTTGAGTCTAAGGGGGAGCAGTGAGAGTAGAACCTATTCAGCGAGTTGAAGGAATGTCATCCAAATGCCCGCTATTTACTAGTGCCATACTTCTTGAGCTTCAACATTCGTGCATGACAGTCAGCTACGAAACAAAATGTTGTTTCTTAGTCTGTATTTTTCAAATCCACTTTGACCGAGCAAACTTCTCACAGTGTTTTGAATCGCAAGTGGAGGTCGTGCCATTTAGACTGCGCATTCGCGATGGCGGGACAGACATGGGCTTACATAATCACTCCGCCAGTGACGTTCCCGCATTCCCAAAACTTATCGCGAACTCCATCTAGAGCCGCAGCGCATCTACCACAACACCCGCCTGTCGCACCCACCTTGAACTATCTTGTACGACCTTCACCCCCTAAAAGCACAAGTAGTCTGTTACTAACAACGATCTAGTTTCCTAACAAAACCATCACGATGCCTCCCAAGCAAATGACGGGCAAGGGCCGCACCCTCAACGAGCCCAGCTTCGCCTCCAGCACCATTTCTGCCTTTACTAGCAAGGAGAACAGGAGTATTGTCACTGCTGCGGGAATGTTCGCTGTAAGATGACCCTTGCCCAAGTGGGAAACTGACCATATACTCGCCCTGGGCAGTGCACCTATGCGCCTAGAGAGGATGCAATGAACAGTCAACGAATTCGAAGGCCAGAATGCTGACGATTTGACCACATAGCTCGGTGTCGCCTTCCTACATAGCAGCTGGGCCGAGATCCTTCTGCCTGCGTAAACGAGACGAAGCAATGTCGAATACGGAAAAGAGATTTGCGCCGCCACAGAATATCATGAGGCAGAGTCTCGATACAACGTATATGGATGGATTAGATGCAGAGAATGACAAAGGGGAAAAGACAACTTTCTAGGCCGGTGTGTACACATAACGTGTTCTTACTTGGAGGAGGATGAAGAGCAATGGAACAGGCGTTCAGGCACGGCTATGACATTGAAAAGAAAGCAGAGAACCCCAAACGTGGTTCCATGATATTTTTGTAACAACATGTAACAACATCCTCTCCCTCTCTTCCTTGTCATCGCTCCTTCCTTTTATCTCTATTTAAAAGCTCCGACATATCAACACATACCTACCGCCGCCACCACAACACACCACACGCTGAAACGCCCCACGCCTTACCCAAGCTTCACACTCGGGCGAATACCGTAACCCATACCGCGGAGCAACACAACTACGCATGGATATTCACAAATTTACATTTCAGAAAGCACCACCAAGCACTGTCCCATGCTGTCACAGAAAAGCTTAGCCACAACACACCACAGTCTTAGCTCCATGGAGAACAGGTGGACCTATCTGTTACATGCCCTTTGCACCGCGGGGTTTCGGAAGATGGCAGAGATACAGCCTCATTCTCTCTCCGTTTATAGCTGCGATGTGTGCGTTCTCAGCCTCACATACATGCATGCATGCACACTGGCCATGACTAAAATGATCCGTTGATTGTATCAAGTTCTGTGAGCCGATGCTCGTGCGCTTGACAAGAATGATCCTAGGGGCAAGATCAGAAGAAGGATATTCGTAAACTGCGCGGAAGAACACAGTGCCGTGGGGAGCTTGTTCGTGTTTCTTTTCCGCTTTTCCCTTTTCCTTTTTTTTCACCCGCCGGGCTCCGATTCGGTCGGGTGAAAAAGTGGGAGAAAGAGAGAGGAGAAAGAGAGGGCGCGTAGACAGCGTATTGAAATTTAGAACAGTCTTTCGAAAAGACACAGTTGGCCATTATCCGTACACTATCCCATCTCACCCTTTACCGTCTGTCCCTTTGCCATCGGCCCTTTTTACGCGCATGCTTTCATCTTCTCAACGTCGATTCCGATATCGTCAATTTGGTGCTTGAACGTGAGCATGGACAAATACATGGCGGTCTATTAATAGCCAGGTACTTCTTCTTCTTCTTCTTCCTCTCCACACGATCGGCTGGATGATAAGAAAATCTCACCGAAAAACCAACAACAACACCAAATGTGAACTCCCAACAGACATTGATGTAATCGATTGGATGGCCGGCATAGTATAAAATGAGGCACAGTGGCGTCAAAGCAGGCACGTGGCACAGCCACCAATCCGCCTCAAAGCCATTCATCCAACTGGCCTGTCGCCGCTAATCAATTTTCGAACCTGGTTATTGGGTTTAGTGCATGCACGTCTGCTTCTATGCTGGGCCGGTAGCGCTGGTGGCGCTTACATTACCTGCTACAGTACACGACCAACTACTAGATGCAACCTTGCGGACATACCTTCTACGTTGTCCAGCCCCAATGGGGGTAGCTATATGCAAGTTGATGTGGGACAATCACATATTCAAATCCATAGCATCTTCTTTTTTGCGAAAGAAGGTCCGAATAAGGGCGCGTAAAAGCTCGTATAAACCAAAATATGCTCCAATAATAATTCATCATTACTCCATTTCGTATAATGCATGCAGGCTAAGAACAACAACAATCCACCCGGTTCTAAAAAGGTGGTCGTACGTACGTACGTGCGTGCGTGTGTATGCGGATCAACAGTCCGGCTGTGAAAATGAGTGTGCGAAAAAAGAGGTCTGTATGCAAAAAGACCAGGGCATTATGCTCGCTACAATTACAGCGGACAAGATAGGGTATGGCGCTTTCAAGAGTAAAATGATGGCCAAAACCGGATCGAATATGCATCCTTGAAACAATAAAAGGAAATGTGTCGTAAACATGCGTGATGCTGGGGTATCTCTAGTCTATACTTCTCGGACCCAAACCTGATGATGTAGTTAGTATGGGACTGATAGGCGCGGGGTGTTTAGCGGAAGACTCACCTCCATCTTGGCCATATCACTCCCTTCCTTCCTGGCAATACTCTTTGCGGTCTGAATGGCCATGTCCAGATCGTCTTGATCAGCCATGGTGATCATATCGCCTTCGTCCTTGAACTCCAGCTTGAATTTGTTCCGTACACCGAACTTCTCGCGGATCTGTTGCCAGAACTCGGTGATCAACTGATCAGAGTTGATGAAAACGTAACGGGTGTCGCTGGAGTGAACCTTCACTCTGACCTTGCTGCCTGTATTACGGTTGCTGCCACCCGATCTGGTGGATCTTGCTGGCGATCGTCTCCTTGACTTGGTGCGCGACATCATCTCAAACTCAGCGTCGTCAAGGTCGCTACCGTCGTAGTCGTCTTCTTCCTCCTCTTCGATGTACGCCGGCCGTCTGCTTGGCTTTGAGCGAGAGTATACGCCACGGCTTGAACGCGATGGCGGGTACGCGTCGCCGTCATAGTAGTCATCAATGATGTCCTCGTCAGAGCCACGACGGCGTGACCTGCTGTAATCACGCTCGCGTGGGTCCCGATCCCGCGGATCACGTTGTCCCCGGTCTCGCATCGACTCTGAGCGACTTGGTTGTGGTCGCTCGGAGGCAGAACGCTGTATTGGCTGGCGGCGGGGCGGTTCTTGGTTGCTTTGCTGGTCGAAAGCAGCACGTCCGAGGTTCAGAGGCTGAGGCTTGGGGCCACCGCCTCGTACAGATTGTGCGCGGCTCATGGGAGCATCAGAGCTAGGCACAGATCGTCCTCCAGCAGACCTCCTGTCACCAGATCGCCTGTCTGCCTCCGGTGGCGGCGTGGGAGGGAACATGTTGCGATTCATCGGGGGCTCTGACTGCTGACGTGCTCGACTCTGGAGCTCTGGCTTGACAAGGTTGGTCGCGGCGTAAGAGATCTTGTCTTCGGTCCTGTCATCCTTCGCAGCTTGGCCTCCCTTTTTGATTTCAGCGCCGGCAAATCCAGTGAATGCGTTGGATCGGTCTGAGGCAGCGACGAGCCGGGCCTTGCCAAGGTAATCCTTTGTCTTTAAGTTTTTGACCTTTGCTTCGTTGGGACGGTAGACAATGCCGACGGGGATGGAGAAGACAGTGTAGCCCTGCATATTGTTAGTCAACTGGGCAATGTTCCAAGTGCAAGTAGCATACCTCTGCTTCCTCCCGAATAGCCTCATCAATGACATCGTGGTCGGGAACCACCTTCTCCTTGGCGGCGAAGGACAGATCCTGCAGACCAGCATCTCTTTGTTGGAGGTAGATGTAGCAGAGACCACGGTTGAACAAGACTTCGCAAGAGTACAGCTTGAACTTCAGGCCCAATTGCTCGTAGTCGATGTTGTTGTTTCCACGCAGGTACAGGAGCGTGTCGTTGAAGTTGGCAAGGGCCTCCTCAAAGTCACCCATGAGGAAGTTGGATACACCCTGCTGGAAGTATGCGACGGCGAGGTACTGATCCAGACGCACAGCGCGCTGGTAGCAATCGACCTGTGTAGGCTATTAGCACGTGCTCCTGCTTCCCACGCCATTGCCCACAACTCACCGCCTTCTCATGCTCGCCGAGTGTGGCATGGATTACGCCGCAGTTGAACAAAATCTTGGATGTGTCGGAGATTTGGTCAAAGACCTTCAATGCGACGTCGAATTCGTTGTTGTCGTAGCTGGCGAGGGCTGCCACCCACGTCTCGATTTCCTAACCCCACCTATCAGCAATTGAAGGCGGAAGGGGCGGTTGAGCCCAAGAGGAAGGCGCGCACCTGCTTCAGAGACATGACGAGTGATGTTCACTTGTTACCCGGCAGTATGGTGTCGTCTAGTCTCACACTCGCTCTCCTCTACCACGCCACTGTCGGAGACGTCGTCTTCCTTCTCAAGCGCGAATGTCTGGAATGATTTCCTCCCAATTCCTCCTGATTACGGTGTAGCCGCCGGGGCTTTCGGGTTTGCGCGACGCTGGGGATTAATTGTCCGGAGGGTAATTATGTCGTCGAGGTACACTGAGTGCGACTTGGTGTAATGGACGGGGAAATAAACGATTGTACAAGTGCGAGGGATTAAGGCACAGTTGGGAAGCCGGACGAGAGAGAAGAAGGTTTCGAGGGCGACAAGCGGAAGAGACAGGGAGACAGTGGGAATTTGGCGGGCGGTTGCAGGAGGGCCACAGGTGGGGAGACCAAATCTGAGGTCCAGCGCGTTTGAGGGACAAGGCTTGGCCCACACCGCGTCCGCCGTGCTGATTGGATCCCTGCACCGTGAAGCCGAAGTCCACAGCGCTTCGAGTACCTCCCAAGACGCCACAACCCGGCTCCAGCATGACACCGCTGCCTCGCCATTTTCTAATGGCCCGGCCACATGCTTTGCAGCGCTTGTAGCCCTCTCACAGCACCGCTGCTTCTCTCGTCGTGAGGCCGCCGACTGCCGGCGGCGCAGAACAGCAACCATTCTTCTTCGGCCCCTTGCCATGACGCAGTGACACCGTTTGAGGTCTGTTACATGGCCGCCATCCGACTGAGACAGCCACGTGACGGCTCGCTCCTACAGCCAGTCATCTTTCGCCTGGGGCTGTCAGGCATGAACGCATAACGACACCAGGCTTCGCCCAGTCCGTGTTCGCGCAGCCTTAGTTTCGGCCCAGATTTCAAGGTGCACGCGCATCTCATCACAAAACCAACACGGCATTTCGACGGCACTTTGTTCTTTTTCGCTTGGTCTATCTTGGTATGGCTTAAGCTCACAGCATGCCGCGGTCGCGTTGCTCCTCCCGTTCCTGCCATACCGTCTTGCCGGAACATGAACAAACCGTTTTGTCGTCTGAGATCGGGCAAGGTTAGCAATGCTTCGTCCGCAAGATAAGAAGCGCGATAAAAGCAGAACACGTGGGGATCGGAAGCACGTACTATCCCAAACACCTGCGCTACGTGCAATGACGCCGACTAGCGTGTCCGGATCGTTCTTATCGAACTGCAGCAAGTCAGATTGGATCAACCATCGACAAGCTAGTTTCGCATTACCTTGCCGTCCTGCTCTCTCGCGACCACGATGCTGCGTCCGATCATCTCCCAGATGTGGATGGGCTTGTCGAGGAACACGGATCCCACTCCACTCTTCCCTACTTGAACGGTTCCAAAAATGCCTCGACACGGCTTGTTCTCCTTTTTCGACTGGACGAGTTCCCAGATTGCGCCAGTCGATTCGGGCCCTTCGGAGATGTTTCCAGATTCGCGGACTGTGGCATGGTAGGTTCCAGGTGACAGTCCTCTTATACTCAAGTCGACAATGGTCATACTCGGAGCGACTTCAACCATGCGCACCAAGCCGCGAACCTTGTTCTCTACTTGGGGTGCATGTGACTCCAGGATGCACACTGCGGCACCTATAATATGTTAGGTTGATTGAGTGATGTGGCCATCCATGTTGAACATACTGTCTGATTTACCCGATCCTCGCAATACAGCATCACGGCCAGTAGCTTGAATAGCCTCTACAATTGCTGATGGCGCCGCTGTACCCTCAATAGACACTAATTGTTCCTTGAGGTTGGCCGTGACCTTGTTGATACCTGCACGTTGTCAGAAGCCGAATGACGTGCATCGGTAGCGCTCGTACCACTCAACTGATGTAGAGAGCCTTCAATGTCGTTGATGCATGACTGGCAAGTCATAGGCACCGCGAAGATAGTCTCAAAAGACGGTACAGTCATCGCGTAAAAAGCCGATTGTAAGATTGACCGGAATCGAGTGTTGAATGAAATGTCAAGATGTGAATATGCGACTTCGCCTTCTTGTTCGCTTTGAAATCCACGCCCGAATCCCCGCCGAACATGGATGTCGGCCCTGGGGCAGATCTTACCAATCATGTGACTGCGTTCTGGAAATTGTTCGGACTGGGCTTGGCATCAACCCTCCCTGCGCAGCAACCACGACCCGCACCGGCGCCCGCATCCCTCGCCGAACCACTATTCGGACAACCTCGAGGCTACCGGTGCCTTTCAAGCAACACATACGAACCGGTACCGCAGGCCATTGGCCTCACAGCACATCATGTCGCAAGTCATTGGCAAGGTACATCTACCATCGGACTTCCGCACGCCCATACCCAGGCCTTTTCGATCGTCCGCTTCAATCCCGAGCCGCTACTTTTCTCCCCCAAATCCCAATACTAACACCAGAGCTTAGACGCGCCTCGCATACGCCCGCTCATGGCACCACCTCGATATCGGTAGCGACCCACGCGCCCTGGGCCGCGTCGCCTCCGCCATAGCCCTGACCCTAATGGGCAAACACAAGCCGATTTTCGACCCATCAACCGACTGCGGCGACTACGTCGTCGCCACAAACTGCGCGCAAATACACACGACGGGCAAGAAGCGCTTCCAGAAACTGTACCGCACACACAGCACTCGGCCCGGTTCGTTAAAAGAGCTCTCCATGGACAGGCTCATGGCCAAGTGGGGCGGCGGAGAGGTGCTGAGGAAGGCTGTAAGCGGCATGTTGCCGAAGAATCGGCTGAGGAAGGAGAGACTGGCTAGGCTCAAGACTTTTGAGGGCAAGGCGCATCCGTATAAGGAGAATATTTTGATGGTTAGGAATGGTGGGGGCCAGAGTATTTTGGAGCATCATGATGTTAAGAGGACGCTTGCGCAGGCGAAGACACAGGATGCTGCGCCGCCGGCATCATGACTGGTTGGCGCGTGTAGATGTAGAGATGTACAAAATGTGTATACCTAAGCATGAAAGTTTCAACGAGTTTCTGGGAGAGATTGGAGGTGACGATAGGCAGGACTCAGATCCGAGCCATGGGTGAAAACATGAGTAAGAAGATCTGTTCCAGCAATTGGCACAAGACGATGACGACCAACAACATCGCATCCGCTCAGTTCCTTAATCGGCAAAGTTGTCTAGAGCAACAGAATAAACATAGCATTAGACTATTACAAGGAGTGAACCATTCAAGCACAGCCGAATCCATCCACCCAACCATAGCGACGTGTTCAATCGCCCCCCGAGCCCGTCATTCAGCCATGAAAAGTATATCGAAGATGGAAAAAGTACGTGAATTCCTTTGCCTAAGACAGTATCCGCTATGCAAAAGAGACTATAAATTGAAATGGAAAAGAGAACGCCGACGCCCGTGAATGCCAGTCTGAAACCACCCATCTACGATCCGATAGTGAGAACAAGTAAATTTTGAGAGAAGATGGAGGAAAAAATGGTGCGTGTTTTGGGCTGACTACTCTTTCTTGCTGGCGAGGACACCGTATTGACCACCGCAGCCAGCCCATGTGAGCTTCGTTTCCCGAACGGCGGTGTTGTCGATCATCGTGGGGACTTCGATGTCGTCGTCGGTACCCTGACCAGTCTGGTAGTTGGCTGAGAAACCCCAGGAGTAGGCCTTGCCGTCCTTGTCGATGACGATGCTCTGGTCTGGTCCGCATGCGGCAGTGACAATGTTCTTGAGATCTGGAAGAGGGGTAGGCTGGACAACGATCTTGGCCTTACCGTTGTTCTTCAGGACCTTGTCCTCGTCTGTCTCATCGTTGAGCTGGGACAGAGGAAGACCGCTCTGCGCGCCGTCGCAACGACCCCAAACGAGCACTTGTCCTTCCTTTGTGATAGCAAGGTTGTGATGCGCGCCGGCTGCCAATGACTCGACGCCCTTGCCCTCTAAGCTGTGGATGATCTTGGGTTGCAGGACACTCGCATCCTCGGCACCGGCATTTTCGGTGTAGCCAGTTTCGCAGTAATTGTTTGCGCCCCAAGCCCAAATGTGACCGTCTTCAGCAATTGCAAGACCATGGTAGTCACCGGATGCGAGATAGGCAATCTTCTGGCTGTGCTTCTTGATCGAGGCATCGTGGAAACCGATCCTGTTGGGCTGTAGAGCTTGGTGGAGATTACGCTCCGTCACACGGCGACCCAGCTGGTTTTGTTGGCCGTTGCCCCAAGCGTATACGTGTTGGTTTTTGTCCAGAACATAGACGTGGTTGGTACCGCAGACGATCTGTGTAACCTTCTTCACTCCATCGAGGTAAACAGGACGTGGTGCAGTGTTGTTGTTGCGTTCGAAACCAAGGATACCTTCGTTCTTGCGGAAAGTACCCCAACCGTATACAGCTCCCTCAGTCGTCAGAGCGAAAGTGCAGCTGTCGCCGGCAGCGACATCGACAAACGTGGTGTCTTCAGGGAAGAACTCGGCTGGGACTGGCTTTGGTGTAGCTTCCTCGTCGTTCAGACCGCCAGTCTCATCTTCCGAATCCGAGTCTGAGTCGTCGGCTCCGACGTCGCGCATCTTGACGTTTGCGTTGGATGTGTCGCGACCGAGCGCGCCGTTGTCGTTGACGCCCCATGTTAGGATCTTGTTGTCTTTTGTCAGCGCAACAACGTGCATACCACCAGTAGCGATCCTAACGACGTTCATGTTGGTGAGGGCCTCGTTGTATCGCGGTCGCTTTACATCGATGGCCTTCTTTGTCGCGCCAAATCCAAGCTCACCGGAGCCACCCTCACCAAAGACGAAAACTTTGAGAGGCTCAGTATAGCGAATTGGATTGATTTCCGTCTTCTTTCCCTTGACGCGTCTCGGTCCCTTAGGGTTCGGTACCAAAGCGGGATCGGCAATCTTTTGAGGCTCAGCTGCAGGTGTTGGGGCCTTTGACCCGGCTTTCTCTTCAGCTTCAGGTGTGGACTCTGGTGAAGCTTCTGGTGCAACTTCAGGTGCAGCTTCGGGTGCAGGCTTGGAAGCGGCCTTTGGAGCAGACTTTGGTACAGCCTTTGCGCGTTCGACCTTGGCCTTCTTAACGGCGGGCGCGGGAGCCTCCTCTGCCTCAGGTTCGCTTTCCTCATCCTTCTTGCGCTTCGTCGTCTTCTTGGGCGCAGTCTTGGGCTCGGGTGCCGGTGTCTCAGTCTTCTTCGCGCGACCACGTCCAGCGGCTGCAGGTTTCTTAGCGGATGGAAGGTTGGATTCAGACGCGTTGCGCTTACGCTTTTGTGGTGGTGCTTCGACCTCTTCAGTCTTTTCATCGGTAGCTTCAGTCTCCTCAGCTATGCCATTGGCAGCTGGCGCGTCCCCGGCCTTCTTTGCTCCTCTCCGTGAGGCTGCGCAGCTGGTTAGCACGAGCTTGGTTGTTCGCGACGGGTCTGACGTACCAGTGCCGTTGGCCTTGACTTCTTTGGCATCCTTCTTTTCAACAGGCTTTGCGCTTGCAGCGCGAGAAGCAGCAGTTCTAGCCATTATGCGCGACAAAAAACGGATTTGGTGCGCGTAAAAGTGATGGGTGGAAAGCGGTTGTGAGAGAGGTTGGTGTTGTCGTATGGAAAAATGTTGAACTGTATTTAGCAAGGTCGGCGCTAGGCTTCACAAGGACCCGCCTCGCTGCAGCCACGGCCCGTCTACCATTCACCGCGTACGTCACTGCTTGATTGGCTGACCATCATCCGTTGACCGTTCGACGCTCGCATCAACCATCTAGCTTCGTCTTGCTTTATCGCCAGCGTATTGCCTTTTCCTCATCCACCTCCATTTGATTGCTTACGTCACATCTCTCAAGGCCGCACCCCGACACCGCCCGGTACCTAAATGGTTGCCTAGGTGTAACCGCATCTAGCATTCAGTGAAGAGGCGAACGATTCAGCCTCTCCGTCTCTCTCGTCTTTCAACATGTTTCACAAATCCGTTGTTCTTTTTGCTCTCCTAAAGGGGGCTTTCTGTGTCCAGCCGGAAGCGCCACCGCCCAAAGCGGCTCCCTTGCGTGACCTTCCATGGGCACAACTAAACTTTCTGCATACCACCGATGTACATGGCTGGTGGGGTAAGTTGCCTAAAATGCATTTGCGGCCTATACTAACATTGTATCTTCACTTCTGCAGGCGGTCATCTCCAGGAAGCGTCGTATGCGTCTGATTGGGGCGACTATGTCTCCTTTGCTAAACATATGCGTGAGAAAGCAGATGCAGATGGGTCGGATTTGCTTCTTGTAGACACAGGTAATTGTTGATATACGGACTACTTACGAGATAGCACTGACTTCGTAAAGGTGACAGGGTAGAAGGGAACGCGATCTACGACTCTTCCATGCCTCGGGGCAAGTTCACCTACGAGATCGCCAAGGAGCAGAACATCGACCTCATCTGCTCTGGCAACCATGAACTTTACAAAGCAGGCACCGCCGAAGGAGAGTTTTTCCACACGGTTCCAGACTTTAGGGGCAACTACCTAGCCTCTAACATTGATATCTATAACCCAAAGACCGGGGTACTGAGCGCTCTTGCTCCACGCTTCAAGAAGTTTACCACCAAGAACCAGGGCATCCGCATACTGGCCTTTGGGTTTTTGTTTGACTTTACTGGCAATGCAAACAACACTGTTGTTCAAAGAGTTGAGGACACTGTGAAAGAGAAGTGGTTTACTGACGCGCTTAAAGATCAGGACATGGACCTTATCATTGTATTCGGCCATGTCGATATCCGTTCTGAAGAATATGCGCTACTCTTTTCTACGATCCGTTCCCAGCACTGGGATACGCCAATTCAGTTCTTCGGAGGTCATTCTCACATCCGTGACTACAAGATCTTTGACAGCAAGTCAGTTGCCCTCGAGAGCGGCCGGTACATGGAGACACTGGGCTTTATGTCTATCGATGGGCTCAGGACAGGTGGAACAAAGGACAAAGCACCTGCACCTCAGAAGCCCAAGCTAACATTCTCCCGCCGGTACATTGACAACAACTTGTTTTCCATGCATCATCACAGCGGTGAGGATGCAAAGACTTTCTCGACCGAACATGGAAAGAAAGTATCAAAGGCCATCGGAGATGCCAGAGACTCTTTAGGTCTCGGTGAAGTATATGGTTGTGCGCCACAGAATCTCTGGGTCAGTCGCAGACCGTACCCACACAACGAGAGCATCTTCACTTGGATTGAGGAACAGCTCCTACCCCAGACTATTGAGAAGTCCGATCGCATTCGCGACGGAGGAAAAGCGCTGGTCATCACAAACACAGGTGCTATCCGCTTCGACATCTTTAAAGGTACATTTACCAAGGATACGAAGTTTCTCGTTTCGCCATTTACGAGCGCAATCCGATACATCAAAGATGTGCCGTACAAGGCAGCAAGCCAAGTTTTGAAGCTACTTAACAATGAGGGGCCGATTCTGATGGAAATCATGGAGAGCAATGCGTTCCTTCAGCCCCCAGAGGTTTTCGCAGCGAGGTTCAGGCCACATTTGCTTACGACCCATGACGATGTGTTCACCAAGCCTGAACAAGGTCAAACACCTCTGAACGACGCCGCAGATGAAAGCGGAGATGAGCCAAAGCCCTTCCCGGGTTACACAACCAAAGACGACGCTGGTACGGATGGCGACGATACAGTTCATGAGCCTATCACTTTCTACAACGTGCCGAACTGCATCCAGTCAGCTGTTGGGTTCAACCCTTGGAGCAATGAAGATCAAGAGCCGCAAACTGTCGATCTGATGTACAACGCGTTCATCGAGAAGTGGGTGTTGTTAGCCCTGGAGTACCTAGGAGAAAGGCGTGGACTGGAGGACACCTTGGCGTTTGATGATGGGAAGAGCTTTACGGATATCATGACGGAGTGGGTGAAGGAGCACTGGGATAAGGATGGAGAGTGTGAGGTGTGAGGGGGCTTTGAATCCTGTAAATGTCGCTACGCTCGTTGCAATGTAAATATCTGTCTTGTCCGGAGTTTCTGTAATGAAACAAGTATACGACACCATTCAAGCATGTCAGGCAAGGGGGCAAGCACCTGATATTATACTACGGCGAGTACAAAGCATGTGCCAGTCATATTGAGCGTCTAACAAGCCCAACGTGGTCTCGCGTCGGTCTCGCGCTTTGTGCCCCAAAATCGCCAAGTTATGCTTCGAAAAGGTCTCTCGGCGCAAACTCAATATCTTCACCCGTAAAAACGCCGTGCCATGAAAATGCATGCCTGACCTAAACTCCAGATTGTTCGTTTACATCGTCTGTCGACTACCGGCCTCCTCGAGCAGCGCGTGCTTGTTCTCGTTCGCTGGCGTTGTACCTGTGAGTTATGTTAGCCCCTGACCGAAACGTATTCATGATCGCCGTTGTTGCTCCTGCTGGCGGCGTTTCTCTGCAGCTATATCGGCGCGCTCGGAGCTGGTACGTACTTGAGCAGCTTCTCGATCAAATCGACGTGGGTGAGGATCATGCGGCGGCAGCAGTAGCGCTGCAGACCGACACTGTCGAGAGCTTCACTAGAAAGCCAGGTGGGTTAGCGGAGGGCATAGGAAGGAGGCGTAATATGCGCATGCGTGGTATGGTCGTCTTCTTGCACAGAGGGGGCTTGAAGAGGCCAGGGAAAGTCGATAGAGGGTGAGGAGAGGTAAGTGGGGCTTACGCTTCTTCCATGCCGTCGCTGAGAAGCCCCATGTATTTCTCCCAAAGGTCCCCGGTGACCTGAGCATGGTCAGTGTATGCGCGCATGAGCTCGGAGTGGTGGTGATAATACCTTGCCGCAGGAAAAGCAACGGATAGGAACAATCATTTTTAGGTTTTTGAATATGAGAAACCCTTGTGAAGTTGCGCGACCGGAACAGAGTATCCGAGAAAGAGAGGGCGAAACTAAAGTGAGGTCGTCGTGGTGCTCAGCGGTCGCGATGCCAAGTCAAAGAAAGTTGCGGGCGCGCTTGGGACGCGGGCGGTGAAAAGCTCGGGCCAGGTCCATCAAAAAAGATTCTCAAGATACACCTTCCCGGCCACGACCATTACGACAATCTTCGCCGTTTGTAAATTTTTACGCCGAGCTCAGCTGGAGGGGTAGCTATCATGGTCGACGCAACTCCCCAACTAAAACGAAAGAGAGAAGAAGCCGCGGCGCAGAAGAAGGCGAAGAAGCAGAGAAAGGACGAGGCGGCTGCAGCTGCGCTCAAGGACAGTCGCAACAGCGAACCCGCAATTCCTGCGACCGATTCCACGCCCAAATCGAACAAGACGCCTACGCCAAAGAAACAATCGAAATCGGCGCCACAGACGAACGGCATAAGCAATGTGCAAAAGACCAAAAAGTCGCAAGCACAGCAAAATGGGTCGGTAGACCAGGTGGAGACGCAGACTGCGGTCGCAACAATCAACGGCGCAGTCGAGGAGAAATCACAGGCTATTTCCAATGCCATGGACAAGGCGGAACGCAAGAAGGCGAAGAAGGAAAGGAAAGAGAAGAGCAAGAAATCAGAGACTTGGGTTACCTCTCCCGCACAAGGAGGATGGTACCTCTCCACGGATCCCGTATTCTCCACGGATGAGAAGTATCTGATCATTGCGGACCTCAAATCGCTGCGTGTCTACGACGCAGACACGTCTTTGCTCGTTCACTCGCTATCCGAAGTCGACACGGGAGTGCTCACCACTTATGCCCTCTCCTCCGTGGCACCTCACCTAATCTACGTCGCCTACCCTGGACAAATTATAATGTGGGACTGGGTAGCAGGAAGAAAAGTCGCGCAATGGTTTATCGGTTCCACCGTTGAAAGCATGACCGTCATCACCCAGCCCGAGTCCGACGAGGACTTTGTCTACTGCCACGAAGCCGAGGATGGTCACAGCCTCGTTATTCGTGCCCTCCGTACCAACCGCCAGGATTCGTTGGACCTCAAACAGATTCTGAACACGCGCTCTGCTATCCGCGGCATCCAAGTGCTTCTACAAGGCAAATACGTTGTTGTCGCAACTGCCGATTCGCTTGTTGTTGGGAAACGCATCAAGGTCACCAAGACAGCTCTCCACGACTTCGAATACGTCTGGCGCGAGCTGAAGTTCTCCAAGCAGATCACTACATTCAGTGTCTATCACCGCGAGCAGCAGGAGACTGGAAGTGGGAAGAAGATCGCGCAGGATCAGAGAGACGTTCTTGATATTGCCGTTGGTGAGGAGACGGGTCTTATCCTCCTATTCGAGGACATCCTGGCCTCGTTTGCTGCGATTGAAAGCAGCCAAAAGGGCAAGAAGGACAGGTCAGACAAGGATAGCGCTGAGAGCCTAAGGCCGAAGCGACTTCACTGGCATAGAGACGCAGTAGGATCTGTCAAGTGGTCGTTGGATGGCAACTACATCATCTCTGGTGGCGAGGAAACTGTTCTCACAATCTGGCAACTTGCTACTGGACAACCACAGCATCTACCTCATTTGTCGGCGGCTATCGAGAACGTCGTGGTTTCTCCGACGGGCTCGGCTTATGCCTTGACACTCGCCAACAACTCCGTCATTGTCCTCTCTACCACGGAGCTCGAAGCGCGGACTAACATTGTTGGCATTCAATCACGACGAATCGACCCTGAACAGATGCCAAAGGAGACAAAGTCTGGCAAAGCATATCTCGGCATTTTCGATGCAGTACCTCTAGCTGTAAACCCTACCAACCCTACCGAAATATCGTTCCCCGTACCTTCATCACAACCCCGCCAGAGAAAGGGGGGTCTGAGGCGGCCCGAGCCATACCTTCAAACCTTTGATCTTGCAAACCAGCGCGCCAAGGGACGACAGGCATTAACACGTAACAACGCGACAGAGCCTAATGTAGCTCCCGATGGCGGCCAGATCAAGGAGCCGAATGTCACACATATTCAAGTCAGCCACGACGGAGAATGGCTTGCAACGATTGACGAATGGGTTCCACCAAAGTCTGACACTCGTTACCTGAATGAAGGCATTCCTGAATTCAATGAGCAAGAACGTCTCAACCGCCGTGAAGTATACTTGAAGATTTGGCGACGCGACAGCACTGGACAATGGAAACTGGATACCCGCATTGATGCACCACATTTCTTTGAAGACAGGTGCGGAAACGGCCAGGTCTTTGATCTCGTCGCTGACCCTGCCGCTGCTGGTTTTGCGACCGTCGGTGAAGATCATGTTGTACGCATATGGAGACCCAAGACACGGTCACGCGAGGGAGTTGTCGTCCGTGGAGCTCAACAAGAAGGTCTGGTCACCTGGTCGCTTGATCACGCAGTCGAGATCAGCGATAAGCTCGACATTACAGAGGGTTCACAGCAATCTCTGCCACCTCGTACCTCACGATTGGCGTTTTCTGCCGATGGTTCTGTTCTTGCTACATCCATTTCCTGGGACTTTGAGGAAGACGCCGGCGTGACTCATCTAATTGACGCTCATAGCGCGGTAATTCGACGATCATTGACAGAGATTGACGTTGCGGCCCTCTCCGGCCTAGGTTTCGTCGGACAGTATTTGATCGTTGTTGCAGATGCTATTACTGTGTGGAACATGGTTTCCGATCAGCTTGCATACAGCGTCTCAATCGACACCCCCGGCCTCGATCGCCTGGAGCGCATACCTCTGATTCGTCTAGCCACCAACGAAGCGGACGGTACGTTTGCCGTGGCCTTACCCAGACTTGAGAAGAGCGAATCGTCCACTTCCAAGATTAAGAAGGTATCATCCAAGGTCTTCATCTATAACCCAGAGCAGCAAAAGGCAGTGTGGCAAGACACATTCACGCCAATCATCATGGCCCTTGCATCTCGGAGAAGCGAGAGCGGTTACATTGTTCTCGACTCACGGTCCTGTCTCAAGACCATCAGTCCCAGCGCCGGTCCTCTACAGCTCCATACCCCACCGCCAGAGGAGCAACGCATCGCCTACCCAGGAGAAGACGACGAGCAAGAAGAAGAGCCCGAGAGACCTCTGGCAAGCCTGCTGGTTTCAGAAGATCTCACACAAGATATGGAGCAGGACGAGCATACATTCAACATGCAGGACCTGCAGAACGTACTTCACGATGGCTCTGTACCGCCTCCGCCACAAGGGCTATTCACTAATATTCTGGCACTGATTGGTGGAAAGTCACAAAAAGCAACAGCATAGGAGCTGTACTCATGTATTCGGAGCACGAAGCACATTTTTTCTTTCCCTTTCTCTGTAGGATACAATGATATTAGCGTGTTCACGCTTTTCGTTCAATCATGATTGAAACCACCTTCAGAACTGGGTTGCAGTGCAATATGTTGCAATCGGCATCAAATAGGCAAGCCATCCAAAACGTTTATTGCGCAAGACAATACTGAGGAGATGCGTTTTGCCTCTTGCGTAGTATGCATCGAAGACGTTTGCGCGTTCTTCTCGAGTAGTAGTGGATGCACAAAGCGATCGGCACCCCAAGCAAACACATGGAAAGCCCTCCTGTCGTTTACTATCCAGCGGAATCATGCATCTGCATTTTATAAATCCTCATGCTCCCGTAGCTCCATAACAACTTCAATGTTCCTCCATTGTCCCCATCCATCCACAAACCTCGGCCGGTCCCAGATTCCAAATGCGGGGCCCACGACCCCTCCTCACCGCCCCCATCGTCCCACTCAACGCAGCCAGCTAGCCAGGCATCTTCCCCACTCGTACAGCCATCAGCACTCGCTACATCAGAACCTGACGCCCGATAGACCTCTAGATTATCGTAGATATAAATGTGTAAGCAGTGAAATTTGTCATCAAAGCAACACGCCCGCTTGGCTTAGTGGTACAGCGTCGCACTCGTATTCCATCTACGAAATGCGAAGATCCGCGGTTCGATTCCGCGAGTGGGCATGGCTGAGATGTTTTACGAAAAAACCTTTGACATGATTAACATCTTTGCGTTAAGCACTTTTTTTGTTCTTTGCCAGGTTTGCATGGCATGAATGGTTTTGCAAACTTCACTTTTTGTTTCTTTCTTCGCGATCGAGTTTCTTTGGTTTGTGGGGAATGAGTTTATGATTGCTTTTTTTGCGCGTGTTTGGTGGAGTATTTATTGCACTATGGAAGAAACATTTCAAAGCCGACGATGCAAAGAGAGACGCAGAGTCGGAATCCGTGGTGAGGCTGTTTCGGGATGAGTCAACGGTGTGTTCCATTATGTTCTCATATCTTGCACGATATGTACTGTGGCGCTATCGAACACGTGCACGAGGTTACTATTGTTGGATGGACTGTCGAATCAATGAGCATGGAAGCATTCGAGTTCTAGACACAAAGGAAGCATTGCTTCTACGATGGTCCCGGCGACGAGTTTGAGCTAGGGAAAAGGAAGAAAACAAAAAAAGGAGGGAGATTGTTGAATGGTAGGTTTAGCGGTAGTCGCACCATCATGTCAACGGCCCGCAGACCACATGGCGAGCGATGATAGACAGAGCCTGAGCGTTTACTAAGGCTGATGAGCGACGTAATTGGCGGTAAGTGCTCGAGCGTAGGTTTAAATTCCGCAGTAGAAGAAAAAGAGGAAGAAGAAGAAGAAGAAAAAAAAATAAGCAAAGAAAGCATGGGCGTACGTCATCGTGAGGGAGGGGTTTGGAGGGACAAGAAGACGTGGAGAACAAGGTAAAAAGCAATAAATGAATAATTTTTTGATCGTAAGCTAGGCGTTTGACATCAAAATATCAGATAATCATCGTCAATCAATCTATCTATCAATCGATCAATCAACCAATCACAGAAAAGGTATACACATCCAATCTTTTCCCAGGTAAAAGCGCTAGCAAGATTTGAAGAATAAAAAGCAAGAACGTCTCTCCCCAATGGTTCACCCAGTCTTTCGTTCAACAATATTTCCCTTCTCTTCGTCTCTTTCTTTCCTACCTACTCTCTCTCTCTCACATGCCGTCGCTCGCGCCGCCCATTCTTGTCCACCGCTATACTGGTATCGACTGGGGTATCGTTGTATTTGTGTTGCAAACGTATGCAAACTAAACAGAGAAAAGAAAGAAAGAAAGATTAAAAGGTCCTGAAGCCACGAGAAATACTCCGTCGTCAAAAGTCTGTGGCCTCATTTGCTTGTGGGTTTGTGTCGTGAATGGTATGGATACGCATAAGGAAAGTAAAAACGACCAAGGACATTATATGAGAAAGAGAAAAAAAAACTTGGAGATCCCGTTAGAAATGCTTCATGAACATGGTTTCCTTCCTTCCTCCGTCAATTTCCCCATCTTCTCGTACCGGTATGATTTTTGTGTTTGTTTTGTTTCGTGGGTTTACCATCGTGTCGACTTGACCTGCTTGGACTCTTCGGGCTTTCCTATGTCCTTGAACATGTCGTCGGCGCCTAGACTCAGAGCGTCTTCGTTGACACCAAAAGAGCTGAGACCAGGCAGGGCCGGGGGCGGGGGACCCTTTGGTTTGGGGGCAGGGGCGGGCTGTGGTTGCGAGACGGTGCGGCCGTTTGAGTAGGCGGTCGAGTCGACGTGTCCTTCGGGCACAGAGCCGACTGTAAACGTCTTCCTCTTGCCGAACCAGCTGCCGCTTTTCCTTCTGTTTAGGCTGGGAGCTTGGCTGTTTATTGTGGCAGGCGAGCCCGGGCGGTCGGACTTGAGGCTGTCGGCGGAGGATTGCATGCGGATGCCGAGGAACTTGCGGACAGAGGCAGGGCGCTTATTGGAGGGACTCGTCGGGGACATGGAGCTGTTCGCATCGCTGGTGCGGCTCTGGTGCAGCTGCACGTCGGCTGTCGAGTCCTCGGAGTGTTTGCCCGTAGGAGGCGATGCCTCTCGCTGGGGCGGGAAGGCCGGCGACTTGGGCGTCGGGTGCGACGAGAGCGGCCCTTGACCAGGCGTGGGCGGGCGAGGGCTCTCGGGCGGGCTGTCGGGCGGCGCGGGTATCGAGGTGCCCTCAGTGAGCGAGAAGTTGATGGGCGATAGCGTCAGCGGCTTGAAGGAGAACTTGCTGGACGGCATGGTGAAGAGGCGCGTTGAAGGAGCAGCGTGGTGGAGGTGGAGGTCGTGGTGGTGGAGGAGGAGGAGGAGCGAGTTAAATTGAGTCAAGAGGGACCGGAATTGGTCTGTTGTAATGGCAATTGAATTGCTGAGGTTGAACGCGCAAGCAGCAGGTGAGACGTCTACGCACGATGGCAAAAGCCGCAGGTGGGTGGAAGCTTCAGGAGGTGCGTTGGGTGAAGCGGAGGAACGTGACAGGGTTTACACGACCGGGGCAGGGATCAATTACTTGCACGACACGAGAGAGGCGCAGCGCATGCGAGCGGGACGGACAGGCAGGAATGCTGCACGCACGAAAACCTGCCCAGCAACGACGACGACGAAGACGACATGGAATGCAAATCTACGTGCACAACTCTTGCGGCACAGCAGACAATGAACAGTGAAAGCGTGCCTGGTGTGCTTACCCGCGTCGCTGCATGTGCGTGGTCGCCCGCCGTCTAGCGTGACATGCCGTACCAGATTTCGCAGTGGGGCTAGGGTCAAGGCTGGTCAAGGCTGGTCAGGGCTGCATGCAACAGACAAGAGCCGTTCCGAGCGGGCACCTCGTACATGTCGCCATCAGCTCCGCATATCGATTCGAACCCGTTCGTTATCGAGCATCTTCTCCTGCCTAGTCTGTGTGTGAATAGAAAAGGCTCTCGGTTCCCACTTTGTCGCAGACGTGCGTTGCAGCCAGATGTATTGCCAAAACTCTATTTCGCCACACCACACTCCCTGCCCGCCCTAACCTCGGACGAATCCTGATGTCATGGCTGCCTGTCATCTTGTCTTACGCTGGTGAATCTCGTCCAACTCTGTAATCTCGTCTAGCAATTGGCACGTCTCTAGCGGGTTCGCTATCCACGCCGTGGTGCACGCCAGCCGAGCCTTGAAGTCATTTGCGCCTGCGCTCAAAAACTGGTCGCCCACGTGTAGCGTCTTGCTACCTTCAATTCCTCCAAAGATGCGCTGACACGCGAGAACGCCCCATGACTTGTCGCCAATGTCGACAAATACATCATTACCACCTAGTCACGTGTCAGTACTGCCCTATGTATGTAGCGGGCTTGAAGTCGGCAACATACCGTTGAAGGCGCAGAACGGCAGACGCTGGCCGACTTCAGATATTTCCTAGTATTGTCAGTCAGCATGCGACCTTATACCATACCCCTCTCCAAGGTACATACCAATATCTTCTGGATGATCAAGACCGTCTCCTCCAGCGTCTCTCGGCAGAACTTGTATCCAGGCTTGGGAACAATGCCCACCGCCCTCTCCTTCCGCACAACATTTGCTTCCATCCGGAAATTTCTAATCGTGTCCCTCAAAGAAGCCTCGGCTAGATCGAGCAGATCCTTGATATCCGACTCGTGCCACGACAACATCTCCTTCAGTAGCCACTCTTCTCTTGGTACCAGGCGCAGCAGGACCGGGCTGTTTTCATCAAACTTGAAGCAAAAGTTGCTCTCACCCCCCATGATGAGGAGATTCTGTCGAGCCTCCCGCGGGAGATCAGATGCTTGGATAGCATCCAAAAGTCCGTGGAGCCTCCCGTAGTATGGCTTTGCCTCTGTATACCCTGCGGCAGTGACGATACCGATCTTGGATCCACGCTGCATGAGCTGCAGAATTTTGGGAATGATTGGGTTGTCGGGTTCGAGGTCTTTCCCGTCATCGTACAATGTGACATCTCCGTCAAATGTGACAAGCTCGAGTGGGCCACTGCGGATGAGACTCATGACCTGGGCCGTGTTGAGGACTAGACGCACGTCGTTGAAGGAAGGAGGAACAAAACGGCGGTGGCTGATGAAGCGTCGTTGGTCTTGCCATATGAATGCATCATGCAGTGCTAGTGGTGTGAAGAAATTTGCTACTGATGGGACCAGGAGTTTGAGCTTCGATCTGTCTGGCTTGCCGTCTTTCTGGTGTTGGACTAGGATGCATCAGTATGAGAGAAGCTCATCCCATCCTTCATGAGACTAAGATAATTTCACAACTTACTGTGATCATTGATTATCTCCTCCACGTCACGCAGAATCTCAGCATACCGCCGTTGGGTGATGTTGGCTTGATGTTCGATCGATTCACCGTTCGGGTCAAAGACGGCCGTGGGATGGGAATGTAACACAAAAGGGACGGCTAGAAGGCCCTGAAATGATATGAGAAACTGGACGTTATAAACTTGATGGCATAAGAGGTAGTACCTTGATCCATTCTATCTGGCATGCCTGTTAGCCTGAGTGGATGCTTGTAGATGAAAAGACACTCACAAGCTGATCCCTTCGATGGGTCTTGGGAGACTGTCAGCGGCCTATTCTTTTATATCACAATGGCTGCATTCTATACACACCTTTAGGGCATCTACACGCAGAGGTCATACAGTCAGCGTGCCGATCTTCACACAGGCACCTCCATGGCGGTGAAAGGAACAGGGACTTACATTCTACGCGGTATCTTGTGGTCATTGTTGCAATTGTTCGGTGAGTGGAAGGTAAGAAAGAAGAGGGAAAGAAACAATGTGCAGTGAGCTGTCACTGTGATTCAAGCTGGTTGTCCGAGCTTATCGGAGTCCGCCGCTAGTGGCTGGAGAGGGAAGGGGCCATGCACATGTGACCTGTGGACTATGGCATCCCCGCACGGGAAGATAGACAACTACCAAGATGCTGGGTAGGGCCTGTCACGCAATGAGTGAAGCTTATGTAGCAGTCAACCGTACATGATGGATGCACCGCGAAAACCCCGTGGCTCCATGCAGGTCCTCAGAAGGTACAATCGATAAGCGGGGATCTACCAACGGCCGCTACGGAGCCCTGGAGAGCTCCGACCTTTATGCAAGGGCCCACCCATCGCGCCGGACAAACCATTGAACCTCACCTCCAACAAACTCACTCCGCGCCGCTAGAGCTGCTGCAGCCATGGATCCACTGAACAACGTGGCTCTGCGGCCATGGCCAGCACCGAAGAAGGAGGAGCTGACCCAAGAGGATCTGCTGTTCAAGATCGAGCAGCTGGCAAGCGAACGGGGGCATTTGCGCAACGTCACCGAACAGTCGCTGCAGGAAGATATCGATGCCGGTAAAGATGTTCCAGACCAAGACGATGGGACAAAAAAGGAAGAAAATGAGAAAGATGCGCCGTCCAGACAGGAGCAGGTTGAGAAGGTGTTCAAAGCAGGCCAAGAGATGTACAGCCACTTGGAGTAGGTCTGATGCTCAAAACTACATGTACATGTCATGGCTGACCGAAAGCAGATGGGCCAAATTCGCAGCCACCAATGCCCTCGATCTCGTCTCCCTCGTCCTCTCCCAAGACCCCAACAAGCGCAGCCTGAACTTTTTCAGCCCAACGTTTCGCGAACAAGGCCTGAATCAGGGCATACCGCTCGGGTCCTTTGGCATGAGTAGGGAGAAACATGACCATCGCATTCGCAAGCCCGAAGAGCAGCAGAGGCTGCAAGACGTGGAGGCTAGGCAAGAGGTCGTGGCACAAGGCGCACGTATGGGCGCGCTCGACTCCTCGGTCGATGATATCCTCAAGGCAGCAAAACACCTAGAGAAGGAAATACGGCGAGAGACAAAGTACTGGCACGAGATTGTATCCGTCTCGGACAAGGGCTGGCCCATTCAGCGACTTCGACAAAACGTGCGCCACGCGCCTTTTGCAGTACGTTACGGACTTCCGGAAGCCAGCGACCACTTCAAAGCTCGTGGTTTTGCCCCTCTCCAGATGGACAAGGATGGCAGCATCATTCTCGACCCAGCTCTCGCCCTCAAGCCCAAGACATTACGCGTCCGACTTAGCGTCGACGGAGAGATCACAGGAACATCTCAAATTCCCGTCGACGGCGATCTTGCAAGTCAATCGCTCGAAAAGTCTATTCAGACGGCACGTGACTCTTTGTTCGAAGAAGAGTTGTATTACGAGATGAGTTTGGAGACGCGACAACTGCTAGCATACGGTGTCGAATTCCGAGATTCGGTCATTTACGTTGACGCGCCGCAAATGGGCAACACGTCGCAAAAGCGAAAGCTGCTCATCGATTGCGTACCCCGAGACGACCCCATAGCAAGCAGTCAATCTCGGGAGCACGATTGGCTGGCTAGAAACATAGCTGAAGGACTCCGCCTACTACTGGCTCACGAGCACAGCATGCGTCTCTACCGTAGATCACAGCTGCCACCCCCGTTGACAGGAAAAAAACAAGAGAAACAGCCGCCACCCCTACTCCGTACGCTTCTCGCTGTTAGCCACCACATCGAGGGCGTAGACTCGCTTTACATCTACCTCGCATCTGTTGCGAAGACTCTGCATAGCGCTGGCTTGGATGTCGCGGTAGACGCAACGCGTGAGACGTCCTGGGCCAAACTCGCGGAAAGCTTGGGAACGTCATCCAAGAACGGATTGTCCGCTACTGACCAGCTGCTTGGGATTTTCATGAAGCCATTCGATGGCAAAGCCACGTTGACCCTTCCTACTTCAAACGGTACTCAACTGGAAACCTTGAGCATCGTCACACGCACAATCATTGGCCAGCCGACTTTTGGCACAGAACACCGGTTGACTCTTCCATCCACCCTAAGCTCTGATCTTGGGCTATTTCACCATCAAAAGTTCACTACTGTCGAAGAGTTGAAATCGTATCTGGATTGGATCCTGTCCCTCCACATCGCCCATAGACTACTCAAGAACGACCATTCGTCATGTGCGCAGGTCAGAAGCCAAGAGGCACGGCTTTCAATCCGAAGCAAGGATGCTAAGAAAGGCACATCCTTCTCAAGGGACATCAGAATCGACTTCAATGACGGGGAGCTCAAGGTTTCATGCCTGGCTGTAGATGCACCACAAGAATCCGAAGATGCTGAGCACTCGCATAGCTGGAGCGGCAAGGACGATGACCATTCTTTGAGAGAAGTCGTCAAGAGTTGGGTCGGATGAAAGTTCCAAGCTGGGCAACAGTAGCAAGCGCAGTTGCATTATAACCCAAATACAACTACTCCAGCCCAGACAGGCTAGTTCCGTCCGCGCCGTACCGCCAAGTGGTGTTGCATCACAAAAGCGGGGTGAACCGTTGTCGAATCTAAACCATAAGTAGGTAGTACGTCTTGAATACAGCCTCAAATCTAGCAGCAGATCGTCGGTCCCTCTTGTTTATCCCGGTATCTTACATGTACATGACGTGAAGACTAGCATAGTGCAAAACGGTATGCAGGTACTACCTGAGGTCATATTTGCAGCTGTGCGAAATGCGGGGTTATATAAGGGAGCCATAGTAGCCACCAGGAAGTGGTCTATCAGTTCATAGATTATTCTGTTAGAAACATGTTATCGCTCTCAATACTGACCACATTGAGCGCATTGCTTCCTGTGCTTTCAAGCGCACAGCAAATCCGCTCTGACCCGGGCGTCGCAGGTCCAGCACTCGAACTTGTTCATCTCTACAACGATCAATGGCCAACCGGTAACTCTTATGCGAAACCAGACATGATGATAAAAACACGAAGCTAAACCCCTCCCCCAGGTATCACCGTCTCGAAAACCGGCCGTAAATTCTCAAACTATCCCTCGGGCCTCGATCCAAACAACACCAACACGGGGACCAACAACAGGCACGCAGTAGCCGAACTCCTACCCAACGGCACAGAAGTCCCGTATCCAAGCGTCGCCATCAACAACCCACCCAACGGAGCAATCAACTACACCGTCACGCCACCCGTAGGCGCAAACTACGCAAACTACCTCCTAGGCGTCCAAAGCGTCGTCCTAGACGCAGCAGACCGCCTCTGGATCCTCGACACAGGGCGCTCTCTAACATCCGAAGGTGTCCTCGTCCCCGCCGTGACCGGGGGCCCCAAGCTCATCGGCGTAGACATTGAAACCAACACTGTAGTCCAAACAATCATCTTCCCAGACACGGTCGCATACCCAACCTCGTACCTAAACGACGTGCGATTCGACCTGCGCGCGAGCCTCACCGCGTCAGGAAAAGGTATAGCGTACATTACGGATTCCTCAAGCGAAGGCCGCAACGGCATCGTGGTCGTCGATCTGGGTACGGGGGAAAGCTGGCGCCATCTCGACGGCGTGGCCGAAGTACGTGCGGAACGGGGATTTGTACCGTATGTATGGGGCCAACCGCTGTACTATATCCCCGGGCCAGGGGAGCCGTTGACGACGGTACCGCTGGGCAGCGATGGCATTGCGTTGTCGGCCGATGGCGCGGAATTGTACTTTGGGCCCGTGGGCGGACGCACGCTGTACTCGGTGCCGACGGTGCTGCTGCGCGAGCGCGATTTGCGTTCGGAACTTAGGGCGCAGGCGGGCGTTGTGCGGAGGGGGGAGCGTGGCGTGAGCGATGGGTTTGAAACGGACTCGAATGGCTTGGTGTATGCGGGCAATATGGAGCAGAATGAAATTGGGTTTTATAACCCCGCGAATGCGTCTATGGAGTGCTGGGTTAGGGATCCGAGGATTAGTTGGGTCGATACTAGTATGTTGTCTTTGTTCGTTGTATCTTCTTTCGACTCCTTTCGGGGGGAAAGCTAACGTACGACAGTGTCGGTGGGAAGCGATGGGTATCTCTATTTTACGGATAATCAGCTTGCGTTTAGCTCGTCGTTTTATCCGGGGACGGATCGTAGGGAAAGGCCTTTTGCGCTGTTTAGGGCTCCGTTGCCGAATAATGGGTCCAGAGTATTTCTGCAGTAGAGAGCTGGGAAGAAGCGAAGACGGAACCACGACCATTGTGCTCGGCTCGATGTTTGACATGGGCACACAAACATGGTAAATTCCATCTTGAAAGCTGGGGACTACATATCCTATGTCTTTCCAAAGACGAAAATGCCTTTGCCATCCCTGTATCCCTCTAATGTGTCCTTGACTTTGCCAATCAACTCCTCTCCCTTGGTATCCCACTCCCACTTGATTTCGTCGACGGGCATGTCCTTGAACTCACCCTTTCTGGTCATATTCAGTACATCCGCAACGGTTCTCTGTTTCTCCTCTGGGTGCTGCTCCGCCCATCTGCTCACCCAAAAGCCGTGGAAATGAATATCCTTGAAGATGAGCATAGACGCAGGGATAGTCAGTGGCTGCTTAGACATGGCGCCGTAGGTAACAAAGTGAGCCGAGGAAGAGAGTAGTTTTGCCATTGCAGTGGCTGCCTTGCCATTTACGCAGTTGAGCGCTAGACGGAGAGGCGAGCGACCGCCATTTGTCCATTCCTTGACCTGATCTTTGATGCCCTGAGACTGCAGTTCCGCGTCTGTAATGACAACGTCTGCACCGAGGTCTTGTAGCTGCTTCTTCATGGCCTCTTCCTTACTCTTGTCCTCGCGGCTACGAATGACGTTGATGCTCTTGTAGCCCCACTTCTTGCCCAGCTGAATCGCCGCGCGGCCGACACCAGAGTTTGCACCGTTTTGTATGAACCAGTCGCCTTCGGAGAGCGTGGTGAAGTCGCGGAGCATGCGGTATGCTGTGCAAGGATTGATAGATACGGTACCAGCCTGGATGGCAGTGATGCCTTCGCGCATTGGGTCGTCGAGTTTGACTACGTCGTTGGTTGTAGCGCTTGCGTGTGTGCGCCATGTTCCGAAGCCAGGTGCTTTCATGAAGACCCAGTCGCCCTTCTTGAATCCTTCTTTCTTAACACCCTCGCCAAGTGCTATGATCTCTGCAACTCCCTCGTTTCCCGCTACAGCAATTGGATTCGGGGTGCTTAGATCGGTCGTGAACCTGGGCTTCGACGGGTAGACGCCTTGGATCTGGTTGATATCGGCGGGGTTTATTGGTGACGCAAGGAATCGTAGCGTCATGAAATTGCTGTGGGGCGGCGAGATGGAGTGACTGTGAAGAGAAAGCACGGATGGAGGCTCGCCATATTCGCTGAAGGTGAGGGCTTTGGCCTGTTCGTAGCCGTAGGCAGAGATGTAGCGGCGCTGCGGAAGTCGCGATACGGCTGGCGCGAGGTTTCGCGAGCGGCGGAGGCACGATTGCACCACTCGCGGGGATGGGGATATTAATTTGGAAGCCATTGTTGGTATGGTACGGTGAGAAGGGTATTTCGGAGAGCCCAATGCTCGTGGATGGAGCTCACGGAAGATGCTCTGGAAATACGGAGCTATGACGTTAGCCTAAGCCGAGGTTTTGGTGGAGCAAGAGAGCTTTGTGGTGAGTATCATCTAATCACCCCAGGTACCGTTTACTTGTGCGTAGTAAATAAACACGAAATACGCATCCATGAAATCTATTCATCAAACCTCGCCATCTTTCACGTGTCATGCTCTGGTGGGGGTGTGCCTACCTGCTCGATAGGTAGCAATGACACCGGACGAAAGCGAGGGCAAAGATGCTCGTATAAAATCCTTCCTAGCCATAGTATACGCCATTAGTCGCGTAGGGAATATTATGCGGCAGTGCACTTTCACATGCAAGACAATTCAAAGACGAGTTGAGGCGTTTCGTGAAGCTTCCCGCCGGATGTGTGCCACTTGGGCATCTAGACGCCACTAGCACCGCCCCGCCTGCGTCATCGCCCATGCGTCGTCAGGCTGCGCCCCTCGTAGAACTGGCTTCTCGCGCCCCGCGTCTCTGCTACAAATACCACTCCTAATACAGCTGTATTACTGCCGTACACTCCATATCAAACTACCTTTTCCCCTCCCATTTCCACAACGTCGACACTCTCCAAACCACCACCAACCACATCCATCACCATGGCTTCTACCGTCAACGTCGAGAACATTTCCATCAAGACGAGCGAAGACGAGATCAAGAGCTTCTTCAGCTTCTGCGGAAAGATTCAATCTCTCACCGTAAAGCCCACGAGCGACGACACACAGGAGGCCTCTGTCACGTTCGAGAAGGCGGCTGCCGCAAAGACGGCCCTCCTCCTTGACAACACACAGCTCGGCCCCAACTCGGTCCAGGTCAGTGCTGCTAAGAGCATCGACGAGATCGCCGGCGATAAGACGATATCGGCCGACGAGGCCAAGGACGGCGACCACCACATCGAGCAGGAGCAGAAGCCTCGTGCCCGCATCATTGCCGAGTACCTCGCCCACGGCTACGCCATCTCGGACAAGGCCATCGAGCGCGCCCTGGCCGCAGACAAGCAGAATGGCTACAGCACCAAGTTCATGAACGTGCTCAACAACTTCGACCAGAAGACACAAGCTACCCAGAAGGCTCAGGTGGTAGACCAGAAGCTTGGTGTCACCAATAAGGGCTATGCTGCCTTCAACATGATGACCAGCTACTTCGACAAGGCTGCCTCGACCCCTACCGGTCAGAAGCTCCGCGCCTTCTACGAACAGGGCAACAAGACGGTCATGGATGTCCACAACGAGGCAAGGCATTTGGCCGATCTTAAGAAGCAGAAGCCTGCTGGTGAGCAGGGTGCGGCCAACACGGCTGAGGGCAGCGAGAAGCCCGCTGAGATTGCAAACGAGAAGGCTGCTGCCGCTCCTACTTCTTAGGCCTGCTCTTCTACGAGCTTCATTGGGTTTTCTTTCCTTCTTGATGATTCCCACTTGGTTTATAGTATGCATGAATACTTGCGCATGATACCGATGACGACGACACGAGCATGGAGTTAGGGATGAAAACGGTCTTGTCAACTCTATTACATGCGATAACTACAACATGTATCGTAGTTGGCCTTGAAATATAAATTTTGCTTGACAAGCTTTCACAAAAGAATATCCGTCTATTACGCTTCTTTGAAGAACTGGTAAACAACACTGAAATCCAGAACCCCATGCCAGAAACACTCAAACAACATAAACGAGATATCACTCAGCACACCAAAACCGTCTATCCCTTCTAGTAACCCCACTCCCCACCATCCAACAA
Organism: Stemphylium beticola; assembly: GCA_029100535.1. Taxonomy (NCBI): domain Eukaryota; kingdom Fungi; phylum Ascomycota; class Dothideomycetes; order Pleosporales; family Pleosporaceae; genus Stemphylium; species Stemphylium beticola. The sequence continues at coordinate 19,789 of JARBXR010000060.1, read as the reverse complement.
ACTTTGACTAGCCACGAAACTAAAACCTCCAAACGGATTCTTATCCTGGCTCTCCCACATCATATCGTCAAACTTCTTGCTCAACACAGGACTAAGCGGCAAATCCGTAAAGTCCTGGGCAAAGTTCTCTGCCAACTCCGGGTCCGTAATCAACGGCTGAATAGGAGGATCTAGCTCCCTAGCCTCAAGTTTCTTCCAATCGATCTTGCGGAAAAAGCGGTGTTTCTTGATCGTCATAAGATCCTTTGCCATGTTGAACCCAAGGCGTTTCTTAGGGTCTTTGCGCAAGAGTCGGGTAAGCAAATCTTTGGCGTCGGCGCTGAGATAGTACGGGAGGGCGAGTTTCTGCTTGACAATCTTCTCCTGGATCTTGGCGTTGTTGTTACCCGTGAAAGGGGGAGAGCCGGTTAGCAGGTCGAAACCCAGGGCGCCGAGAGACCACCAGTCTACAGCTGCACCGTAGTCAAGGCCTTGGACTACTTCGGGTGCCATATATTCGACAGTGCCAAGGAAAGAGCGACAAGGGTTGTCTTCGTCGAGCGAAACTTTGCTGAGGCCAAAGTCGGTGAGAAGGAGATGGCCTTCGGAGTCCAAGAGACAGTTCTCAGGTTTCAGGTCGCGGTAGATGACGCCTACTGTGCGATGGAGGTGGTCGAGCGCGAGTACCATTTCGGCCATGTAAAAGGCTGCCACGTCCTCGGAAAACATGCGCTCAGCCGCTAGGTGATGGAACAGCTCGCCGCCTTGTGCGTACTCGAGGATGAGGTACAGCTTCTCTTGGTCCTGGAAGGCGTAATAGAAGTTGACAATGAACGGGTGGCGGTTCACACTCTCCAGGACATTGCGCTCCGTCTTGGTCTGTTCGATGAGCTTCTTATGCACGGTGATGGATGCCTTTTTGAACTGCTTCTGCGCAAAAAGACGCCCAGTTGCGCGCTGTCTGACCAGCAAAACGGTACCGTAACTACCTTTGCCCAGGCACATCAAGGGCTCAAAGTCTTCAGCAGTCATTTTACGCGCCATTCCGTTGTTCATCATGGTAGACGTTTTGGACAGCGTGTCGATGCTGAAGTCTTCGGCGTTGAGATCGATCTCGTAGCTCTCCATCTCGGTGCGGTCGCTGTCACTATCTCGGCCAGACATGCTGGTGTTGCTAGATAGCTGCGATGTGACGCGGCTCATTGGAATACCCCGCCCGGGAGAGTCCTTCATGGGGGAATCGCTCCTTGGGCCCAGGTTCAGAGCTTCAAGCTGGGCCTTCAGGTTGCTAATTCCCCCCGCAGTGGACTGTGGCCGCAGCGCCGGGCTGCTAGTAACACTGGGTAGTCCAGAACGAACAGGCCCAAAGCGTGGTGTGCTTGTTATGGAGTAGTCCGACTCTTCCCCGCCCGAAGTGACAGGAGTGTGGAAGCCACGGGTGACGCTCGTTGCCTGCAGGCCCCCCTTTGGACCCTTCTTCTTCTTTTTCTTGTTCTTCTGGGCCTTCTTGAAGACTGCATCAAAGTCCAACTTGTCTGGTCCTTGCTGCGTGGCCTCGGGGTTGGGCTGCGTGGAGCGCTTTGGCATAGGGCTGACAATGTTGATAGGTGGAGTACCAACGTGGAGCGGCGCTTTCGGGGGGCTCATGTCCATTTTATCTGGAGCGAGCATATCGTCGGTCGACATGGTAGGCTCAGTGCCCTTTAGGGCCTTGTCCGGAAGTTGCGCATCGTCCTGATCGAATGCGAAAACCATGATGACGGTAGTGAGGGGTAATGCAAATATGGAGCTGTCGCTCTCTGGATTGCGCCCGGATTCTGCGCATTTCAATCAGCATATTGCGTCTCCTCGGTTTGGGTAGATTGCGCACATCCAACTCCCGTCTTGGGCAGCCCAAGATCTATGTCCGCCGCAAAGATTCACGGCGGAACGCCCACCCCTACTTGGCGAACCAGGGACGCGAAGGAAGCGTCCGTCTTGTTCAGACCTGAGCTCAGCGCGCTATATGGGAAGAAGGAGCCAATTGCGGTAAGCTGGGTAGTGGGAAGAGAAGCGGTCGCGACGGGAGAAGCAGAGCCCATAGATGGTCGTGTTCGAATACTGGGAATGATGACGGTCGGAGCCAGGTTTGCGATCCTGGCAATATAAGATACTCGTAGAGTGTCGCGGTGTGGTGAAAAAATTCGCGTTTGAAAGGGTGCTGGAAGAGATGTCAGCGATCAGCGGGAGAGGCTCAAATGCCTGGATTCCTAATTTGGTGCCTTGGCGAGCTAGTTGCGGTAGCATGTGAATGAGCTTGCGCTTATGTGGTCATTCAGGCCCCGGATTCCCATCTCCACAAACTCTCGGAGCTGTACCCCGTGCAAGATCTACAGCCTGTCTCCTGGCTATGGCAATTTCATGCGCTTGGCTGATCGAACGCGCGCCTCGTCAGGGCGCGCTGAAACTGAGGTGTCTCTTTGAGGCTTCTGGCGCATTGTGGGCCTCATGCCATGGCTTTGGGGCAAGCTCAAAGCAGATGCGCCCTTTTCCAAACGCTATTCTCTGCTAGTAGACATGTCAAGATCGCAAACATAGTCAGGCACCTGTGCTGTCGTGGCGTGACGGAGTAGCCTAATAGCAGGCAAGGAGCGGCTCCAACCAGCAAGCCCCCTGTTTGTTCCAAGGAGTGTGACAGCTGAGAGAGCGACATATGACGCACTCGTTGCCACATAGGACAACTCAGAGCGCGCCCTCGATACAGCTAACCACGTCAACTCATCCGCTACTCGCGACAATACACTCCAACTCTTTGCTCTCGCATGCGCCATGATCACCCAACGCTAAGCGGGTACTGTCGCTCGCGTTGCGGCCCACTCGGTGATCGCCTTCGCTTCGAACAGATGCACCCGCCTACTGAATTCATACACAACCTCGTGATACAACAATATATAAGTATTTCACATATTAATTCTTTCATCAAAGCCTTCCTAGCTCAGTGGTAGAGCGCGTCACTAGTAATGACGAGGTCGTCAGTTCAATTCTGGCGGAAGGCACTAGATCATATTTTTTGGCTTTGCTCCCTTTTCGGCAGAAAACAACCTTTTTGATGGCGAGGTCTTCGAAACAGGTCGCGCTCTGAAAATCATCTCTTAAGCAGCTTCTAGTTTACTGAGCCCGTTCTTTTTTTCTTTTTTTTTCTCTTTGCATATATTCACAAATCGATCCATTTTTGCTGATCTTGTGTGGATGTCAGGGACAATGTAAGTTGCGCTGTTCTTGTCGTTGAGGTGCATTTCGAGCTTGGTTTGAACAGTAACACATTGAACTCTTCTCAGGTCGAAAGACGCTGGGGTCTCTGCTTTTGGAGAGATGAGGAACTACGACGGCGCATTGCCGAACTCTAGATCTTCGTCGCCGCCAATACGCATCCCCGTCCAACCCCGCTCCTGAAAGTCTTCACCCTATTCACTCCATCAAGGACATGCTGACTGACTTGGAATGATAAACCCTACCCGTTATTCATGTACACAAGATCTATTCACGGTCGAGACCAGCACTGGATGTCAGCCTGGCTGCAATCTTCTCTGCCATGCGCCTGCATGGCCAAGGTGAAGAGACTGTCGCAAATGGAAGATGAACGTAATGGTATGAGCGTGTGGGGTTCATAAAGTCAGCACCATCAAATGTATTTTCCCAATCAAGGGTCTATGTGTGACACACTCAACCCCCATTCGAACATGCATCTCTAGCAAGGGCGACCGGACGGCACGCACCGCTGCAGCGCGCCTAGCAGTTGGGCGTACCGTGAGGCTTGATTCCCTTTTTCTTGGTCTACGACGTTTCTTAATGTCCATCGCAATGCCATCTCTTTTGAAATGTAATCGGGAATAGCTTGGTCGATAGGTGTGCGTTCTATGCCAGCCTGGTTCCCAGGAGCTCAATGATTGAAGACATCTCGATCGGCAAACAACTTCGAAGCACGGCTGAGGCTGAGGCGGCTGCTAGTTGCCGTCTGCAAGATAGCTAAAACAAGACAAGCCCTTACCGTCTTGACCGCCCCGTTACGACACAAATAGGTTCAGGCCAATGGTCAGCCAATATACATCGACAGCTCTCATACGTCTGCACTCCCCGCTTGGTTTTCTCAAGTATGACCACGATCTTTTGGGGATCAGTGGGATTTATAGTATCGGCATGCAGAAAGCGCATACTGCATACGAGATCGTCACTTTTGTCTGCTCGGGTCAGCATTCTCACTATAGCCATATTAACCGTATAACCTCGGTAGATCTTCGCCCCAGAATGACGCCAAGTGCTCTGGGGGCTACTAGAACGGCGAATCACGAAGGTAGCTGGAGTGCGAAGTAACTACATGATGGTTGCGGTCTTTACTTTGTCATCTTCAGGACCTCTTCTTACCACATCGCCGTCGAAATCCACTACGCTTCATGTGATCAGCTTACCACCACCGTCATTACCACTCGGTTATCCATCTGAATGCGGTTCAGGAAGGCCATTGATACGAGGAAATGGGTGATTCCATTACAGGCAATGGGCGAGGTTAGGGATGATGGTGGGGTAACTGCCTTTCTTAAGGCCACAACTCCGAGACAGTGACCCAGGACAAGGCATTGCTAGGCTCGTATGATCCTGGACAGTCCGAATAGCTGACCGGTATCGATCGTGGATGCTGTATGAAGATGCAATGCGTTGTGGGGGGGAAAGAGATATAAAAGAGCAACAGCAGCAGATAGAAAACAGCTCACCAAGCTCAAGCATCAATCTACAACTCCCACTTTCACTTCACAATCAATCATCTACAAAAGCCCTCCTCGAGACTTTTTGTCACCTTCATCTTATCACAATGCGTTCCTCTGCCATCGCCATTTCCGCCTTCCTGGGCCTCGCCGCCGCCTCTCCCAATGCTCTTGCTAGGCGCGAAAACCAGGCTACCACCCAGGCCATCCAATTTGCTGCTCTGCAGGCTGATTGTGACATCTTCAAGTGTGCTTCTGTTGTTGCGTCGGCCGCTTGCATCGCTGCTTCCATTCCTCTTGGCCCTGCTGGTGTCGTACCAGCATTGGGCTGTGTCGCTGGTGGCTCTGCCTCGGTATGGTCATAATCACTTTCTGAACATATCGAGGAATGGATACTAACAACGATAGATCTGCCCCTGTGCCCCTTGCGTCAGTGCACTTAACGACTTCTTGGTCAGTAACGGCGTCTGCTCAGATGAGTAATAGACTTGGTGTGCCTACTAGAGACCTGCCATCTGGTAGACTGGAGAGAACACAAGGGTAGATGGTGTGGGTAAGAAAAAGGAAGCTTTGGACCTGCAACCTCTGTCACAGATGATGGAAACGCGTTTTCGTAGGCACACGGACCTGTGTTCTTTCTTTTGCGTTTAGCTATCACAATCGCTCGTTAATCAAAATCGCTGGCCAGCATAACATTTGTTCATGCTCCTCGTCTCGATTTTGATTGCATCCTACTAATCCAGCAAGGTTCGGCGTGTTCACTAGTAGGAGAAGACACATCCAAGCAACAGGACCGCTCAAAGATGTTGGATCGCTAACTAACTTGGCGACATGGGACGTTGTTGTATGACAAGGCACACCAACTTCACCCTGCACTACAGACTCCACCTGCCAGCCTACCGCGCAGGTGATCAGTAAGCAGACTTATAGTGGCACAAGAAACATAATAAGCAAAATGGATCGGTAGCAGTACCCCGAACGCGCTTCCTGGATGCTCAATCTGCTTACCCATAAGGCGACCAAGCGCAATCACTGCAGCCAAGCCCAACAATCCGCCCAACACTTTTCCCAACACTGAAAATCCTACCAAATCCTACCAAATATCGCTTCGGAATAATGCAGCACGCCTTGCCCAGCCCCAACGCTGCATGCAAACGGGTCGCCGCACTACCTAAAAGGCAGGTCGTGTCACAAAAACATGGCGACCAAGACCTTCCAAGCAAAGCTTGTTTCTCACAACCAAGTCAAAAAAGCAATGCAGTGGAAACCAGGTTGGTATAGAAAGGTTTATGATTTGCATATCTACATGCTTTTTGATTACTCTCCTCGCTTTATTGATATGCAGGGTCGACACAGGGGTTCGCCAAGATGTGCGCCAGCCGCCCCATCCCAACCAACCACAGCAACCAGCAATGACAACAACAGCCTTTGTTATCGAGGTGTAGATAGACAAAAGAAACAAGAGCCGATCTAGGGCTGTAGCGAAACACGCAAGACTAGAGATTAATCTTGCGCGTGCGTACAGGAAAAGATTAGGGTTATATACTAGCTTTTGTGTTCTTACGTTTGCCTCATGACGTCGTTAACAGAATCATATGCCGCTCTCATGTTGATACAGAAAGACCGTTTTTGTACAGGTACGTCCGCCTCTTGCTCCAGAGAAACGATGCTTCCAGAGGCTGGGGAAAAAGGTGTTGTTGTCGTGGTTGTTGTGGGATGGTAGGGGGATTGGCGTGGCGGGAAATTGTCGGTTTACTGGCAGGTGCCAAAGGCAATGTTGCAGCCAGTGCCGCAGTGACCGGTGGTAGTTCCGCACCAGCCGTACTGGGAGCAGCAGTTTCCGAATGAGGATCCCTTGCAGGTGAACTTGGAGGTTCCACCGCAAGTTCCGTCAGTAGAGACCTTGGCAGCAGCAGTGGCGGAAGGCGCGGGCTTAGTGGTTGTTGCGGCCTTGGTGGTAGAAGCCTTGGTGGTAGTGGAAGCCTTGGTAGTGGTGGGGGCAGCGCCGTTGCTACCGCAATTACCGAAGCCGGATTGGCAGCCAGTTCCGCAGTAGGCGGAGGTGCTACCGCACCAACCTGCAGTGCTGCAGCAGTTGCCGAAGGTAGATCCCAAGCAAGTGCTAAAGATACCCGTTAGTTTCGTGAAGAATGAGATCTTTGAAAGGCAACCTACTATCCGTTGGTTCCACCGCAGGTAGCGTCGGTGGACACCTTCTTAGCTCCAGTGGAAGCAGGGGCAGAAGCAGAAGCAGTCGCCGTACCGGTAGTGGTCTTGATAGGGCATGTGTTAGTAGACTCTAGAGCGTAGGAACAGCAAAAACTCAAACGGACACAAAGGACATGGATAACACAAGGGCAAGGAGGGAGGGGGTTCCAACGCGGGACCAGTTGGACGAGGCAGAGCCAGTCTCATCGTCGGATCCAGCGGTTTCTTTCTCAGCAATAGCGGCATCATGAGAGTCCGAGTCACCAGTACTGCTGGCTTCCCCGGAACTCTGAGAGTCATCGCTTGAAGTTTCCTTTCATCGCTCGGTGATTAGATTGGCACAGCTAAAACCAAAACTAGCGCAGATGAAATGGCGGAACTTGGTACAGTCCTCACAATAGGGGGTTTGGGGTTCACTTCAGCAAAATAGAGTACATACCGGGTTGCCGGTACCGGCGCCGTCAGCAGCGCGGTACCAGTTGGTAGCAGGGTCACCAAGGCAGTCACCGACGGTAACAGCCTTGTAGCCGAGCTGAGTGAGGGTAGAGAGCATGTACTCGGTCAAGTTCATGGCAGTCTGCTCGTGGATGTCGTGGCCGATCTCGAGCCATTGGCTGCTGGCAGCAGCTCCGGAGGAGACGTTGCCCTCGAAGACGTCCTTGGAGTACTGGATCAGAGCGGGGTCATCGTGTTCGTAGTCGTCCTATACAAGTCAGTTACTTTGGTCTGAAGATAGAGCATTACAAGAGCTGCGTACAGTGTCCAAGTCGAAGTAGGTGACATGGTAGCCGAGGTCAGCCATGTCTTGCTCGCAGCCAGACTCGGCGGTGCAGCTGGAGTAAGGAGGACGCATGTAGGTGGGGATCTTGCCGACGATGTTGCGGATAGCCATTTCGTTCTTGATCATCTGGTTGTAGCGGTCCTGCTTGGAGATGGCGCTGAGGTCCAAGTGGGTCCAGGTGTGCGAGGCAAGCTGGTGGCCTTCGGAGTCCATGCGCTTGATGACTTCGACGAACTCAGGAGTGAGATCGATCTGTCCCTTGTTGATGTTGTTGCCAGTCATGAAGAAAGTGGCTTTGGCGTTGTAGGAAGCCATGACATCAAGGATGTGGCTGGTGAAAACCTTCTGTGGGCCGTCGTCGTAAGTGATGGCGACAGTTCCTGGGGTAGTGCAGCCGTAGATGCCGTTGCCACCGTACTCGACATTTCCAAGCTTGGTACGAGCAATAGAGGAGGTGTTGGTACCGCTAGGGGTTTTGTTCTCGGGGCAGCCCGAGCCGTGCTCGTAGTCACAACCGGGGGAGTAGCAGTAGTCATCCTCGGTTCCACAGTCTAAGGTTTGTTAATTGAGAAGTTGACACATGCTCGTCTATCCAAACATACATCCTGCTTGCGAGCAGCACTGGCCGGTAGGGCAAGAGCCGACACCAGCACCGCACTGGCGGTCATCCTGGCGTGGGAGAACCTGAGTCTTGACATTGGTCTTGGGCTTGATAAGGTCGTTGACACTAGTGAAACGGGCTCCGGCACGGGAAAGCAAATCGCGAGCCCTGAGATCCCTTGGGTTCAATCCGACGATGTTTGGCAGACCGGCTCCATGGGCGTTGACAATAGGTGCGATGGCCGCAATGGCAGCGAGAGCAGCTGAGTAGTGCATGTTGAAAAGAATGGGGTCGGTTCGAATTATAGAATTAAAAGTGGTGTTCAGATGACGATCGGGATATGGAAGTGAGCGAGTGGAACGTGGTGGTCAGTAACGACGACACACTGAAAGACCTGGACCGGAAAGAAAGGATAGCCACGATACGTGTGGTGAGAATTAGACTCCAGGCAGAATGAGGTAAGAAGAGAGGGCATCACGAGGTGCAGGCACCGTTACCTTATGAAGGACAGAGATGATCGACGACCGGCTACGAAACCCCGTTGAGCCGTCGTGCTAATATCGACTCGCGCTGCAGCTAGCGCTCCCAACTCTTCCTTGCCCAGGTGCCGGTGAGACTAGCAAAAGCACATCCTCGTGCCGCTGACCCCCTGGTTCTCAAACATCTCAGCCTTCGACCCACAGCACTGGCTTCGCTTCGGGCGGACATGGTGCGTAATTGGAAGGAAATGTCATGGGTTGCGGGCGACACGGACTTGACGCGACTATGCAGGAACCGCAGCTCTGTCACATATCATCGAGCAAAAAACAGACCATGATCCTTTGACACATTCAGTTTGAAACGCGCTTTGCCATCCGTGCCATTGATAAAGGCTATTCTTGAATGCCTCTGACGTTCGCGGGACAAATCCTCGTCGTTACCTCGAAACGATGATGGATTCACACCCGGGCCGTCTCCACTGTCTGCTCTTATCTTGCATTCTTGGCAGACTTCGTCCTAGCGCGGTTCTTCAACATGTCGTGGTGGTGATTCCTTCGCGAGCACTAAAGGTCGGGATGTTCGCTTCGATTAGCTGCTGCACCACGTCAAGCGCATGGCGAGGGTGACGTCTTCCGCATCCGTGGTTGAAGGTGCGGCACACAGTGACGCCGCCGCCGGGGCTCGACGCCATGTAAGCATAGACTTTCGCTGGCGCATTGGCAACAGTCGCCGAGGACGCCCAACCGACAGATACAGGGCTTGGAAGAGCTTGTCGGGGTTAAGAGATCCACCCCGCACTATTAACCGGGGATTGCACGATGGCTCATTCCCGACATACGAAGTTTTCAGTGCCAAGAAGAGATGGCAGTCGCATAGGGTTTGGTACGCGATAGAATGCATACTGCGCATATCCACCGCGTTCTTGGCGTCTTCAATGCCCCTGGATGTAGGGGCTTGTAGTCGTGAGGGAAAAAATTGGAGAGGGCCGAGAACAAATACGATAATCCGCCCGTATTGTGCCCGCTTTTGGCGCCCTCTTCTCCCGATGATTTGAGTCGAGCCAATCACATGTCCCGCCAAGCCATGCTCATTTCACTCGTCTTACTCTTTGTCAGCGGGTTTGCTCCCAGCAGATGTATCGCCTCGTAGAGTAAACTCTTCTTGGAACAATATTTTCCCTTCTTCTTTCGCAGCAAGCTATTCGACCCATAACTATTACCTTGGTAGACGGATGCCGGAAAAATGCTCGCCCAGGGCAGCCAGCCACAAACGCGAGACGCGTAACCAAGACGGTGCTTTTCTTGGCCGTGTGTTTCCTGAAGACCTCGTATTGCCTCCATACCACAATGCAACTGTCCACCGATGCGCCTGATTCATGGCGGGCCTCTCTAAAACACCCACCCCTCCACAATCAAAGTGATGGATGTATCCATTCCACGCCCCTCGGGTATATTGCAAGGAATAAGAGGCGAATCTATTTTCAGCGCCATGCTTTTCCGTAGCGACTCAAGCTTTTACCCAAATGACTGGGGTGCTCAGTACTAGCCTGTCGGCTTGACTCGACGCCTCAAAATTACGATATGCAAACCCTTCAAAACCTCCTTTACCAGCGCCCCACTTCGTCGCAAGTCTCGCGCTCAAAGACACTATAGTGGAGAAGACCTTTTGTGGTCGGCAATGCGACTGGCAGAGCCATCGATCTCAGACATGGGAATTCCGCCTCCCGATGCCGCGGCAGCTGGGATGCTGAACATCTTGGCTGGCCCCTGTGTGACTCGCAGTCGATGCAATAGATCTGCTCTTAATGGTCTTACACAAGATCAAAAGCGACCTTGGGTTCGGGTAACACGGCGGTCAAACACCCTCGTTGTCGACAGCAGGCGATCCTACCTCGGTGAAGCCACTCGATTATACTCCCCGCACGGGGAGAAATGGCGTCGACCATGGGTGTTGCTTACTATGCTCAAAATCAACGCGCACTTTCTCGCCGTTATCGTACCACGGCCTCTCACCCTCCTCGGCAGCAAACCCGGTCGCACTTGCAATAGCAACATGAATGACGACTGCAGTATGCAGAGGACACATTATTAGTAAATGATGCCTTCAAGGAACCATTTGCGTGAGGGTATTGCATTGTTGAAGGCAATTTCCTTTTCCCCTCACCAACATCAGGCAGCTGCGTGACACCGTGTCACCTTACTGTACATGCAATCGCCAGACTCAATGGAATGAACTAAAAATATCAATCTCAAAACAACAATGTCGGATACATGCGCGAACGATATAGAAATTGTTGCACGCACCAAAGGATTGGCATCCCGACGCGGATCAATGACAGATCAACGCCGGGCGCCTATGTACAGGCGCAGCATCAAGTCAGGCAACGGCCAGTCGTCATTGAATCGCCGTTATCAGTTAGCTACAATACTCGCCAGAATTACAACTTCGGCCAAAGCCCCCTCTATTCCTTATTACGTTCCTTTTTCACGGCGACTTTCCCTGCTCGCCCATGCTTCGAGCTGAGCATCTAGAGTATTAGCAACTCACTGCTGCAGAGATCAGGACTGGTTTCCGTATCACGACACATCATCGCTCAATGGCCGCAATTCATATCGCAAAAGTCGAGTTCGAAGATCTCCATTACCGAGATCTGATCCCAAGATCGCACTTCCGCTCATCCGCTCATCCCCGACCGTTGGCGATTTGCCGAATGTACGATCACTCCACCCAGCCTTCCTGGGTCAACATGATCGTCATCTCAATTTCCCACCAACCGTTCAGTGTAATCGCGATCGGCGGTAACGTGCACAACTCCACGGACGACGCGTAATCTAGACCTCCATCAATCAACAAAATTGTATGCGGGGTTCCGCTCTGCAATGCGCCTGCTTGCCATTCCAATCCGATGGTGAAAGAACTGCAAAGTAGGTTTCTGAAGGTACGTGTGCGCGATGAATTGCTCATACACTGCTCGGCAACGTGGAAGGTTGTAATGTACTCTTCTGAAAGACTTCTTGTCCTTACCCTCTACCACAATGACTTGGCATGCAAAGATTTCCCACATGATGCAGGTAAGCAACGATGCATGCTTTTAGGGGAAAAGAAAACAATGGCTTCTGTCAAAGCAGCATTGCAAGAAAGTGGCACACATTCTGATCGTGAGACTGTTGAGCCAACTTGTACATGGGATCAACGTCGACACTGACCGCTCTACTGGCCAGTGTTCTCTAATCGCCCACTGCAATGGTTTCCGCTCCACACAAGGATAGCCGATCCATTTTGTTGGTCGAATCAAAATATACTTACGAACACTCTGGCGCTACATGATGCCAGCAACCGAACCATACCATTTACTATGAACTGATAATCATCGCGCTGGGCAAACTAACGTCTCGGCGATAGTCATATGGCTTGCGCGAAACCAGAACAGATTTTCATCGCGCCCCAATCACATGATTACCTGCTGCAGCCATTTTTCAACCCTCTGTCGCTACTAGGACGTCACTTCGTGTAGGTATACGCCAGGCTACACCCCGCAAGGAAAACTGTCGCCAAGCCTGCTCCCAAAGTTATCGAGACAGTACGCTTTGTCGTTGAATATAACCGGGATTTTTCTCGCCGCCTGTAACATCGATGAGGTGAATGTGCCGTGGGCGCCCTGGTATCCACGCCGAATATACCAAATGAAGTCTTCGCCCACTTTGATAATCACCACCGAAATCCTAGGATCCGCGGAAGCCCTTTAGGGGCTGACGAAATTATTGAGGATTAGGGAACCTTTTAGGTTGCAGAAGTAAAGGAGAAGGTAAGAGCCAAAGCACTTCTGTGCTAGGCTGTCGCGCCACGCGTGCACTTTAGTGCTTGGACGACTAGCTGATTCAATTAAACCGCGTCTGTATAATGCAAAACAATGTTGATTAGAGAGAAAGGCAGTGGTCAAAGAAAAGGATACGTACTCAAAGCGATTCAAACTTTCCAATTTTTCATCCTCATGTTACACGGGGGGGTATGCTATACTTCTCTGGACCTGATCCAGGTTAGGGCAGGCGAGCTACGCGTATAGCTACGTGCGGTTTGTCTGGCGACTAAGTGGGATAGTAGGTATTCGGGGTAATAACAATCCAATTCTATAAACAATAGAATAACTAACTTATAATCTAGGTAAGAGATAAAACTATAAAAGTTAACTATAATAAGAGAAATAATAAAACCTTTCTATCCTTTTATCCTCGTTGCCTTGTCCTGTGTCCTCCCTAGCATCCCTCAGATACATCCTTCCGTAGGAGGTTCAGGAGGTGCTGGCATCCCGTGTACCTCTGGCATCCCTTCCTTAGCGGGATGTTCTGTCTTGGCGGGAGGCCAGGTCACGTGACCTGCGTGCCCCACGCTGAACATTATCCTTCGTCGTGTGCGACAGCTGGCCTCCAGCGTCGCTTCCCTTGACCGAAGGATTCGACCTACTATTGTCTGTAACATTATCCTCCCTCTTAGGGTGATCGTCCCGATACCCTAGGTTATCGTTTTCCTGTGCCGAGGAGGTAGGTCGCATATATGGCGGCAGCGTGCCCGCGCCAGTTTTATTGTTCCTAAGCCTTCCTAACTATACCTAAAGCCTCCTCGTCCCGTCGCGTTCATTCCCAAAATTCGACTTCCCAACGTCGGAGTCGTGCTAACCGTATAAGGGAGAAAGAGCTTGAAATAACGTTTCGCTATAAGCGTTGCGAGGAAAAGAATCTTCGCTGCTTTGTGGACACTGCCACTGGCCGTTGTGCTGGTTGTATTTCCGTAAAGGCGGAGTGTAGTCTTTTCGTTTCTGAGGAAGAGTGGGAGAAGGTAGAAGCAGAGAAGCGTTAGAAGCGTTTGGAGATCGCGCGTTCGAAAGCGCAACGGGCGCAATTGGATGCCCAGTTGTCGCAGCAGGAGCTAGAACTTCTGGAGATCGAGGCGAAAGAGCGGTCATACGCGGACCGTGATCACGCTATCCTGAATCTCCAGGATCGTGCGCAAGAGGAGGCCGATGGGGGTTCTGCCCCGGGTACGGGCTTTCTTGACGAATTAACGCTACTTAAACTACTAACTAATCTAGGCTAGTTATAGGCTAACGTCTTTAATTCTTCTTTTAATTACTTCTTCTTTTTCGCGGATATAATCCTAATTCCTTTAGGAACTTCTAGTAGTACTCTTATACTAGTAACTTATAGTTTATTAGGTTTCTTTTAAGTTCCTAAGTATTATAGCTCTTAGACTATTTTTTTTACTTAACTAAGTACTTCTACTAATCTCTAAACTTTTATAGGTCTTTAACTTTTTTAACTTTATATTTATTATCTTTAAGCTTTATATCTATTACTAGCTTAGTATTTAGAGATACTAGTTTTAGTAGTTTCTTATAGAAGATAGAGTAGATGCGTATACTTAGTAGTAACTAGAGTCTATAGTTTACTAGGCTTATCGCCTCTAGAACTTTAAATAGTCCTATTTAGAGGTTATCTAATTTCCTATATAGCCTCTTAACTTTTAAATTCTATCTTAATAAGAGAACTTTATCCCCCTTTTTAAAAATTAGTCTTTTAATCTTTTACTTATTCGCACTTTAGGATATTATAAGATTCCTCTAAGCTATATTCTTACTTAGTTCTTTATAGAGTTCTTGTATAAGGCGGGCTTTATTATCTATGCCTACTATAATACTTTCTATATCTTTTAGATCTTGATAAGTAACTAGCTTATATCTGTAATTAGCGTAATGCGGTAAGTGCTTTATAGTTGCTAATCTTGTGCTATTATAGGCTAATTATGCTATTAGTAAGAGTTTAACCTAGTTATTTTATAGCTTATTAGCGTATATCTTTAGATACTATTCTAGTATCTAGTTTATTTATTCTATCTAGCTATCTATTTTAGGGTAGAAGCTAGTTAATAGTTTCTTTTTTACACCTAATTTTACTAAGAATATATTCTAATACTTAGACGTAAATAGTTTATTATAATTAGTAATAAACTCTTTAGGTATCCTATGCTCTAACACTAGTACTTTAGAGACCTTATACGCACATTTGTCTGCTATAATAGTTTCTTTAATAGGCACTAACTTTGCTCTTTTAGTTAATTAACACACGATTACTAGGACTGTGTCGCAGAGTCGTCCTGATCTTGGTTCTAACGATTTTGGGAGCTTCACAATAAAGTCTATTGTTACGCTGGTCTATAGTCGTTCTGGCGGCTGTAAGGGTTGTAGCAGGCTATAGGGCTTATATCTCTTAGGCTTATTCTAATAACATGCCAAATAGTTGCCTAGGATATTCTGCACCTACGCTCGCAAGCGTGGTATAGCGAATACCTTTATTAGTCTCCTAGCTATTTCTTCTACACCTGCATATCTATACTCTAGGGACTTATATAGTTCCTTAATAAGATTATTTCTTATATGTGGCGGTACGTATGTCCGTTCCTTGTTAGTTATACTTCGGTACTCTTTTATGTCGTTATATAGGTTATCGTGATCTGTATTGTCATAATCTACTTCCCAGCTGGCTGCTCTCAGCTGCCA
This sequence comes from Stemphylium beticola, assembly GCA_029100535.1. Classification (NCBI taxonomy): domain Eukaryota; kingdom Fungi; phylum Ascomycota; class Dothideomycetes; order Pleosporales; family Pleosporaceae; genus Stemphylium; species Stemphylium beticola. Next base: position 4,451 of record JARBXR010000060.1, on the reverse strand, counting down.
CTGTTTCTGTAGCGTTTCTACCTGCTCGGCCACCTTGGCTACTCTAGCCAGTTCCGGCTAGTTGTACTTGAGACTGCCATCGGGCATCTCCTTAAGTACTGCGTTATGTGGTTCTTTATGACCTTCTTCTCGTAGATTAGATCTTCGGCTTAGGGTATCTACTACTCTATTAAGCGATCTAGCTTAGTAAGTAATCTTAAAGTTAAACTAAGAGAGTATCTTAGCCTATTAGACTTATCTTCTATTAAGCTTCTTAGTTATTATAAAGCTTATTAGGTTCTAGTAATTAGAAAATACTTTAATCTAGTCTAAGAGTCCTAATAAGTACACTTTCTATTATTTAAAAGTATTAACTACTCTAAGTAGTTCCTTATTATAAATATTATAGTTAAGTTCTACTCTAGAGAACTTTCTAGAATAGTAGAACACTAGTCTCTATTTCCCATCGTCGCACAGCTGTGACAATACAGCGCCGAGTGCGTAATCTGACGCGTCGGTCTCGACTCGCGTCTTTCGTCTAGGGTCGTACATTTCGAGTACAGGGGCCTTAAGGAATACCTGCTTAATTTAATTAAAAGTCTCTTAGTATTTCTTTTCTTATTTAAACTTTATTTCTTTTTTTATAATCTCTATAAGTAGTATTATAATTTAGAAATAGTTCTTAATAAACTTTTTATAAAAATTTACAAATTCTAAGAAAAATTATATATCTTTAACTATTTTAGAAATTAGCTACTTCTATATAGTCTAGATCTCTTTTAGATTTATTTTTATACCTTTTATTAAGATAATAAACTTTAGAAATTTTATTTCTTATATATAAAATTTATATTTCTTAGATTATAGATATAGCTTATAGTTCTTAAGTTTTTATAGTACCTTTTTTATATATTCTATATATTCTTTAAGCGATCTCTTAGAATACACTAGTATATCGTCTAAGTACGCTGTCGCGAAGATGCCTAGATACTTGTGGAGTGCCTTGTTAATAACTACTTAGAAGGTTGCCGGCGCGTTTGTTAATCTAAACGGCATAACTATGTACTTGTATAGTCTATATTTCGTCTTAAAGGCTATTTTCTACTTATATCTTTTAGCAATTTAAATATAGTAGAATTCTTCCTAAATATTAAATTTTATAAACTACTTAGCTCCTTAGAGTTAGTCTATAAGCTTTGTTATTAGTAGTAGGGAGTAGCGATTCTTTATTATAACGCTGTTCACCCCTTAGTAATCTGCGCAGAGCCGCCATTTTCTGTTAGCCTTCTTCACGAACAATATCGGAGAAGCTATAGGGCTACTGCTCTCGCGGATAAATTTCTTCTTTAGGTTCTTCCTAAGATACTCGCGCAACTCTAGCTTATACTTAGGCGTAATTAGGTATAGTAGTCCTAGGATAAGCTTAGCTCCTTCTTAGATATAGATCTTATAATTCTACTTTTAGTAATCTACTAACTTAGTTACTTCTATTTCTTTAAATAGTTTCTAGAACTTATTTATATTATACTTCTTTAGTATTTATAGTAGTACTAGTCCTTCCTTTGTAGTCGCGATTTACTGTACCTACATAACTTCTACTTTCTGAGGGTCCTTCTCGTAGATTTTGTCTATCTCACGAGGCGAGATCTTGCCAATCCTCCCTTTCCGGGTGAGCTCTAGACTGTCGGGCGTATCTCTTCTACATACTCCAGCAACCCTACGCGCAGGTTCTTAGCTAAGTATCGTCTTCTATAGCCAATTAATAGCCAGGTTATACTTAATTAACTAATTATAGCTAATTAATATGTCTTCTTCTCTAAGATCTATAATGTTAATAGTCGTCTAGTCCCTAATCCCTGCCATATCTAGTAACACTGGTTAGGTCTCTAGTCTTATCATGCCGCCCCCATATTCTATAGGGCTATCGTCGGCCAATACCGCTCGTACCGGCTGTTTCTTAGCCTGGTAGGGTATATTACATCTTTCCACCGCTTATGGCGAGATGATTGTCCATACAGCTCCGCTATCGACGAACGCTGTGAGTTTATGTCCATATACCGAAACTTCCGCTCTTAATTTAAGATTATATAGACTCGTGTTTCGTACATTGTAAAGGGTCGTTTTAGGACTGCCTACACTAGCGTGACCCTGTCCCTAGTGGCATCCTAGTTTTTTAACTGCTTACTTTTCCTTTTCTAGGGAAAGTAGCCTGCGCCGTACTTGGCGTCATAATAGATGGTGCATCTATCATCGTAGCAGAAGCTCCAGTGAATGTTCTGGTGAGGAATCGATTCTGGTCTCTGGATTCGTGGCTTCGGCGCCTGCTTCCTTGCTTTGTGAATCGGGCAGTCTGCTGCCTCACAAATCTTTGATAATAGGGTATCGTGATAGGGGTCGTCTACCCTCCAAGCATTCTTTATTTGTTGTCAATAGAAGAGGTATCTATATCAGCAGTGCTTCTATAGAAGCTTCTAATAGGCTTCTTCCCTTTCTAACTCGTGGATATGGCATCTATTCCTTTAGCAGAATAATATATGCAAGCGTGAGTGAGGTATGTCCTCCGCATACTACTCGTCTTCCTTAGACTAGTTTCTGTCCTTACTTACGTCTTTCTAGGCTTAGTTCTTTTCTTTAGCCTCTTAGGGTTTCTTAGATTTATAGAGATAATAGTTATCTGCTAGGCATTTATCTGCCTCTAGCTGCAGGTGGCAGCACTAGTCTTAGTCTATCCTACTATTCTCTTTATCCTTCTTGTAGAATTTATATTCTAGTTTATAGTTATACTAGTATAAGTCCTTATATTTCTTAGTATCTTCTATTTTACTAGCTTCTTAGCTCTTAACTTTAGTAGTTAGTTCTTTAAAGTAGGGTTATTTATTAAAGGCTTGCTATATTACTTTCTTAGCTCTTAGGCTAGTGATAGTAATTTATCTCTTATAGCTATATTTATTAGCTAGGTGCGTATTCTATTTACACACCTAATAATACTAGTCCTATAGATGTTATTGTGCGATAACTATAGGTACTTTTAGATTAGTTAATTAAACCTTATCCTATATTATTATTTCTTGTGCTTTAACTACTTAGAGGAGGAGCTTATAGTTAGCGTTATCTAATAGCTAAGCCTTCTTATACAGCTCTATATTACTAACGTCGCTATTAGTAGACTATTCCTTAGAGTAGGGCGTGCCTTATCTAATTATCCTAATCTTGACAGCTCCCTGTTTTCTCTTTTGGTCGTTCTGCGGGCAGTCTCTGCGGAAGTGTCCTTCCTTCCCGCATCGGAGACATGCTTTGTTATCGTAGCGCCTCTGGCGCTCTTCCTTGGAAAGTCTATTGTCGAACTTTCTTTGGGGTTTTCCGTCCTTAGTCTTGTCTTGCACCTTGCCGGTTATAATAGCGTCTCTATCGTTATCGTATCTACTACGATATTTTTTTGTATTAGCTACGTTAGGTTAGAAATATTTCTTCTAGTTATTCTATTCTTAAAGTCTATTATTAATACGCGTAGCTAGCTCTATTAGAGTATATAGTATCTCTAGCTTTTTATAGTATATAAGACTATCTTTAATATTTTCTTTTAGGCTTACTTTAAAAACTATTTAAAGTACTATATTATCTTAGTTAATTTATACTTATAGTTACTTAAACTCTACTATATATACTAATACTAATAAGACTTACTTTAGGCGAGTAATTCTCTTTTTAGCTTAGTTCTTAGCGTCTACTTCTCTAAAGATATATTCTATTTCTTATTTAAATTCTATCTAACTTATAAATAAGGCCTTAGTCTCTACCTTTATTCCTCTATAGATTGCGTTAAGTAAATAGTCGTCCACATAGAGTTATATCTAGTTAGAAGCTTTATCTTTTAGATAAGTGCTTACTATAAGAATCTTCTCTTAATTATTAAGTATTTTATTATACTCGCAGTATAGGTTAGTATAGGTAAGAAATATTTATAGTTTCTCCCTATCTCTACTATATTTCTTAGGTAGCGCTATTTTAGATTTTTTTACAGTAATAGGTTATTTATTAGAAGTAGCTATTAGCTAGTTTAAAAGCTAATTAATTATATCTATTATTAAGACTATCTATTATACCTAGATATAGGCCTATTACCTAAGGTTCCTAAGTTTCTTAATATTAGAGTTCTTATCTTTATTATTAGACCCTTAATCTTTAAGTATTTTATTATTAGCTAGAGAAGTGTTCCTATTTAGGCCTAGCACTGCGGCTAGCGTAGCTAGTACTTATTCTCTATTAGCTACTATTAATATAATAACTCTTTCTAATCTTCTTAAGGCGTCCTATTAGTGAATACCTTCTACAAAGTCCGTAGGTGGTTAAAGTGTTACACGGGGGGGTATGCTATACTTCTCTAGACCTGATCCAGGTTAGGGCAGGCGAGCTACGCGTATAGCTACGTGCGGTTTGTCTGGCGACTAAGTGGGATAGTAGGTATTTAGGGT